>VCRD01000323.1:0-192808 GCA_006783055.1 Trinorchestia longiramus
AGGCGGGAGGAGAAGTGCAGGCTGAAGGCAGAGGCGGGAGGAAAAGTGCAGTCTGGAGGCGGAGGCGAGAGGAGAAGTGCAGGCTGAAGGCAGAGGCGGGAGAAGTGCAGATGTTGATTACCAGAATAGTTGAACTACACACCTGTCTCCAATACGCTCACCTCTGTTGAGAGCAGTCGCAAGAAATACGTTTTGTAACAAATTATTAATAAACTTAATGCAGTCAATCAATTCATTTGCAAACGAACGCTACAAACTAACAATGGAAATCGTGACAAAAAACAAAAACCTAGGGAAAACATTTTGGTGTCAAACAGCCTGCTCATGACATTGGCTTCCGTTATCAGTGAAAAAATTAAAGGGTACGGCAACATAACTTCCTTTTTTAACGCTTTGAAAAAGGAAATCATGTTGCCACATGCTGTAGAATAAACAGCCTCTAAATTAACGGCAAATATATTTCCGAACATAAAGAGAAAGGTCAAGGTAATTGAGGAATAAACAGTGACATTCCCAACACAGAGATTCGAAAGGAATACACTCCTACGCTCAATAAACGTAATGCAGACTAGGAAAAGTGTGCAATGTTTCCAATCTCCACATATCCCAAACATTTGCAGGTGATGGTAAAATTAGAAAGTCTCTGATTCTGGCGAGGCTCTTGTTAGTTTAGAAAAGCAGGGAGAGTGGTCATGGACAGCCAGTGATGTGTGTGCGTCTCAAGATGTCATGAGCAAGTCATCGCTTGGATGGAGTCCTGAGACGGGAAACCTGGACACAACAGCTCACATACAGGCCAAGAGAGTCTGATGAATGTTTTAATACTAATAGTATCTTTTTGTCATTGTGCTACATTCTTGTTGTTTATACTGTATAATAGACTTTGGAGTACGAACACAGCGAGTGTGTGATCTAGAACGTATCTAGATGTGCGTAATATATGTGCGTAAGCTCTACGCCTTCTCCGTGACAGAAAACGACCACATATTACAAATAGAGATCTGAATAGTTACACACTCTAATCTGGATCATTTTACTTTCTTGCCTTGATGATACAGTATAATAAAAACTTATTATCACGTAAAGAAGAGTATGCATTTTTGTTCAGATGGTAAATGACAATACACATCATACCATGTACAAATAAAAGATTTCCATCGCACGGATAAAATATTATATATTTTGTATATATAGATCGGATCTCAAAAATGTTTCCATTTTAAGCACACTTTCTGCTAGAATTTTGTATGGCTGATATTGACAGATGCCAAAGCAAGAAATAGAATGATGGTGCTGGCGTCGATATGCACGCCATCATCTTATCTGCTTATCTCTCATATCTCACCGGGCTATCGAACTGAAGATAGGTTCAGAAATTCTAAAAATTACTCACTATCTGAACATTCTTGCTCGTGAACCGGCGCTTTATCTTGTCTTGTTGGTTATTTATTTTTTAACACAAATGATTGGTATTATGTCAAAATTCTCAAGAAGGTGTTGCACAAGTCGAGCCAGACTTCCACAAGCAGGTGTTGTACATTAGTTTCCGCTTGTCCGATGCTGGACAAAGGGCTCTTTCAATTTAACGTGTATTGCTTTGGAATAAACTGCCCACGCATATAAAGCAAAAGAAATCAATTACGAATTTCAAAAAAAAACCTGACGCATCATTTTCGAATATCAAAGTAGCAAACAAATACAGAAAACTTAGTTCCTATGCATGATTAAACAAAATTAACTTAGTAACGAAACATACTACATATAAGTGTTTACCATGTGTTTATGTCACACGTGTATAAACTGAAGTAGAGTTAACAACATTCAAACGAAACTAACGTAAATATCAAACTCGTGCTATAATTCCGCAGCTCTGGAATCAAATCGACTAATTTAATTTTATCAAAAACCGGGGTGTTTTTTAGTTTTTCTTTTTTTTCTGGTAATTTTTTGGCTTATTAATTGGTGCTTTTTTTACCTGATAAATTTTACAACGGTAAAAATGTTCATTTTTCATAATGCAAAGCAAAAAACAAATTTGTTTGATCGGAAATAAATTGTATTTTGCCTAAAACTAAATAGAATTTTATATGAATTTGTACTTGCTCCTCAGATTCTTCTTCTTCTAAGGCTTTTAGATATATATATATATATATATATATATATATATATATATATATATATATATATATATATATATATATATATATATATATATATATATATATATATATATATAAGTATATATATATGAACTATATATATGTATATATATATATATATATATTTCAATCTTTTATGTTATTTTATTTTACTTCTCGAAGGTATAATCAAAAAATTCATACGTCAATGTTTTGTTACAATAAGTGACTGTGAAACCTCAGAACTTTAGTCTACTACAGTTTTTCTTATCTATATCCACATCTAAATCTTGATAATATGAGACATCCACTCTGTTTAATTTTATTTTTTTTATCTTCTTCTCTGATATGTAACGTCCGTTCATATTAAACACGATGATATATACAGGTAACTGTAATAATGATTAAATTATATCGATCATCAGCAAGTCATACTAAACGGTCAACCAGTAATTAGAAATTACAATTTCAATTTAATAACAATTACAACTCCATGTTTTAAGTTTTTACTCCCATAATTTTCCTTTTTCGGTCTTACTCGGATGTTAAACATCCAATTCAGTTAAATGCAATGATGTTAATTATAAGCTGTACCTAAAGAAAATATTTTGCTCATCACCTAAAATGCGTAGAATACCTACCGCGTCAGAATTTACATGTATCACCACTTCTGGCCTGGATGACTTCTTAAGTCATCATTGAAAAAGTGAAGTTTCATTTGTTTTACCATGTATATTTAACGCTCATTGCGTGATGAGAATGTTTACGTATACCCTTAGGTACTTCTGTTATATCATCTACTATGCATAGAATACCTACCACTTAAGGATTTTATGATAAGGCATCTTTAAAAACCAATGCTGTTCCATTTCATATGTACCAACTTTATTGGAAATATATGTTTTTGTTTTTTTGTTTTGTTGCACAAGTCGACCCAGACTTCAAGCAGAGGCAGGGGACAGGACGCTCATCCGGATACACTGCTGAACTCAGCACGATGGTTGCGTGATGGTCGTGCCTGTTTTCCTCAACGTTCAGTTGCAGATTTGATACTGTTGACGGGGTCACCAGGTACCCACGCAAAATCAGTACCAGAGTGTGAGGCAGTCGTGGTTTAGGTTACCAAAATCCTCTCTATGTCTTATCTTAATTTATTCCCATTTCTTTTGCTTCATTGCTGTAAGGGAATCTTGCAAAAACATGAAACAAAGAGCTATGATGGCTTCCATGTTTATTTCATTTTCCGTTTTAGTTTTTCGCTAGAAGTACTAGTTATCTGGGTGGGACAACACAGCATCGCGCTGATGATCACACGGCTTTTTTTCAGGCTCCGCTGTTGTGGTGAAAAACCAGTCCATCCAGAAAAATAAAGGAAAAAGGTGTATATTTTCAAAGAATTAAAACATGATATCCATACGCGAGGTTGGATTTCATTCAGAGGAATATTTGTTCATTAACTGCTCGTCCTTTATCAATTCAATGAATTTGGCCAAAGTACGCACATCCAGTCAAAATTTATATCACTAACTTTTTCAAAAAAAGTTTCAAGAACATCATTTTTAGTCTATATTCTCAATCATCTTTTCATACGCTCCAATTCATATTTCCTGCCTCGTGTTTCTGACGGCATATGAATGGGTTTTACTAACAGGGCTCTCAACACAAGAGAAACGAGGTATTTTAGCAGTTTATTCCCTTCGAAATTATCAGAAAGAAATAGAACTAAAATGATGCCTTGACAACAAGCGTTTTGCTTGATTGCCTGGTCATCTAAACGGAAGTTTCAATTGATGAACATCAGTTTTTTGAGTAATCGTAACAGTACAGGTAGCAGCTAGCACAGTCGTAACAGCGCAAGTAACAGTTGGTGCAGTCGTGACAGCGCAAGTACCAGCTGGCGCTGTAGTACCAATGTAAGCAACAGCTGGCGCAGTTATAACATTGTAAGTAACAGATGGCGCAGTCGTAACCGTGCAAGCAACAGCTAGTGCAATTGTGTTAAACTCAACTCGTAAACTAAATATAATTCAGTCATGATTTATTGCACCAGTTGTCCCTTCAGGAGGTACGTTGAAAGCACCTGTCCTTCACGGTTCCTACCATGGAACAGTGACTCGTGACCTGGTCAGATTGTTGCCTAGATTTGTTGGTGCCCTTCTGTGTGACTGCATCATCAGCTCTCTCTTCTGACTAACTAGAAGACCTACACGTGAAAAATTCACGTGTTTTGTACTGAATTTTTCGTTTTATTTGCCAATGGACACGGGCTTTGCGAAGGAGTTTCCACTCTGAAGAATGTGCCTTTGGTATCCACAATACAATACTCACAATACATGTATACCCTACCGTATTTTCTCCAATCTAAATCCTTAAGAGCGTCAGAGAGAGACAGACCAAGCAAGCAACAAACTGCATTATTTTTCATATAGTGGGATGGTTCAACAGAGGTGTGTCTGGCAACCCCAGACCTCACAAAAAAGATTTGCTGTCAGAGTATGTTTCATTGTTTGAGGTTTTTACTATAACTCTGGCTTCACCGTGCAAAACGGTTTGTATTTATTGAATTCCACCTTATAATAACTAGATAGTTCTCGTGGAAATCCCTCGATTTAGATTTGACATATTTAAATTATTTTAAAGACACATGTATTTGAAACTTACGATGAATTATTGTGTTTTAAATGAATGCTTTCATTAATACATACATGTAGAACTTCCATTCTGTATCTTATCCACTGATCACATGACACTGATAGTACTCGTTCAGATTATTTGGTTTACATGTGATAAAATTAAGGATCTATGGAACAAAATACATATTTTAGCTTTATTCGTTGTACTGTCATAATCTGAATTATTTTTATGAATCTATACAGAACTTCCATTCTGTACCGTATTTACTGATAACATGGCCGTGTAAGAGAAGAAAGCTAATAACGAAAAAAATGAAGTATTTCATTGCAATTCGGCGCCTTCGGTATCCATAATACAATGCTTGTAACACATGCATACCCGTTCTGATTTCAGTTCAATCATTTTCAATAATTAATCCCTCTCACACACAGATAGAAAGAGAGAGAGAGAGAGAGAGAGAGAGAGAGAGAGAGAGAGAGAGAGATGGAGATACACTGTCGATCATTTATATACTAAACAGTTCTCATGGAAATTCCACGATTTAGATTTGATTGATTTGTAATTATTTTATAGACAAATGCATTAAAGATTTACGATGAATTATTGCGTTTTGAATGAATACTTTTCATTAATATATACAGGACTTCTATTCTATATCTTATCTCCCGATAACATGGTCTAGTATAACTAGATAGTACCCCTTGAAATTACTGGTTCAAAAGTGATAAAATTAAGGATCTATGAAACAAAATATATATTTTAATTTTACCCGTGGTCCTATCATAATCTTAATATTTTTCATGAACACATACAGAACTTCCATTCTGTACCGTATTTACATGGCCATATAAAAGAAGAAATCTGATAACGAAAAAAATTGAGTGTTTTATAGTGATCCGGCGCATTTGATAATCACAATACAATGCTTGTAATACATGCATACCCGTTCTGATTTCAGTTCAATAATTTTTCATCAGTAATAGATAGGAAGTAATGGGACGGACACACACAGATAAAGACAGAAAGATGGAGGTACATATTAGATTATATATGTAGACTAGCCAGTTCCCGGGGAAATTCCAAGATTTAGATTTGACTAATATGAAATTATTATAGAGATGAATGCATTGAAGACTTACGACGAATTATTGCGTTTTAAATGAATATTTCTCATTAATATATACAGAACTTCCATTCTGTATCTTATCTACCGATAACATGAACCAGATAGTACCCGTTGAAATTCCTTGATTTAAAAGTTCAGTTTCAGTTTTACCCGCGGTACGATCAGAACCTGAATATTTTACATAGATCTATCTAGTATTAAGAATGACTGTCGTGTGTTTATATATTTATTTATATATTTATTTATATGTTTCGCGTCACTTTCAAAAAATTAAGAGCGATCCAGAGCCTTATATACTCGAGTCCGTATCGTGGATACTGAGTTCGGCGGGCTATTGCCCTATGATTCGGTACATTGTACCCGAGTATGACACGAATTCCAGTCAATTGCAGCAGTTTGTCCTTTGTAAATATATATAACTAAATAAATTGAATTGTGTTCTTATATGTAATTTTATTTAATATCTTTCCAACAGTATTTGCCATCATTTTTTATGGTACAGGTATTATCACAAAATCTCTGCCATCATTTTTGACGGCTGGGTACACTAGTATATACAAAACTTCCACTCTGTATCTTATCTACCGATAACATAGCCGTTTTAGAAATAAGCGCTAATAACAGAAAAAATTGAATATTTTATAATGGTATGGCGCCTTTAGTATCCACAATACAATGCTTATAATGCATGCATACCCGTTTTGATTTCAGTTCAATAATTTTTCTTCAGTAATAGATAGGAAGTAATGAGACGGACACACAGATACAGAGAGGGAAAGAGAGAGAGAGAGATGAAGAGGCATATTCTATGGTATATGTAGACGTAGATACACAGTTTATTGCTTGCTTGCTTGGTCCATCTTTCTGTTACGCTCTTAAAGATTAAGACAGGTGAAAATTCGGTACGGTATACATGTATTGTACGCATTGTCTCGTGGATACCAAAGGCACTTACTTCAATGTGGAAACTCTTTCATTGAGCTGGCATCCACTGTCAAAGAAAACGAAAAAAGTCAGTAAAAACCACGTGAATTTTCCCGTATCTTCTACTAGTTACTTAGTACATATTTCCAAAAGATTCAACGTTTGAAATGCAAGAAGATATTGTACAAGATATAAAATTACATAAAATATACTTCTCAATTATTAGCTCTCAGCGTCAGCATTATACAAGTTAATAAATATTTTGGTGTCTTTGGGATGAAAAATAAATCTTCAATTAATTTTTAATGAAAATTTCACTACAGGGTAGTTGCATCGTAAAAGGGTAGAACCTTCTACTATTTTACTATAGTGCTAAAAATACGTTGATTAGAACCTGCTAAAAAATATGGCACCCTTTTATATCCAGTAGAAGTGGCCCAACTATCGTAAAGCTACGATTTGCCGTTCAACGGCAGGAGTTCTTTCTGTAAACTGTTTTCATGTTTGATTCATTTATTAACTCGAAGTGATTGTAACTTAAGTGAGGTATGTGAAAGTAGAGTACCTCGTAGGAATGACGTGTTCACAGCTGTAGGTCTGACCCAGTATTCTCACCTTGTATCGTAAGAGCCAGTTAATTTCGTTGAGAAACTACATTTTATTTTATCATTTGAGGTGTATATTATGTAACCCAACATGAACTTACTTCAGTGAAGATTTTCTCCTAATTTTCATAAATTATTAAATTAAATCAAAGTTGATGCATCAAGCAATCGCATTAAATGCTGTAAATAAAGTCTCCAGTCGAGAAATGTTGGAAAATATTTTGTGTTCTTAACCCTCTACCGCCGTATGGCACTCACGGGGAACATCAGAAAAAATGCTAATTATGTTAAAATTATATTATATGTGAGCAATATGAGGTTGCTACTAGGTTTAAACGCTTCGGCATGTTACAGCGTTGTTCTTTTGGCTGCCTGGCTCTCGGCGTGCTGCATTGCATCAGTGTACAGACGGTCTTTGTGAGCTTAAACGTAGAAACTGGAAAAATAAATTCGTCGGTAAAGGGTTAATTTAACAAGCACAACTTTGAAACACAGTTACGAACGCATATAGAAAAATGTACGAAGAAATTTATTGAATCAAATGCAGAGTTGTTAAATGAAACTACACTCGTCATCATTATTTATAAAATGGCAAAAATTCCTACGTAAATTTCATGTTCAGAGCAAATGTGATCAGAAACTAACCTGGCATTTACTGTGGGGCTACATGGGTGGTGATGAACACAAGGCGTTTGTACTTGTGAATTTTCAAGGTTTCTAAGTTTTGTAAGTATTATAATTGGTACACAGTAGCGCGCAGAATACAAGGGACAGTAAGTTTTTTGATTCATGTATTGCAAAAACGTACTTACCATGCATTCTTTAAATTTTACATGCAATTAAATATAAAGTTCACACGGTCCTGATTAAAACAATAATGCCATAACAATTTTTAATATATCTCGTTAAGATAGGCCTCAATTTTATAATTTCTATGTTTTTATGAAAGATAAATACGATATTTTATGTTACCAGACAAGTATATTTGAAAATTTTCATTTCTTCAAATAATAGAATGAATATACAAAAAAAAACAGAAAATAGAGTTCATACCTATAATAATACACCATAAACTTTGTAATTAATGATACAAATTACTGTAAATAATATCATAACACCACATATTAGTCAAAAATTAAATACCAAATCATTTATTAGTGAGTTTGTCCACCATTTCGATTTAAAACCACGAAAATCCTGTTTTTCATTCCTGCGATTAGTTGCATCAGATATTCCTTAGGAAGTGCTCCCCAACCAGTGGGTACAGCCTTTTTCAGTTCTCCAACTAAGTCATATTGCTTACCATATTTGTACACCTCACGGCTAAGCCACCCCCATGCGTTTTCAGTGGGATTAACACGTTTGTTGCGATGCGACCCACCGGTGGGTCACTTAGGTTAGGTTCTGTAATTTTTTCAGATCCTTCTAGCGACTATGCGTACAAAGTAAAGTTTTACACCAATCAGGCAATCGCAACAAACGTGTTAATATCGGAACTACGAGCTGGCCGTAACAGGACGTTGATGCCCTTCTCATGAAAATCGCCCATTGTAGCTTCTACGGTATGAATTGGTGCATTGTCCTGCTGGAACACAAAGTTTTCTTCAGAGCTTTGTTCCCTCCTCAGACAGACAGGCTTCATTTATCATTTATAAATATCTTGAAGCATTGAACTTTCTATCCATAATTATGAGCAGCAGTTTACTCTTTGCAGGGATAGCTTTCCACACTATAATACCACCACCGACATTTTGGCGCCTGGAAAAGTTCATTTCAGACATATTCTTCGATGCCCAGTGATATTTGAAGCCATCTGACCCATCCAAGTTCCATTTGTTCTCGTCACTAAAGATTGCAGATGTCCACTCTTCATCCCAAGTTTGACATTCTTCAGCAAATTGCAAACGACGTGTTTTATGGTCTTTGGAAAGCTTGAATCGACGTTTCATTTTCTTTCTACGAATGTTGTTTTTAGATAGAAACCTTTTTATGGTTGAATCCTAGGTATCTACATTGGTTTTTGCTTTTAGTTGTCCAACAGACGTCCTCCTGTTTTTCTTGAGAGTCCTCAGAATGCGTCTTTCCCCTCTTGGAGATGAAACTTTTGGTCTGCCACCAGCATGAACAGTATTATATACTTCTGGATTTTTCAAACAGTTGTTGATTGGTTCTCGACTTCTGCCAGTTCTCCTTCCAATTTCTCCATGACTAAACCCAGTCTCTTTGACACGTTGACTCCGAAGTGGTACGTATGTGGGCTACTTACGTTAGGTTCTGTAATTTTTTCAGATCCTTCTAGTGACCATGCGTACAAAGTGAAGATTTACACCTGCCAGGCAATCGGAGGCAACGTGTTAACACGTTTCCAGTGATTGCCTTGCCGGTGCAAATCTTTACTTTGTACACATAGTCCCTAGAATGCTTTGAAAAAATTACATAACCTAACCTGAGTGACCTCCCGTTGGGTCACTTCGCAGGAAATGTGTTAAGGACCAAAAATTTTCCCTGTTCATCTTCTGATAATTTTTTCCTCGAGATATACCAGATAAATTATGTTGGTAAAATTTTAAACAAAAATTGGTCACAAATTTTGTGAGAATCTAAAAAAAGAAGGTGGCATTATAGTCTTGAGCCTTTATTGTATGTGATTTCTTATATTTTTATCAATTTATTAACATAATTAAAATTTCGGAATAAACCCACATATTAATCTAAGATAAAGTATTTCTTCCTCATACATATGAAAATGTCAATGTTGGGGCCCATCTGAACAAAACATATTGAAAATTGTTGTTGGTATTATATTTTTGACCAGGATTGTATATATTCCTAACAAATTTTTAGAGCATGTGCTCAAATATTTTATAAATAGTTCGATATTACACTTCAAATGTTAAATTAAGCTCTATTCAAAAGCTAAGGGACGCCATGTAAAATGTTTTAATTTATCTGTTTAATTCTTGTTGTAAGTCTTACAACACTTTAATTCTTATTAAAGACTTGTAACAACATAATCGTCTTGTACCTACTGAAACAGAAAAACTTTCAAACACCTGTTGACTCTACACGTCAACAGGTGTTTTTTCAAAGAAAAACAGAATTGTGTGTCTTTTTCGAAATCGGGAGTCGCTGTCAGAGAGTTCTAAGGTCATAGGAAGGTCCCGAAGTATTGCTCAACGTATTGTGGCTCGTTATAAACAGTATGGAACTGTTGATGCTAAACCGAAGACTGCAAGACCTCCCGAAATAACACTGAGAAAAGATCAAGCAGTTATAACAAAAAGTATGAATAACCGTTTTAACCTTTTAGCGACGAAAAGAACCATACGGTCCTCTTTTACGGTCTTTGGGAGAATTGTTCTAATAATTAACACGTTGACTCCGAAGTGGTACGTATGTAGACCACTTAGGTTAGGTTCTGTAATTTTTTCAGATCCTTCTAGTGACTATGCGTACTAAGTGAAGATTTACACCGGCCAGGCAATCGGAGGCAACGTGTTAAACAGTGAGCAATATGAGGTTGCTACTAGGTTTGAACGCGGTGGCATGTTACAGCGTCGTTCTTTTGGCTGCCTGGCTCTCAGCGTGCTACATTGCATCAGTGTACAGATGGTCTTTGTGAGATTAGACATACAAACTAGAAAAAAAATTGGTCGTTAAAGAGTTAACACTGCTGTTCAAATTTTTCGTGAAATAGGCGTCGTGTCTGGTGGTACGGTGTCCCGGTTTACTGTTTCACTTTAACTTCAACAAGCTGACTTGAAATCACGCGTCCCTGCATCGAAGCCTTTTATCTCAAAAACGAACCAGAAAGTGACACTTGTGTTTGCTCATGAACATGTTGTTTAGTCGAATGATCAGTGGTCGAAAGTACACTTCAGTGATGAATCAAAGTCCAATATTTTCGATTCTGATGAGAAAGTGCACGTTAGACGGAAAGTAGTGAAAGGTTATCACTGAACTGTGTAAAGAAAACAGTAAAATTCGGAGGTGGTAGTGTGATGGTTAGAGGGATCATTTCTTCTGCTGGACCTGGTCCTATTGTTCGTCTGCATGGGAGGGTTAACGCAAAAGTCTAAAAACAGCTCCTTCGTCAGCACACACTTCCTTATCTACAAGCAGCTGACCTTCAACTTCCGATTTTCATGCAGGACAACGCTCCTTGCCACTCCGCTAAAAAAGTCAAAACCGTCTTGGAGGATGAAGCCAGTGGAGGCCAGCTCTAATGAGCTGGCCTCCACAGAGACCTGACCTCAATCCCATTGAGAACGTTTGGAAAGTAATTGGAGACCGAACTCAAATAAGAAACCCAACAAATGCAGAAGAATTGCGGACATTTCTGGAGGATGAATGGAAGAAGATAACTCTATTTTGTACAAAATTAATGGACTACTGTGTCAAAAGATGTAAAAAATTATCAATAGCAAGAAAAGGTTCACAAGATATTAAGTTTATTGCTTTTCTCCTTATATATTCCAAAGTTTGAGATGGTATCACTAAAATGATTTCAAAGTAAAATTTAATGCTTGAAGTGTAATATTGAACTGTTAGCAAAATATTTGTTCAAATGCTCTGAAATTTCTTACGAATACATATGAACTACATATATATTTAATTGCTTGTTGAATTCCATAAATTTATGTTATGCCCTTTCTTTGCAATGAACGATTTAGGGAACTTGTTCTTACTGTCCCTTAAATTTCGCAAGCTACTGTATATGATTGTCATGATTATGAAATTATTATATAAATTAAAGGGATTTGCGCTGTCTGCATGGTCACATACATTGTGTTAACTGCATGGTCACATACATTGTACTAATTGCATAGTCACGTACATTATGTTAACTGCATGGTCACATACATTGTGTTAACTGCATGGTCACATACATTGTGTTAACTGCATGGTCACACACATTGTGCTAACTGCATGGTCACATACATTGTGTTAACTGCATGGTCACATACATTGTGCTAATTGCATGGTCACATACATTGTGTTAATTGCATGGTCACGTACATTGTGCTAACTGCATGGTCACATACATTGCCGTTATTGCATGGTCACGTACGTGGCATTAACTGCATGGTCACACACATTGGTGTTCAGAACAGCAACTATAAGTGTTCTAGTCCGAGGAAATATTACGACACGCTCAGCTCACGGTCATGTTTTTTAAATGGCACTTCTCTTTGCCATGAAGCAAACTACCACAGAATTTTATGTATCCAAGTCACTAATACATGGAATTTTCAAACAAGATTGAAACAAAAAATTTCGCTGCAGACACTTTTGGTCTGACCACCAGAACAGCCAAATGGACTTCACTCTTGGTCTACAATAGACAGAAGCTTCAGTGAACTCCTCAATAATTGTAACTGATGTAGAGGAAGCACATCTCGCTGCATAGACCTAATTTCAGTGATGCAGTGCATCATTCTTCCTGTTCAGTTATTCCTTGTTTTAAAATATTGACGAAAGAAAAAGGAGGTCATTTTCAAGTACGCTTAATGTAGTTGGTAACTCTTTTAAAATATGCATGATCTATCTTATGAGGTTACTGATTTATTTTTTCAACTTTAAAAAGATCAATTAATCATTTTTAAGATTCTTTTCTACGTCCTCACCTTAGAATTTATTTCTGCAAATGAAATTACAGCTCAAATATTTTGTACCGAAATACAGCTTAAATATTTTATAGTTCTCGGAGCCTGTTCATACTTCAGGGTGTAGGGCCTGTATGCCATCGTCAGGATTTACTGCCTGCGTTGATATCGGCTTACGTTCGCACTTGAAGTGTGTACATCTCATCAAATGATCCTCAGTTACATATTGTTTGAAAGTTCAATTACGAAGAGTAGTGAAGTTAGAAGTATTTTTTCTGCAAGCTCGTCTCGTTCGCTGCACCCGAAAATAGACCACATGGGAAATGATCGCCTTGAAGACAGCCACGGACCCTTCTTCCTCACCCCCTCCGCCAAGGAGTCCAGCCGTCATCTTAATCTCCCTTTATATCCTCACTTGAAATTCTGCCCAAGTTTTGTCCCGTAAATCAGAGCGATGATCAAGTGGCAGCGGTTGTTTGCGCCACACCAAACACGTCGGAGCGGTCCCGCGCACTTCAGCACTACAGGATCGACGGAGTTGGTTATTTTTCTTCAGCAAGTTTCTCTCAGCGCTTTTTACCCTCAGTTCTCTGTTGGAATCAGCGTCAAAATTGTAAAAACATGTTCTAATTATGTTGTTGCCTGTAATTTAGATGAACATACCCAACGAATAACGTGAAAAATTTTGCTACCGTCAATGCGACGCGATAACGCTCGGGATTGTCATCAACAATTTTACTAACCTCTAAAGAGATCAATTGAGAAGATTTAAAATATTTTGCATTAGCCCTTATATCATTAAGTATCTTCCCTTCTACCCATTCAATATAAGTGAAAAGAAACTCAGTACAGAGTCCTTTCCATTTTAATTTCTTCATAATAAACGATGTGAGTAGATGAATTTCATAGATGCAACTTAAAACTAGCTGCTGTAAAGCACTTACGTCTCACAATCTGACACCAGTCAAGTAACCGAGATTGACACGTAGACAGAATTTATTGGCAGTCGTACAAGTGCAGCCCCAGGCAAAACAGAGACTCGCAGTTGCACTGCATCTTTATTGGTGAATGCTAAAGAATCTCTTTATCAGTTAAAAATCCTTTGCAACTGCTTCCACGTAAACATAGATACAATTTGTAATGGATGAGAAATTGTGTATGGATAGAAAGAAAACTGGGAGACTGATCACTGTTGTTTTGGTATCAATGTCGCATATTCTTAGTCACTGGTTGTAAATGACCCGTTTACTCGATATTATATGAAATTCCAGACAAACTGACGAGCGCAATTTCAAAAATGTATGCCAAAAATTTATGCCATCGCCGGGACTAATTTTTAGAAGCATATTGCAATTACTGCACTATTTTTGCTAGTAGTTTCTCTGCAAAGACGGTCAGCTCTTCAGCGAGTTACTGTCAGGTCTTATCGACCAAATTTCCCGTTCCAACGAAAGTTTGCCAAAATTCCCCCGGGGACTGCGTTGAAAAAAAATTGTTTTCCGAGCACCTTGAGGACTTTGCACTCCCTCGAGCTCAGCAGTTTCTTTAAGCTCTTCTCAGGAGAAGTGACAGATTGAAAGTGTTGGTTTACGCTGAGCAACTTCTGGTGCACGCAGGTGTGGGACAAGCGAGTTTCACACACGCAACTTTGCCCCAAACTCGGTAGGTTAAAAACGCTCCATGTAGGAAGTAAGGAGGCAAGTTCAACTGAAATGAGGAAACATGAGCAATTTTTTTCCAGGGCAAATAACGTATGAAAACTGAACTCTAGATACTTCGAGATAAAAAAAGTCAAAACCACAGAACAGTCAAAATTAAATAAAGCTATAAAATTCTTGAAGCGAATTACTTGAATGATGTGAAACATCCATGAATAAGATCGTGGAAATAAACAAATTTTGAAAATTCATTAATGGCATGAAGATTTCTCATTGTAAACGTATGTAAGAATGAAACCATAGAGCAGAAAATGCTAAAGCGAATGAAAATAGTTAGATCTAATTAATTTTCACCTTCCTGAAAAAACCCAGACATAATTCTTTGAGATACACAGGCCGCGTGTTAGTCTTCCATGTCATCATTTGCTGACCAATGTACGTAGATCTCGTCAACTAGCTGTACACAGACCTGGTGTACACGCACGGCAGCGTTACCAACTCTCTACTGGTCACAGCAGAACGTTTAGAAAATATCTGTAAAATATCCTCATAAACTTTTTATAATAATCTCGTCCTCGCTGTGTGTTTAATAGGGCAACATAGAACAAACTAAAGGAAAAAATTTGTCCCTGTCGTCCATCCTACTCGATACTTCCTACTTAATACATCCTGCATAATATATCCTACTTAATACATCCTACTTAACACATCATACCTAATACATCCTACTTAATACATTCTGCTTAATACATCCTACTTAATACATTCTGCTTAATACATCCTACTTAATACATTCTGCTTAATACATCCTACTTAATGCTTCCTACTTAATACATCCTGCTTGATACATTCTACTTAATATATCCTGCTTCATGCATAGAATGAAGCGATAGGAACGAGCTTTTTTGCCTATTCTTGCGTCGGTACCCAAGTCCCATGTCGTAATTCTAACCGCCGATGGTCATACACAAACCGACCACGGCGGCAGCAGGTCTCGAACCCGGGTCTTCCCGCATTGCAAGCAGGTTCGCTCACCAGTCGACCAAGCTGGTGGTACTTCCTACTTAATACACTCTACTTAATACATCCTTCTTAATACATCCTCCTTAATGCATCCTACTTAATACATTATACTTAATACATCCTACTTACATAATACAGCCTACTTAGTGCGAGTACATCGTACTTAATACATCCTACTTAATACAGATATTAGATTAACATTTGTAAATGATTTATCAATAACAGATCGATTTAAAATTGCAATTTCAAAAAACCTGGAACTCAATAAAATGTCGAAGAAATTTGAATGTTTCAGTTTCGTAATTTTGTAGTTTTAACTTCACTGAAACAAGTTGCTGAAACAAGTTGCTGAAACAAGTTGCTGAAACAAGTTGCTAAAACAAGTTGCTGTAACAAGTTGCTGAAACAAGTTGCTGAAACAAGTTGCTGAAACAAGTTGCTGAAACAAGTTGCTGAAACAAGTTGCTGAAACAAGTTGCTGAAAAAAGTTGCCGAAAAAAGTTGCTGAAAAAAGTTGCTGAAAAAAGTTACTGAAACAAGTTACTGAAAAAAGTTGCTGAAACAAGTTGCTGAAACAAGTTGCTGAAACAAGTTGCTGAAACAAGTTGCTGAAACAGTGCAGTGCTGTGTGTCAGTTGTAGTGCAGTGTGGGGTGTCAGTTGTAGTGCAGTGTGGGGTGTCAGTTGTAGTGCAGTGTGGGGTGTCAGTTGTAGTGCAGTGTGGGGTGTCAGTTGTAGTGCAGTGTGGGGTGTGTCCAGAGCGAGTTAGTTGACATGAAGCTAAACATTTAGCCTGCTGATCACGCTATTTAGCGCGTGGCCTGCATGCTACTTAGCACGTGGTCTATGTGCTATTTAGCGCGTGGTCTGCATGCCATTTAGCGTGTGACCTGCATGCTATTTAGCACGTGGCCTGCAGCTATTTAGTACGTGGCTTACATACTATTTTGTGCGTGGCTTGCATGCTATTCAGCACGTGACCTGCATACTATTTGGTGCGTGACCTGCATGCTATTTAGCACGTGGCCTGCATGCTATTTAGCGCATGGCTTGCATGCTATTCAGCGTGTAGCCCTGCATTCTATTTAGCACGGGACCTGCATGCTATTCAGCACGTGACCTGCATACTATTTGGTGCGTGACCTGCATGCTATTTAGTACGTGACCTGCATGCTATTTAGCACGTGGCCTGCATGCTGTTTAGTGGGTGGCTTGCATGCTATTTAGTGCGTGGCTTGCATGCTATTTAGCGCGTAGTTTGCATGCTATTCATGGTCTGTAACATTAAAGAGAACACTCAGAAAACTTGCAGCAGGCTGTAGCTTCTAAGTAATTTCACAGTTGAATGAAAAATAATATTTTTTCGCTACCTGTACAGGGTATGGAAAAAATTCTATTTATACAATACATTAGACGAAAATTTACAGCCATTTTTTTGCATACCAGCTAAGTCAGAAAGGATATATTTCAGCTACAAGTGTACAGAAATAGAAACATTTGATCAATGAACTCTTTCTTCATTGACGTTGAGTTGCGATGCTCGATGACCTTTGTATTCGCACGCCACGTGAGAGCACCTACGTCACGACACAACACCTGCTGTGTCTGTGAGTCACTAATGTGTCAACTGTTGACACAACACCTGCTGTGTCTGTGAGTCACTAGTGTGTCAACTGTTGACACAACACCTGCTGTGTCTGTGAGTCACTAGTGTGTCAACTGTTGACACAACACCTGTTGTGTCTGTAAAGTAAGTCAATTCTCTACTGAACATTGATCTAAAGAATGTCTGCTTCATCTTTACACAATAGATGCATACATAGGTCAATTATGTTGTACATCTACTACAGAAGTACTGGATGTGGATATTTCAACATCCGTGAATGCAGATGCAGATGTGAATTTTGAATTTCAATTTCCACAGATGCGGATGCAAATGTCCTGTTTATTTTATATTTAGCTATGAAAAATGAGTCTCAGCCACATATAATGAATGAAAATGGTTAAAATTTCGGAAGAAATAATTTTTTCAATAGATGTAACTAATGAATGAAGTAGTTTAGTAATTTAGTGAGCTCTTAAATGAAATAAGTCAATGAAAAATTGTTTCATAAATGGCCTAAATTTAAAAGTAGTAGTATTTAGTGACTTCATTATTTGTGTTCCCAGGATGCAGGACGAGGACTCAACTCAAATGCACCCCACCAACCTCTTACCCCAGCCACCACCCATTCGGAAAAGGCTGCTACTTACATTTGATATTTGTAGATAATTATTGCAAATTGTGTTTTAAAAACAAAAGTTTTTGTGCTCGCTCAGGAACTAACCTGGATCTCTTCTCATCATAGATGATGCCAGCTCCACTAAATAGGCGCTCGCTCGCTACACTGCTGGAGGGACTGGCTAAGTTTGTCCTGGCAAGTGTAGCAAGGGAAGGATACGACTGAGCATTCGTGTGCCACCGAAAGAGAGGTTCTTCTGACATATGTATGTATGCGTCTCATTATTTCATATATGTCAAGTATTGTGGTAGTTTCTTTGGAAATATCCGTTTGGTAAAGTTCTTCAGTATTGCTATCTGAAGAGAGTAAGACACTCATTGTCTCCAAGGCTTCTGATGCCACTAGGTGCATCTGTTTCCTATATTTTTTCCCTGTTCTGTGTATTCAGATCCTTTTTCTCCACCCTGTTTCCTTATTTCTTCACACATATGCCCAAATTTGCAATACACCTTTGATGCACATGTGGTTCCAAGAATTTTACCTTGTATCCAGAAAAGTTCAGATAACATGCAAGTCGTTGTGATGCAATTTATCAAACCTTGCACTCAATTCTAACAACAGCTTAGTTTTCATGGCTTTAAGACCCTGATCTTATTCTGTGCTGCTTTTGTTAAGCATGACTTTGAATGTTGCCATAAGTGGTATAGCCTCTAAGACACAAAATGAGGCAGCACTGATGCTCTTGGTTACCTTATCAAAAGATTTGAGGTCAACAACAAAATTCTTTAAGAGAACTTTATCTGATGCAGAAAATTGTTTTGCTTTGCTATTACTGGCAGTTTACAAACATACAGCCTCTTTCATTTCAAAAATTTTCTCCAAAATATGCAAGCTGCTGTTCCAGCGTATTTTAACGTCTTGAGCAGCGCTAAGTTGATGCACATTTTAGTTTAGCTGCCTCCACACCTCCTGTGCGTGCTGCCTCCACACCTCCTATGCGTGCTACCTCCACACCTCCTATGCGTGCTACCTCCACACCTCCTGTGCGTGCTACCTCCACACCTCCTGTGCGTGCTGCCTCCACACCTCCTGTGCGTGCTACCTCCACACCTCCTGTGCGTGCTGCCTCCACACCTCCTGTGCGTGCTGCCTCCACACCTCCTGTGCGTCCTACCTCCACACCTGTGCGTGCTGGCGAGTAATCAACTTCACCAGGAATCGTCCGACAAAAATACATTCGAGTTATGCTTAATAAAAGTTAATAGCTATTTCGGAACACATATACGAGCCTATGTGCCACTCAAACTTATAGTTTTATATTTTCAAGGTTTACTTTTGCTTGAGAAGCAAAAAATTTCTCTAGGTCTGATGTGCATGTTGTGTAACTTTTTATCGTGTTCATGGAGAAACTACAGGGTAGCCCATAAGTAAGGTACCTTTTTGAAACTATTATCTATACTGTAATAAGAGCCGCATCCGTCCGTCCGTCTGTCCGTGTGTCACACTCTTCTAATCGATAGCTCTGTTAGTAACATGGATAAAGCTTAAGAAATACAAGAAATCATTCTATTGCATTATTTTTCTGTGGCAATTCAATTCCTTTTCATTTGCATTATGGTATCCAGAATACACAATCGGTTTATTTTTACAAGAAAAAATTTTCTTTGAATCTTTTTCTGTTTAAATTTATCATGATGCTTTGATATTTTTAATTGATAATACGAAAAGAAATGTTTTAAATGAGTTTGACCAGTAACTTGGCTGCCACTTAGTATAAGGCCAAAGATTTTGGAAATTGAGTAATTGATTTCGGAATTGTGATTTTCTTGAAAATAGTTTTTAAAAAGTACCTTACTGATGGGCCACCCTGTATAAAAGACTCTTTTACTGATTTAGGTAAGAGGAAATTTCGTAGGGTATACATGTATTGTAAGCATTGTATTATGGATACCAAAGGCACATCCATCAATGGGAAAACTCTTTCGCAAAGCCAGCGTCCACTAGCAAATTAAAATGAAAATTTGAATAAAAACCGTGATTTTTCACGTGTGGATCTAGTAGCTATAAAACTACAAATGGTAAAGAGATTTGGTTAATTCAGAATGAATAAGATTTCAAAATTTTCTACCAACATATCAAGTTTACCGACAATCACAACATATTGCACAAAAAATTCATAAAATCCAACCCCCAAAATGAATCGCTACGCAATGGAGCAACGAGCAAAAATAGTGGAGCTTTACTTCCGATGTTATAGAAATATTGATGGTATTGAAAGAAGTCCTTCGAAGAAGTGCATAAAAACTGGTATTGAAATTTAGAGAAACCGGGACAACAGCAGACAGACAACGTTGTGGAAGGCCACGTACCATACGAATTGGTGCTTCAATTCAGCTTGTTGCAACGAGTGTCGCTGATGGGCCCAAAACATCAACTAGGAGACGTTCAATTTAACTGAGAATGTCACGTACCTCACTGCAACGTATTTTGGTAAAAGATCTAAAGTATCATCCATATAAAATTCAATTAACTCAAAAACTCCATCTTACGGACTACCATAAGCAATTAGATTTTGCAAATAGATTTCTGCAGCTTGCAGAAAATGAAAACTTTGTAAAGAATTAAAAAATGAGTGATGAGGCACATTTTCACCTCAATGGCTTTGTTAATAAGCAAAATTGCAGATTCTGGGCTTCAGAAAATCCAAAAAAAATCATGAACGTCCACTTCACTCAGTTAAAGTAACAGCATTGTGTAGCATCACGTCTTCGAGAATCATTGGACCATATTTTTTTGAAGATGCTAATGGTGATGCAATTTGTGTTATGGAAACCTGTATTGACATATGATTCAAGACTATTTAATATCAGAAATTGGAGATAATAACACAGAAATTACCTTTTCTCCAACAAGATGGAGCTACAGCGCACACGGCAAAAGACACAATGCAAATGTTAAAAAAAATTTTCCTAACAGAATAATTCCTCGTTTTGGTGATACACCGTGGTCGCTTCGATCTCGAGATTTAAGTGCTCCTGATTTCTTTCTCTGGGGATACTTAAAGGAAAATATTTACATTGAAATGCCTGATACTTTACAGCAATTGAAACTAAATATCATTCAAGAGATCAACAATATTTCACCACAGACATTAAGGAAAGTAATGAACAGCACCGTCGAAAGAGCACGCCATTGTTTGACTAATAATAGAGGTCATTTAAAAGATATTGTATTTCATAGTTAAACGTATTTCATTGTTTCATTTATGAATTTATGTTAAACTTTGAAATTTCTTCTTTCATTTTGAATGAATCAAATCATGTTGCCATTTCTAGTTTTATAGCTATAATAATTTTAAAAAGGTACCTTACTTATGGCCACCCTGTACAACTGTGTAGCGTGAGAACATCACTTAACTTTTCACGCCTATATTCATCGTTTTTATTTTGTTCGATAACGTCAGCAAAGAGAACTACAGTTTAATTTTAAATTATGCTCTTTTTACTGGGGTTTTTTTCTATTGTGAATTTCTGTGGTTTAATTGATTAGACATTGGCTCCGGAGTTAAGGATGGCTGGTTCGAGCTCTGGTAGTGTTGCTTTCTTATTAGAAATCGTGATGTCAAGTAATGCGTTCAGGAATGATGCGTCTATACAGAACAGATGCATGTAGCTGGAGCAGCATGAGTGAAGGCAGAAGTAAAGTAACAGGTGCTTTTAACAGACACTTCATGGAACACAACTGTACGCTCATGTGTTAATCATCACGCGGTACACTAAGCCTGTATCTGCTGGATACACTAAGCCTGGCAATGGAAATGAGTTCAGCTGACCAATGAACAATTACTTCCATTTTAAAAGATTTATAATTTGACGTATTCAACTCCTTCCGTTCTATGTATTCTTACTGTAATGTCGTGATGATGTATGACTAAATAGTTCATTCGGCTCTGCAGGCTAGCTCCATTCTCGAACAGTCATGTTACCTTTGTTCTTACTTCTGTTTTTTCATCACGTCAAGTCAGTTGTTTATAACCACCACCTGACATCGTCACCACCAAGGTCGCCACGCTTTGGCCTCTCCCTTCCATTCACCACCCCCCACAGAGCAGCATGGCAGCTTTACTACAGCTCCTCATCACTACGCGTTTAGAAGTTGCCAGGTGTCGCAACATCAGGTAAATCGAAATCACTTCGAGAAGGGAAACACTTTCAACACTGTTGAACACTCACTTTCTCCACGGGTATCTAATGTTCAGAAATCTACTCGTTTTTATATGACTTGATCCAACAAAAATCTGTACAACATGCACTATAAATCATTCAAGTATTTTGAACATGGCGTGGGAAAATTTAGGCTGGCATGTACTGCGAAAAAAAAATGTAACAGAAAATTACATATAAAATTTCAAAGTTTACTTCTATAACTAATATTTCATACATAATATTGAGTAAAACGAGAGCTTGTAATTGTTCTGGTCGTTTTTTAAAACACGTACTGGAGAATACTAACGCCGCATGCATGGAGTTCTTCATTCGTTATTGTCAAGATTTCAATGGTGAATGACACATTTGTTTGTATAAAGTTGAAATGAGGAGTTAGAGCGATGGATTCATACTACGTGCTTGGAAGAGATAACGTAGTAACGAATCTAAAGATCAGGAAAATAATGATAAGTATTAATTGTGACAGTAAATTCATCGACCAGAATGATACACCCCATCACCTACGTCAACACTATCGCGCATGAGTTCGAAACTCGCATTGAAAATTTAAATAATTAGCTCCGCCAGTTGCGTTGATTACATCAGGCATGATTTTCGTGATGCCATTAATGGAGGAAGCGCGGCAAGTTTGTGCACGACCTTCCTTAGCATAATCCACTTACTGTGATGTGCTCTGAGAGCTGCAAGTCCTAGCACCACAGTAGCTCATCACTCAGCTCTTGCATGCTGCTGCTGCCGTCTCTACTGCTGCAAAAACGCATTTTCTGATAGCACTGAACATGAAATTTCCTATACTGTGGCACAAATAGACTCGGCCATAATGAATTTTAAATCAAAATTCAAGAGGCTCAATCATAAAGTTAACGCATCACAACTTTAAATGAAGTTAGCGGCTCTGAATGAAGCTTGGTCAGTGAGTGTGACGCACGCCAGTTGAGGTGGCATGGTGCTGCTGCTGAAATCATCTTCAGTTAAGTACAGACTGTCAAGTGTTACGAGAGAAGAAGAGAAATAGAAGAAGAGAGAGAGAGAGACATGTAAATATTAAGAAGAATAGTTGAAAAAGTTAGCTACCATTTCAGCTATATGATGATAATAATAAATACAAATAATAATAGTAAATAATTAAATTGATAATTGTTATCAATGGAGCTAAAAGATGACAGGGAGTGAAATAGTGAAGTGTATGGGGATGGAATGGTGAAGTGTAAGGGGGTGGAATGGTGAAGTGTACGAGGTAGCAGGGTGGTATGCCGAGGGAAGAGAGGGAGGAAGAGAATGATACACTTGAGAAGCCAGTGAATTTCTTAAGGAGTTCCTGGGGGTCCTGAGATGTCTTGGGTTTTCGACGATTCCTGGGGCTTCTTGAAGATTCTTCGAGTTCTTGAAGGTTCCTGGGGGATTCTGGGAGTCCTGGGGTTCTTAGGGATTCCTGAGGATTCCTGAAGGTTCCTAGAGATTTCTGAAGGTTTCTAGGGATTCTTAAAGGTTCCTGGAGGTTTCTGAAGGTTGCTGGGAGTTTTTGAAGGTTCCTGGGGGTTCCTCGGGGTTTCTGAAGGTTCTTGGGGGCTCCTAAAGGTTTCTGGATGTTCCTGAAGGTTTTTGAGGGTTCCTGAAGGTTTTTGGGGATTCCTGAAGGTTCTTGGGGGTTCCTGGGGATTCCTGGGGATTCCTGGGGGTTCCTGGGGGTTTCTGAAGATTCCTGGGGGTTCCCGGAAGTTCAGTCTCCCCGTTATTTTCCAGCTGCTGTTAGATTATTGAGTAATGGAATTAGTGGAGTACTTGCCATCCTGGGTACTACAGACAATAACATGGCATCCCCACACACAAATAACTCGTGTGGGGAAATAAATAAGCATGTGAAGCCGGTGTCAATTACTGCTTTACACGTTGGAGCTCATATGTGTGTGTATGATGTGGTGTTGAACACTGTGGTGTTGAAGACTGTGGTGTTGAACACTGTGGTGTTGAAAACAGTGGTGTAGAATACTGTGTGGGGTTGAACACAATTTCTCATGTTTAGAGAGGATTTGTAAGAAATTTAATGCAATTAGTTCGAAAAATTCTGATTTTCCGCGCATAGAATTGCTTAAAAATTCCTGAGATAAAGGAAAACGACTGAAGATGTTCTTTATTAAGGGTCCTAGGGCTGCATGAAATTTTGGCGCTGTCCTGCAAAAAATAACCAGAGGATTTGGAGCTTCAGTACAGCAATGAAAAACTTAGCTATGTTCAAATTAAAAGAGAAGAAATTAGAGACATGGAATATGTCACGATCGTAGAGCGACAATAAAGGCATAGAATGGAACGATCTAGTCACATTCTTATCATATATCAAAGATGGAAATAAATACAACAGAATACAGCAACAGTTATAGGAACAAGCTGAGTGATTCATTTATGGACTGCTACCCAAATCCCGTGTTGTCAGACATCAATCACGCACAGGTACAAGAGTAGGAGGGAAGTAGGGAGAAAAAGACATGTCAATGAGCTTTTTTGTTTTACTACAAATATCCAGACGCACCACTACTGTTACGAGTACGAGGTGCATTCTAGTTATAACACATTGATGTTTTTTCTCAGTAATGAAAACAAAGACACATAGTTTGTTTGAAAATACGCGTACACTCTTTGTGAATGCGTGACGGGGATGACAGCACTGTATGGCACACATCTCTAGCGGCAGCGGCAAGAGTGAGGTCTGTTTTTCATAATCAAAATGGCGTGTAGCGTCTGTGTCTGTGCCCCCAATGAGCTGACTGGCGCTTCGTATCAGGATTATAAAAAAGACATCCATGTGTTCTCTATTGTTACAATCAATGAAAAAAAAATCCCATTCATGCCGTCATCACGCCTCAACATTGGCTGGCAACAGGCTTCGAGTGCAGCCTTCTGGTCGTCCGTCAACATTCGTGGTACATACCTGCAGATTGTTTTTCGCATTTTCAGGTCTTCATGCAGGATTGTATGCACAGATCTCACGGAAATGCAAACTTTGGAGGCGATGTGTTCCACGCTCATTCGGCGATCCTCCAAAACAACTTTCTCCACTTGCTCGATCATGTCGTCAGACCATCTGGTGCGAGGCCGAGTTTATCTTGGTTTGTTATCGTACGACGTTCTGCCT
The DNA here is from genome assembly GCA_006783055.1 of Trinorchestia longiramus. Taxonomy (NCBI): domain Eukaryota; kingdom Metazoa; phylum Arthropoda; class Malacostraca; order Amphipoda; family Talitridae; genus Trinorchestia; species Trinorchestia longiramus. The sequence continues at coordinate 25,292 of VCRD01000323.1, forward strand.
TCTTTGAACTGTCACACCCACCAACACACACTAAATAGATCCATGACATCACCACATGTCTCACTCAACTAGCGATGAATTTCAATCAATGTCACACTACTCAAATTGAGAAAACGAAGATTATACGCTGTTCTTGTAATGAAAACGTCGCCATTTTGGTATTTAAGAATGATCTTCACTCCCTGCTACTGCCGGTAGAGTTCTGTGTTGTCATTTCTGTCACGCATTCACAGCGAGTGCACATGTATTTTAAAATATACTTAATATTTTTATCTGTTTCCAGTCCTGAGAAAAGATATCAGAGGTGTGATAACTTGAATGCACCTCGTAGTACTACCTCCTGCCCTACTTCTACACTACCCTTACACTGCTACTACTAACACTACTACCCCTGCACTGCTAGGTGCAGGGGTAGTAGTGGTATTCACGTGTTTTTTATTAAATTTTTTCTTTTGGTTTGCCAGTGGACGTGAGCTTTCCGAAGGAGTTTCTGCATTGAACGATGTGCTTTTGATATACACAATACAATACTTAGAATACATGTACATATACCCTACCGAATTTCCGCCTATCTAAATCCTTAAGAGCGTGACAGAGAGACGGACCAAGCAAACAAGCAACAAACTGTGTACTATTATATGATGGGATTCATGAAAAATATTCAAGTTCTGATAGTAAAACCCACTTTATTTTAAAGCGTAGAACTTCAAATGTAAATTCGTGATTATGTATACATTTTTTGGGACACCCTGCATATAGAACAAAAACATTGTTCTGCTTTATTTTTTCTCACATATAAAGTTCAACTTTTATTAATTTCAATACTGAAGATGAAGTTCATGTATTCCGAAGAGCTTGCTGTTAAAAAAAATTTCTTTTTATGATAATTTTTTTCATATTGAGAAGAAAACACATCATCAATTGCTGAATTGCGAGACTGCGGTGTCCAATAGCTGAGCAAACTTCAGATGAAACCAAGAAAAATTGAAAAAATTGCAGAAACATGCGTTTCTGATGTGGTAAAAGGTGCGGCAACATAACTTCCTTTTTTGAAAAGAACTTCCTTTGAAAAAAAGAAGTTATGTTGCTACATCCTGTGCTTACCTCTACTCCAGGCAGGAATAAGTGCATGGACACGACCTCAGTTCCTTGTTGTTAAAGTTGTTGAGAAATATTAACTCTAATAAATGCTCAAATTTACCTCATTTGGAATTGATAAGTCAACCACATCACTCAATACAATGATTGAGTCTCTCAAGAGGTTTTGACTGCGGCTGACTACGAAAATGATGAGTCAGTTCTTTATGCTAATTTTTAATGCTCGCTTTTTTATGCAGGAGTCCGTAAAGTAATAGTGCAACTTCATTGCATCTAAAGTATTCATCATACATTGAATAATACATTTGTTATATTCAATATATAATAATACAGTTTGGTGCTTACTTGCTTGGTCCGTCTGTCTGTCACGCTCTTAAGGATTTAGATAGGAGGAAATTCAATAGGGTATACATGTATTGTATTGTAGATATCAAAGGCATATCCTTAAGTGTGGGAATTCCTTCAGAAAGCCTGCCTTCACTGGTAAATCAAACGAAACAATTTAGTAAAAAACACGAGAATTTTTACGTATGGCTCGACTAGTATTCCATATAACAGAGCTTCTTCTGATATACAGAGTGGGCCAGAAAGGATGCCCCATTAAATAACTTTTATAACTCTAAAACTATTTGGAATGGAACATAAAACTTTGTCAAAACATTTATCAAATTTATGAATTTTAGTAAAAATAACATTTAGGTGTGGCAAACAATCTCTGTTAAGTGACGCCCGTTTTCACGACAGCACATTTCTAACCTTTTTTTTAATTCTCTGTAACCTTCGTTAATGTGTTGCCGTTAATTTGCCTGATTTCCTCTTGGATGTTTCTCTTTAATTGAGTGATTGCGGTAGGTTTATCAATGTAAACTTTTCCCTTAAGGTATCCCCATAGATAAAAGTCGAGTATGGTTAGGTCCGGGGATCTAGGCGGCAAATTAACATTAACCATGCCACGAGATCAATTTTTGCAGAAACAAGCGATTTAAAAGAATTATTGTTTCTCACACAGTGTGGCTCGTGGCGCCATCTTGTTGATACCAAATGTTTCTCAGATATCTTGCTTCAAGTTGAGGTTGAAGAAAAGTATTGATCATATTTCGATATGTTTCTCCAGTGACGGTTACAGCATTACTGATATCTTTTTCGAAAAAATATGGCCCGGTGATTTTATCAGCCATCGCACCACACCAGACAGTAACCTTCTGCAAATGCAAAGGCTTTTCAACGAATTGTTTAGGTTGTTGATGCGCCCAGATCCTAAAATTTTGTTTCCTCACATATCCTGAAAGATGAAAATGGGCCTCGTCACTCATTATTGATTTTTTAAGGACATCAGTGTTATCTCTTAAGATGTTCAACATTTCAAGGGAAAATTACAACCTTGATGCATAGTTGTGTATCATTTAATTGTTGGATTAGTTGCAATTTGTAAGGAAATAATTTAAGATCTTTTTTTCAAAATTCTTCTCAGCGATGATCTACTGATGTTCAGTTGTATTGAACGTTTTCTTGTCGAGACCGTGCCATCCACATGAAGACTTGGCGACACTCTATCAATGTTTATTTCATTTCGAATTGAGCGGTTTCAACCAGGTGGTTGGTTTATTGTTAGATAACGAACCAGCGCTTTCGAATGTTCTTATCCATTTTCTCAGTGTTTTCCGATCAGCTTGAAGATCCATTCCAAAAGTAACTGCGAAAGCTCTCCGTGCTCTCACAAAAGACAATTTATTTTCATAAAATTGTTTGACGAAAGCGATCCGTGTTTCTTGAGAATGCATTGCGAACTAATAGGGTTTAATATCCTTGTACTGTTAACTTATACGCAGTTATGAATCTAGGCTACATAATTAAGTGTTTTATATAAATAAAATTCATAAATCTAATAAAAGTTTTGGCATACAGTTTTATGTTCAATCCCAAATAGTTTTTGAGTTATAAAAGTTCTTTAATGGGGCGTCCTTTTTGGCCTACCCTGTATATCACAGATTCATGACTGTCAATCACATTACGTTTGTTGAATTTGATTGTCTTTTGTCATAAACGAAACGGAAATTTAAATTGTATAATGAACTCATTTCTTTTTGAGGGAGAAAATGGCCGAACTTCAAGCGTGCCTTCGTTCTGTCGTCGATTGGTGATGAAGAACAGGTCTGTGGTGACTGAATGATGTGAACACGTCGGTTGGTGATGAAGATCAGGTCGGTGGTGACTGAGTGGTGTGAACACAGAATGAGACACCACGGTCAGGATGCTCTGAGCTGCTGTCATATTTGTGATGGTAGAAGTGATGTGGTGATAGGAGTGATAATGTATAGTGATGTATGATGATGTGTTAATGTGTAAGGATGTGTGAAGGTGGATGGGTACGTGGGGAATGCGAGGAGTTGGGCGGCAGAGCCAGTAAAGCCCGACCGCCGTCGCGCAGCAAAATACAAACAAAACAGGCAGAGTAAGCAAATCTGAACGCCTAGTAGCTGAAATATGTCCTACGAGTGCCTCGAAACCGTGGAAAGCATCAGATAAACTAACGGTCAAAATGAACACGGTACACCTCGAAGCAAGACCGAATGCAAAAGGAGGAGTTAAAAATCAGGAGGCGTGTTTCTAGAAAAACATCAACGAATTATATAAGAAGCAGTCGGGAAATCAAGGGCGGTCAAAAAAGAGCAAGGCGGCATAGTGTAAACACCAGTGCTAGAAGCGGCAGCGATTCTACAGGGGGCGTCTACAAGCTAGGGTAAACAGCCGACTTCAAGGAAGAGGAAGACAGAATCAACGGAGGGAGGTAAGAGTATTTCTGGGATGGGAAACAGAAATGCTAACAAACACCATAAACGTAATGGATCACCTCTATCAAGGCATGCACTTACGGAAGATTTTTCTCTCACTTTAGGGAGGGATCTACGCGATCGATCAGGATCAGGATCAGGATCAGGATCTATTAAGATCTACGGGATCTGTCAGAATCTGTCGGAATCTACGGGATCTGTCGGGAGCTATCAGAATCGATCGGGATCTACAATATCTACAGTAACTCTTAGTACTGCCAGATCTACTACTACTACGACTACTACTCTGAGAGTAATCGGATCCTTGAAAAAGTTCAGATAAACTTGGGAAAGTTTCGCCAGTAATTAACTCGGAGGCTCGAAATTTTAACGCCACTTGGATTTAATGTCTACGTGATTACTTCAGAATATCGACAACAGGAACCAAATGGAAATATCAGTTGATACAATTTTAACTTGTGCCCTTTAATCCAGTGGAGGTTGGAAACCAGCGGGAGGGACCTACATATACATACATAGTGTAAACAACAGGGTGTACCGATGTCGCGCGTAGGGCTCCACGGAGTGTGTTCGTGTGGACGATGAATGGAGTGCAATCATGGACTATTATAGTAGTCCTTGAGTGCAACGTAATTCTTCGCTATGTTAGTCGTCGAGAGTGAACTGAATAGCTTTTGTCAGTGAATTTGGTTAATGGGATTGCAGTGATTATTAATTCACGAAAGTGTATTTAGTTAAGTGTTAAGGGTGAGATTAAGTGAAGGGATTGGAGTGATTCTCAGTGAATTTTGGCATGTTCGCGTGTATTTAGGATGTGCCGTTGATAGAATAGTGTTTCAATTCCGCAACCACTTGGCATTGTGTGATTTAAATAATTATTGTGAGGGGTATTACTTGATTTGAGGAGAAAGATCACTTTGATTTCATTACAAATTGACGTGTTTTTCGTGTATTTTTCTGTGTGTTTTTCCAGTAAATGTTATGCTTATTAATTGTGTGTATGCCCTTCTTGTGTTGGCCTCATTAATGCATAATATATCATTCATGTTAAGGAGTTCAGATTCCTCCAATTTGCAACGTCTCTCTCTCGTTATGAAAATTTGTTGCATTTCAATTAACCTAAAATGTGTATATTATTCATTCACCGTGTAAGAATTCAATTAATGCTCGTAATTATCGTGACTATTACATATTTATGCTGTAAACGTGTAGAAAAAGAGCACGAATCGCCACACCATGTGTTTAGTGAACTAGTGCTGCCGTGAAGCTGATCGACAATTTATCTAACTCGTCATGTTAACACAATTTACCTAAGGTTTTATTGTTTATTAGACAGTTCCCGTGGAAGTTACACGGTTTAGATTTTACTGATTTGGATTCATTATAAAGAATAATGTATTAAAGATTGACGCCGAATTGTTGTGCTTTGAAAAGAAATTTTTCATTGATATATATAGATCTTCCATTCTGTATTTTATCTACCGATAACATGACCGTGCAAGAGAAAAAAGTTAATAACGGAAAAAGCTTGAGGATTTTATAATGATTCTGCGCCTTTGGTATCCATAATACAATGCTTATACTACCATACCCGTTTTGATTTCAGTTCAATAATTTTTCTTCAGTAATAGATAGGAAGTAATGGGATGGACACACACAGAGACAGAGAGATGGAGATACTTAGTCTGTCCGGGACTTAAGCGTGCCCCGTAGGTTAAATGTGAGGTACAAGATATGATGTGTTCAATGTAGGCATAAAAGGTTTTCACACCACCCAACATTGGAAAGAAAGTTCCTCACACAATTTTTATATTTTTAATTCAGAGTGCTCAAGTATGATTTTTTGCACAACAAACAGTGCCTGTTGCTAAATACAGGTAGCCATTCTTTTTTCTTTTGTGATGCTGAATTGCAGCACTTATATGTTTTGACACTGAGGTTGGTAAACCTCAAGTTATTTATACCTGCACCTTCAGTTATCTAGATGCTTTCCTTTCTAAAGGAATCATATTTATGTTGGTGCTGTTGCAAAAGAAAATTAGCTACATTTCTAGTGTGTGCACATTGAAAAGATAATCATGTATGCTATTTCAGATGCCAGTACTATATCAAAGTATTTAATTTTAAGTTAAATAATTAGTTCTGTAAACTTAATTTGTGATTTGTTCTGAGATCACGGCGTATTTGTCAGTAAAGCCAACTTCGAACGACCTCATCATTTATCCTACGGGGCACGCTTAAGTCCCGGACAGTGATATTTTTGGTTTGGTGTGGACTTAACACTGTTATTAAAACGATACTGGCTACGGGCTACATGTAGCTTGGATGATGGTGGGACAGACAACAGCTACTCCGGCACGCCGCTGGCGTCACAGCGTTTCGGTATTGCCAGTTAACGAGTATCCCTCTTCATTTATCCTACGGGGCACGCTTAAGTCCCGGACATAGTCTATTATATATGTAGAAGTGTGTACACTACATATTTTAAAACAAGACTGTACTTTTGAAGAGTTGGGACTAGCCCAGGTATAATACGTGTTCTATACACATATATAAAAAGTATAAATATTATATGCTTCTTAACACACAGTGTATCCCCATCTCTCTCTATCTATCTCTCTATCTCTCTCTCTATCTGTGTGTGTCCGTCCCATTACTTCCTATCTATTACTGAGGAAAAATTATCAAACTAAAATCAGAACGGGTATACATGTATTATGAGTATCGTATTGTGGATACCAAAGGAGCCGGATTACTATAAAATACGCCATTTTTTGGCGACATTGGCCTCCTTCTCTTACACGGCCATGTTATCTTTAGATAAGATACAGAATGAAAGTTCTTTACATACTTATGAAAAATATTCATTTGACACACAATAATTCGTCGTAAATCTTTTGTACCTACATTCGTCTTTATAACAATTTCAAATTAGTGAAATCTAACCAAACTTATAATGCAACGATAGATCAAAATTTCTTTATTTTATCGCTTAAAATCCGTGGAATTTTCACAAAAAGTGTCATGTATATTAAACTAGTAGATCCACACGTAAACATTCACTTGTATTTACTGAATTTTTTCGTTTGATTTGCCAGTAGACGCGGGCTTTGCGAAGGTGTTTCCACGTTGAAGGATGTAATTTTGGTATCCACAATACAATGCTTACAATACATGTATACCCGTTGCATTGAGAAGTCAATACATTGCATAAGATAAACACTTTATTTCAGCATGCGGTATTTCCATTTGAGAGCATACATTCCAGAAACTATATTTGTCATCATAATTGAGGGATGAAATTTCAGGGTAACTCATCTTGTTATTCAGTGGACGAATTTTCTCGTACCTAAATCCTTCAAAGCGTGACAAAGAGACGGATCAACCATCCAACCAACTATCCAACCAACCAACCAACAAAACAACCAACTGTGTATTATTATATTGTAGGAAACGCGTATAGAAGACATATAATATCTAGACTAGTCTCTACCCTTCAAAAGTATAGACTTGTTTTAAAATATTAACTATAAAAAAGGCTAAAATTTATCTCAATTTGAACTGATAAGTCAAACACATCAATCACTGTAATATTATAAATATATATATATATATATATATATATATATATATATATATATATATATATATATATATATATATATATATATATGTATATATAACTCATATATACAGGATGCGGCAACATAACTTTCTTTTTTGAATGAATCAACTTTATTTCCAATAGAGTATACAGCACATATACATTGGGTTTTAAATTCTTAATGTTAGCATCGTGTGAATAGTGACGGTGTTTATCGATAAGATCTTTCAGAGAAATGGTGATGTTTCAAGCGAGATCCCCGTCCTCTGTGCTGCAACTTGAAGTCGAGGCTCGTAGGGGCGTACCAATGAGCGTGGTTGAGGTGTTGCTTATGCTAAGTCCAAAGAAAGTTCCTTTCAAAAAAAATGAAGTTATGTTGCTGCACCCTGTAAATAAGTTTGACAATAAGTCTTATTGATAAACGATTTGTTATTTTTTTCTAAATTTATGAAAACTGTTTTCACATTAACGTTTTAAACAAATTTATATCCGCCCTGACGCTGTCATTTACTTTGGGCGATGGGGTTCGCTCATTTTTTACAGGCATTCCACTATATAATAATACAGAGTTTGTTTCTTGCTTGCTTGCTCCGTCTTTCTGTCACGCTCTTAAGGATTTAGAGAGGAGAAAATTCGGTAAGGTATACGTGTATTGTAAGTATTGTACTGTGGATACCAAAGGCACATCCTTCAATGTGGAAACTCTTTCGCAAAGCCCGCGTCCACTGGTAAATCAAACGAGATAATGCAGTAAAACACACAAATTTTCTGTGAAAAAGACGGTATACTAGTCATATATATAGGTACTCGTATCGATATTTACGTACTAGTAGACCCACACGTGAAAATTCACGTGTTTTATACTGAACGCTTTCATTTGATTTGGTTGGACGCGGGCTTTGCGAAGGAGTTTCCACATTGAAGGATGTGCCTTTGGTATCTACAATACAATACTTTCAATACATGTATACCCGATCGAATATCTTCCTATCTAAATCTTTATGAGCGTGACAGAAAGACGGACCTAGCAAGCCAGCAAGAAAACAAGCAAGCTAGCAACAAACTGTGTATTATAATGAAGTGAACATGTATCAGATAGTTTCCATGGAAATTCCTCGGTTTAGATTTGACTAATTTGAAATTATTATAAAGACGAGTTTATTAAAGATTAACAGCGAATTATTGTTTTATAAATTAATATTTTCTATGAACGTATACAGAACTTCCATTCTGTATCATATCTACCGAAAACATGGCTGTTTAAGAAAAGAAGGCAAATAATGGGTAAAAATAGTGTATTTTAGAGTAATCCGGCGCCTTTGGTATCCACAATACAATGATTATTATACATGGGTACTCGTTCTGATTTCAGTTCAATCATTTTTCATCATTAATAGATCGGAAGAAATTGGACGGACACACACAGATAGAAGGAGAGATGGTGATTTATTGTTTATTACATATACAAATATACAATGTTGAATTAATATTAATCATTCATAATTGAATTATTTAATTATTTTATTTTTATTAAATATTTATAGATCATTCAGTTATCAGACATCCAGTACACACCATCCTCTAAATGAACAAAAAATGCACAATTTCTTTAATTTTACAAATAGTACTGAAACAACTCATATGAAAAAGGGATAGTATTACCGAAACGTCAATAAGCATTTCAATTTCCATCCAGGATCTCAGATCGCCTAGCATTATATACGTATATATATATATATATATATATATATATATATATATATATATATATATATATATATATATATATATATATATATATATATATATATATATATATATATATATATATATATATATATATATATATATATATATATATATATATATATATATATATATATACATACGTATATATATATATAAATATATATATACATATATCTGAACTCTGATCAAATTATGCTGCGTTTTCTCTGTATCACAGATTCATGACTGCCCATCACATTGCATTTACTGGATTTGAATTTATTTTAAAGAAATGCACTCTGACTTTGGTCATATCTGTGATACACGAAGAAGCAATCAGACTGGCACAATCAACACATTCTCGTCAACTTCTTCATTCCTACAGTCAAACTAACAGTGAGTATACGATGTACGAACCTCTCTACCGCCTAATTACCCAGTCAAATCTTCGTACTTTTCAGTGAACTAAACTTACGAGCAGCAACGAATGCTGTGAGTACTCGTTGTGATCACAGCTTTTAAACATAATGAAGCAGTGATTTGTGTTGCGCACGAGAAGAAGGTAAGAGGCGTTCAGATCCTCAAAACGTTCGTTCGGTATGCGCTGGGGCGTCTTGTATGTGTTGTTGTTCCATTCATTGAAAAACTACAATGGTTTCCTTACACACACGCACCCGCTGTCTCTCTTATCCACCGCCGACACACGCACGCTCCCTCATTCATGCGTACGACCATAGTGAACGTTCAGTTCAGCATTCCTACTCGCAAGACCATCGTTTATTCAAGCTTTTATCTCAAATAAACTTGGGCTTGTTTATGTTCATTTTCTTTCATTAAAATTAATTACGTCAGTTTTTGTTCATTCGGATGATAAAAATTAACAGATTCAACCCCAATTAAGAGGCAATTTTAACAACAAACAGCAACATCGGGTGCTGTTGGTGCAGATTGTTTTGCCGCTACGAACACCCCTCCTCCCCCCTACTCTGTCCTCCTTTCATTCATAAGCTCAGTGACTATTGTTGAATGATAATGTTTCAATCTCATGTCCAAGTAAGGCTGACACATCTTCATATACGTCATATACTTTTATTGAAAACCAGGTTTCGGTGTTTGGCAGCTTAGCAAGTTACGAAGCTCAGGAACTGCAAGTCTTGTTACGAAAGTTGTGAAGATGGAGCTGTGTGGTGCGGGTGCACGGAAGGGTGGTTGGTTGCCAGAGGTACTGGGTGCGCGTCTTTCAGAGCATGACGTCACGTAGCAATGCTAGAAATATTTTCCCATTTGTATGGACTCTCTACCTACACTTTAATGTAAAGGTTAGTGTCAAGCCATACGGAAGTAGCTCCCTGTTCGGATCATTGATAGGTACAGCTAATAAGATTCTTAGAATATTATTTACCTGGCTACTTTATGACAGGCCACTTTATTTACCAAACTATATACAGGCTAATCAGATGCGTCGTAAGTTACTTACCTGCGGCTTTTTCTCAGTGGTTTGTTGAACTACAATCAGAGCTGATTAAATATTTGCTGGGTTGTTGATGCCTAAATGGATCTAAATTTTAATTTAATGTTTATGTCAAATGCTTCGATAAAGAATTAGGCTGAGCAACTCATGATATAACTTTACCCCAAGAACCAAAAGCGCGTTTAAGAATTGTAGCACATATGTCGATGATTAAATAAAGTAAAGTTTTAGTTTATACGCCAATTTCACTATCATCATTTTGTTACTGTACTTCGAACACCGTGAAACACCTAATATATTACTTATGTTTCAATTTCTACCGAACTTGTCCTCTTACATGAAAAACATCGCAATACCTTAGTGTTACGTTTCTAGTGATTTTTAGAGCATGGCATGATCAGTCTATATGTATTCTAAAATACTGTCCTTCAAGCATTGGCAATTTCATGATTTTACAGGGGCTTCATTGATTGATAGTATTTCCTTAGCAGATAATTGGTTCATGATGTGTGTGTGTCAACTCACTTTATGTATTGCAATGATACAGATTAAAAAATATATTTCGTATGCATGATATAGTTTATTCAGTTACCTGTTCTTCTAAGGAAGATATTGAATGTTTAATTTGCTTCCGATTCTCCATGATGTTATTAAAAACAATTTTGTTAACTTGTATGAATCAGATCTTGTCTAAATCGGATTGAAGACATTTGAACTTTGCTCGCAACAGTTGTGAACAAAACAAAAAGAAGCATTGTTGTATTTGTTTAGTCTTCATTATCTTCTAAGCTCTAACCTAGATAAGAAAATTTCAGACTTTCGTGTGGCAAAGGGATTTCGTGCCTAATCAAGTAATGTTTACATATACTTGTACATCATGTTACAGCATTCCACAACGGAGCAGCAGTATTACGACAATTTTCGACTTATAACTCGTCAAAGTTATCAACGTAAAGTACCCAGTCTCTAATGCTACGTATTAATCAATTTAATTAATATTAAATGCTTTATACTTCTATGCTAGAAGTTACGTGTCGCAGTACTGACGACCGCGCTTCGCTCATGAACTGTTCTGGTTAAATTAGGAACCAAACGCGCCATCTAGCGGTTGAGTTTTATCTCTAAAGGCTCTGCAGCTACTATGCGCGGAAAGGCCTGCGCACAACTCAACTTCTACATTGAAAAGCCGTAGGTCTTTGAGAAGAGTGTCTTTATTGCGTTTAGTAGAAATTTTATAATCCAGACTTCTATGATCAAGAAAATTCTTAGTGAATGCTAGTGTACTTTACCAAATTTCCTTATTTTCGGAGATATGTGATAAAGTTTGGAAAACGAAAAGTGAACTTCGGTTGTGCCCGTCGCTCCATTCACGTCTGCGGTTAAGTGAGGGTGGTTCTTGCTGTGTCTAATTTCCCTTCCATGCCGTTTAGGTGCCACGAAAATGTGCCACAGCAAATCAAAAACACACCGAAGTAGCCTCCTGCAGTATATAAAACATGACAGAGGGAAATGATGAGTAAGTACGCGTTATATTGTGAAACTTGGTGTGTGTCTCTCGTTCGGGCGGTCGCAACTCGTATCGTCGTCCATTTTCTCCGCTGCCTACTTCCTTCATAAAGCTGTATTATTCGTTAAATTTGAATTTAATGTCATTTATCAATGATTTTATTTGTCAGTCTGTGTGGAAACCTATAGAATTATTATATGAAATTTCAAGTAATTTTGTATCGTCATTTATGATGCGCTAAGGAAATTGTGAATTAACCAAGTTGCGTCTTGTCCATCACGATCATTCATGAAAGTTGTTAGTTTTCATTCAAGTTTGTGGTGGTGATGCAAACTTTGCGTAACACTGAAGCATGTGTCATTTGCTTCGTCTCACTAATTACTAATTCTCATCCTATATATAGTGCAAGCCGTTGATGAAGAAAATTATCGAGACGCAAATTGCAAGAGGTAATAATTCTCTATACGTTCTCTACAATTTTGTGTTGCCTACGCATATATTGAACTTCTTTTCCCTCAACTTGAATGTATTTGACCTTGAAGGTTTATTTCAGTGAATATTCATTGGTCTGTTGAACAACGAAACCATGACTTGTTTGAATGATCGCGTACGGTCAATTGGTCTGGAGCTCTGTTAATTGCCTTGTTACTTCTTAATTAATGAGTGCAAATATTACAATGGAATTTTTAACGCGTCATTACAAGTTTTAGTACTGATAAAAGTATTTTGCAGAGGGAGAGTAGATTAAAATGGTACACATTTTACTGTTGAATGAATGTGTATTTTTGCCTTGTATTCTTATTTCATCTTGTATGATTCTGTAACTTCTTACTTTTATTGCATGAAATTTCATCTATAGGCAATTTTATGGGAAAGAAAGAATTGTGTGAATAAAAATAATAGCTATGTAAGTTTTTCATTGTATTGTTGGGATACAGTTAACAATTTTTGTACTGGAAAGAATGATCGTAATGCTGGTACTCAGTTGGAGTTGAGATGCACAATGATTAGGTAAAGTAATGCATTGAATCTAGCATGCAAAAGTGGTGAGCAGGACAGCTCTATAGGGGCCTCTAACTTGACCAATTAAACCATGAATGATTAAAACTCAGAGGGATTTATTGGATAAATGTTGTCACAGTAATATAAATAAATAAATAAATGTCAATGCATCACCAAGATGTGTAAACTATTTTTGAAACTTGAGTTTAGGATTTGGGACATTAGGTTTTCTTTCATTCTAAAATGGGGCATTCAATGGTAGCTAATGACAAGGAAAGATAATAAATCCCCAGGTAACTTGTGACAAACCTTTTGTGAAACACTAGATTATTGTCTTGGTCAAAATAGGTAAATTTGGTGCTACTTTTTTGGTTGTTTGTAATTGCATCACTACAGAAATGTGTGATGTTGAGCTCTAATGGTTTGAATTTAGGAAGTCTCTTAGTTTGGAAGTAAACTTTTGTTTATCCATTTATTTCTGCTGTATGATTATGGTTCATTGGCTTTCTTAATCTATTGGTGCATTCACAAAACATAAATTAGCTTGGCTAAAAGCTCCACTCAGTTTTTGAAGAAAATTTAACATTGTCAGAAACTAAATTTATTGGCTAAGTTAATATTTGTAAAGAGATGTTGCTTAAAATCTCTGCTCTTAAGAAATGTTTTTATATAGAAAGTAGGTTTATTTCTTAAAATAATAACAATGAGATGAATTTGATGCATTTGCTGCTTTTACTTGAATATCAAATTGTAAAGGCCTTGCTTCTCTTGTTCTTGGGAAATTGTAATAGAAAATTCATGTGAATTTTTTGTAGGATGAATGTCTTGCAGTATCACAGTTAAGATAAGCATGCTGTTAAACATTCAAATTGAAAAGATTCAAATGATATGCAGAATAACGAGTGTAAAACAATGACATGTAAACTTCTAACTGTAAACATCTGCCTTCTTTGGAAGATCCTGCGGGCAGGCATGGCCACTCCCACAGATGCCAGTTGCAGCAGTTGATCAGGACCATTTGCAATGTCACTAATGGCATCATGAGCAAAGTTTGAGCTGCTGGATGTACAAAAAAACAGTAATGTTTAATAATATATGAAGATGGAGATTGTTGAGGGTTCAATTCATTGACAGCATTTTGAGGATGGTGTGATGTTAGTTGATTGCTTCCAATTTCAACTACAGGGTGCAGCAACATAACTACCTTTTTTTCAAAGCAAAGCAGTTTGAAAAAAGGAAGCTATGTTGCCATACCTTGCCCCAAGGATGAGCTGTCAGACATTGTTGTTTTAGGCTATCAACTGTAAGATGGAGGTCAAATTAACTCTAACAGTCCAGGTGATGGTGGATAATGATGCTAGCATCTTCACAAGGTTCTTGCTGAAGTAGATGAGGGTAGATGACTGGCTCATCAACTGTGTAGCCAAAAACCATTATGAGTCATTAAAAGAAATAAGATCATTTACTCACTGAAAAGATGAAGAAAAACAGTTTGCTGCTGAAGAAGCTGAAGCATTTTCAGAAAGCAAAACAGGATTTTTTTCTGTAGTGTCTAAACTTCTCAGATCAGATCCATTAGATCTTCTGTATTGGGCTAAGTCAAAGAAAAACAAATACAAAAATGTGGACACATGCAACACCAAGGCTCAATTAATGAATAGTATAAAGGTGTTTGTCGAGAATTGGTGTGAGCAGTAAGTGCATACCAGGGTGCAGAGCAGCATTGTTGAGTAGGGAGTTGCCCGAAGAGTTTACACAAACAATCCTATTACTATTTACTTAATAAAGAGGTGTTCATTCTCATAAAGTTTTTCAAATGAGACTTAGAAACGTGGATTTTTATCCTTTACGTACTGTGAAAATGGACGAAAAATGATAGTTTAACCTTGGAGTGTGATGATTGGAGTTGCTGTAGTAACATAATGAATCAAACCAGTTTGAGTACACCACTATGTACATTTGAATGTTATGCTTGAGAAGGGAAAAAATATGACCAGTCAAGTGTTCACTAAGAGGAAGCACTCGACATATAATTGAGATGCATTTTGTCAAAATTGAATGCTTGTGCAATGTAAATGATTATAAATAACTTGTTGACAAGATCAGTAAATCCTTTTGTTGATGCCAAATTTCAATGATGGTCAGAGTACTAATTTTTTAACCATTTGAGTCAGTTTGAAGTTTTTTCTTTGTTGCTCATAGGTACAATATTATTCCCTTAGTGGAAGTCCACTAGTGTGTAAAACTTAAATTGTGAACTAAGGCTTGAAACATTATTTTGAATGTTTGTCTGAGACATGCCTTTTCTATTACCTTTAATCATAAGTTTGTTTGGTGAGAGACCTTTCCTATTTATGTACAATCACAAGAAAAATCAAGCAACAAGAACAAGCAGGAGGGTTCCTTGTCAGGCTTGTCCCCAGGTAGCATTCTGTGCTACACATTCATGCTCAGGAGGGAGTGAGCTATGAAGACAATATCTTACTAGTATGAACAGGTACTAACTCTTATTTCTATCACCAGTGGTGATCACTATCAGGAGCCTGAAATAGTTAATTGCTTTTTGAATTATAAAGAATATACTTTATGAAAAAGAAACATCCAAATTTTATTAGTGTGTGGAGTTTCCACTTCTATCTGAGATGTCTTCCCCAAAACTGATGACTTCAAGCTTACACGTTGACCACGTGTTGGTGCCCGTGTGTACCACTAGGTATAGTATTTGAACCATCAATTTGAACAATCTTCGACAATGTCTTAAGTGTTGTGCATCATTTTGTTATGCATGAAATGGTGCAAAGATAGAAAAATAGGTAATCCTTAGACATGTCTGAAGAACATGAAGGATGAGGTGTCAGTTCCGAACCAAGGTCAGTTACCTTATGCTTAGTGGTCCAAGCGATTTGTGGTGGTGCGTCGTCTTGAAGATTAATGACGGCTTTGCCATTTTCTGATGTAGAATGTTTCTGATTTAATTTCTGTGAGCGTTAGCACAAGTAAGAAGAATCACAATGCCATGAATGTTCCACTATACATACTTGATATGTTTAGATGAAATGCTGGTTTCATGTTTGTGATTTGCCTCGAGATAACCGTGCCCTTGAAGCCTCTGATCGCCGAGACAGATCCATTTCTTATTCCAAGTCAGTGGTGTGTTCAATGAAACTTCTTTTTTGTGTCTAGAAAACAACAATAAAAGTGCTGCTACTTGCTAGTCATTTTTACCCAACGTTAAGTTGATAGGACATTCCGTACCCTAATGAATAGCTTGTTGCCATGTGGTGTAAAGACGGACTGCATCTTCACTTGAATTGAGCTGTTGTGCAAGTAATAAGCTGGTCTGGACCCAAATATTGAATATATCTATCATTTTGACTGCAATAGTGAGCACCCAATACATTGGTCATTACAAAAAGTCCCGCTTCAGTTAACTTTAGCTGATGCACAATAACTTGTTCTATATTGATATTATTTTTCCTTTGCCACAAAGCAATTTCATCGATTAAGTACTGCATTCGACCATGTGCAGCCTGGTCATAATCCTGTGTAAAGTGATGCTGTGGCACCATGGTTGTTACAAAGCCTTGTTGAAGTAATTCTGATTATTATGAAGCAAGCTTACTTGTAAGGAGCAAGCGTGTAAGGGAGAAAAGAAGGGCAGAGAAGGGACAGTGATCCAAAGTGTTCCAGTTTTGTTAATAAATTATGTGACTAATTTGTGACGAGTTTATTTGTTTGTGCAGTGGCAGTGTGAGCAGTCGCAGCAGTAGTAGTGGTGGCAGTAGTGCGTGGTGTGGTGGCGGCAATGGTAATGGCAGTAGTGTCAGTACTAGCTGCAGCTACCTGGTGCGTGTACATGCCCAGGTGATGATGCGTGATGATAGCAGAGGGGGCTGGTTGCCCCGTGGTAGTGGTGGTCTGTCCAACGTGTCTGTTCTCAAGCGAGTCATTCACTACCACACACCAGCCTCTTCTCTCTTGTCAGTGCATCATCACCACGGCACCAACACCAGCAGTAGCTCGACCACCAGCAACCCACCACTGCCACCACTACCATCTAGCAACCAGCAGCCGCAGCAACACCATCACCAACACCCCCGCAATCACCATCATCCTCTACATCATCACCATCACCACCATGGCCCAGCAACATCGTCATCACAGCCATCCCAGCAACATCTGGACGGCCCCACCAAAGAATACCTCATCTACGGCAAGATGATCAGCGACGAGAGTGTGGTGCTGAGCTGCAGCATACGCAAGGATTTCGAGTATTATAAGGTAATCCTACACCTGCACACGTCAGGAGTCTTTGTCTTGTTCAACATTTCCTCGAAAGTTAGGGTCAAAAATTGTTTCATTGGATCGTGATGACAGGAACTCCACAGGAGACAGAAATTTCCGAGTTCCTCTAAAGATTGGAATTTTTACTCTATGGGCTTGGTTAATCATTGTGGTGTAATTTCCCATTACAATTGAGCGTGGCATTTTTCAAAAGTAACTTGACAGACTGGCTCGTAATTTGCTGCACATTTATGCTAATCTATCAAGGATTATGTTGACCAAGTGAGCAGATATTTTGCTTCAGCTCCTCCTGTTCAAGAGGTGACTGACGAGTCATAGCGACCGACTCACGTTTAACGTAAGGTCTTTAACTAAGGGATGCTATTCACGTTAAGTCCCTTAGAATGTTTCTAAACTTGGAATTTCTCATTCCGACGTAATTTTTGGCTTAGTAATTTTTTCATTCTCACTTAATTTCTGGCTTAGTAATTTTCTCATTCTCACTTCTTTTCTGGCTTTGTAATTTTAGGGCTGTTGTGAGAGACGTGACTTAGGGGTAAAAATATACAAACTTCTAGCGCACTCGTTAACTTTTAATACTGTTGATCTAATTGTGTTGCACATTTATTTCATTATTTCAACCCAAGAAATGTTCTTCCTACTGATAATTGTCTACAATTTGTATCAACGTGGAGGATGTTTTAAATGAATTAGTAAGATGAACCAAGCTCAGTCATAATTCGGGTGGTGCTCCGTGCGATATGCTGGATCTCTGTCCATATCGGCTCAGCTGAGACGACCGAATTTTGAAAGTTTCATTTAACACGTTGCCTGCGATTGCCTAGCTGGTGCAAATCTTTACTTTGTACACACAGTCACTAGAAAGCCTTGAAAAAATTATAGAACCTAACCTGAGCGACCCACCGGCGGGTCGTATCGCACTCAACGTGTTAAGATAATAAAAGCATTCAGAGTTGAAGCTGCCGATGTATTCTCAATGCCAAGTAGTTGAAGTGATCTCGAGTCAAACTTGATAATTCATTGTGTCGTGAAGGGTTCGTGGGCGAGTGTACTGCATTTTTTCAGTTAGTTTCGATAACAATGACTTGTAATTCGGCACGAGCGATTAAAATTATCCATGGTATGGGAGCTAGTAATGCATTTTATCATGCACTGTATTTGATGTAGCAGAGGTGCAGCATTGAAGGCTGGTGGGTCCTGACCCCTCCTCCATTGACAGGTTGTGACCCCCTCCTCCATTGACAGGTTGTGACCCCTCCCCCGTTGACAGGTTGTGACCCCTCCCCCGTTGACAGGTTGTGACCCCTCTCCCGTTGACAGGTTGTGACCCCTCTCCCGTTGACAGGTCGTGACCCCCCCCGCCAATGACAGGTCGTGATCCCCTGTCGCGATATCAATTTTCTCTTTACTTTATATTGCATGGTTTGAACATATATTTATTTAATATCGTTACTTACTAAGTTTATTAATGCCAATATCTTTCAACCGTACATTAATCAATAGATGAATGAACTTTTATAACAAACAAACATGGTCGCTATGAGGCGACCAAATCCCTCAACACATTTTTATGGGTGAAGCACGCTATTCTAACAGTTGCCGAGTGAAAGGGTAAATAAAATGACTCGTTATATTCCAGTATGAATTATTGTAACACGGGAAAATTTAGTTAACATTGGATCTCAGCGGTCGACATACTAAATTAACATCTAGGCATGAAGGTTACGCTGAGTTATACTCTGTGATCACATGACTAACAACAAATTAACCTTTACCTCCCTTGCACGACGATGATGATTCCCTCACGATGTACCCTTCACTAAATTTACGAAGCTCGCCAGTACACTTCCCAAGCCTAACATAAAATGCGGATGTTGAATGTTGGAGGACTCTCGTAAGTCGCCCGATGATCACTTCCCCCATTATAGATTGAAGACAATGTTGGAGATGCCGATGACTCTTGCAGACTTGTAGACTAATGTTGAAGACGATGCCAACGTCTCTCACTAATGTTGAAGACTAATGTTACATGTTGTCGATGTTCTTCCTTACAAATGCAGACTGATGTTCCTCGGATTGTGATGATGCTGTTATTGATTTTATCTTCCCTTGAATTGAATGTATTGATGTCTCTTCGATGAATTGTTCCTTCACAGTTATTTCTTTGAATTCTTGTCTCGCCGCCAGTCAAGATGAATATACTTCCGATGACAGTTGACGGCACGACTTTGCCGGCTTGCCGCCATAGCGGCAAGCGATCACAACTTTCCTTACGTCCTTCTTCCTCTGAGTCTCGAACTTGAAGCCGCTATCGTCTCAATGCGTGTGTTTATATATGAGTTACCCTCACCCACTTCACGGAGCAGGCCTGCGGTTGGGTTTAACCGTCAGAAATTCCTGAGCGCCGTTTCTCCCACGCCTATCAGCCACAGCTACGATTTGGAGTCCAACAATTTCTATGTTTCTGCCTCTACGTCCATTATATATAGATATATATATACCTATGTATTCATATTCATGACCCCCCCCCCCTCCGCCAATGACAGGTCGTGACTCCCCCGCCAATGACAGGTCGTGACTCCCCCGCCAATGACAGGTTGTGACCCCCCCGCCAATGACAGGTCGTGACCCCCATTCACAGATCATGCCCATGTCTCCAATGGGGAGTCGTGAGGCTGTGGGCAGAGATGCTACACTAGTTTGTGCAACACTGTGCGCGCAACGTTGCTCATGTGTTAGTTGTTAACTGCTTGTTCTGAATGTGGCGTTCTAATCACTGAAAGTAAAGATCCTCAAACTAAGATAGCAAAGTGTATTATGATGTTCGAGTGAAAAGAACAAGGAAGACCAACTAACAACGCTGGTTTACGTTTTTTCCATCAGGAAAGATCATCATTGAGGGAGCTGTCTATTAAAAATTTGTCAAATTGCTAATTGCTCTGACATCGTATAAACTTTCAAAGTATTCGTGGAAAGAGAATGGAGTTTACACTGTAAATCGTGACTGCACATGTACGTTATACAGATATTTGCAGAATTTGTAAGAACAAATATGCAACAACGTGAGAAACAATTAAAAATCAGCAATAAGTGAAATAGAAATTAACGTATACGTTGCTCATATTCAAACATCATCGGGGTTGTTACCATAATTATGCACTCTCGAGTGCAATTTGTCAGGTTTATTCGTAACTAAGCCCTTGCTTTTTATGACAAAAAATGTTCTAGGGTGTTTGGAATAATGCGGCAGTTCTTGAATTTCCATTCTAAACACTGCCTACGTAGGAACAATATGCTATTCTCCAGAACACTAACACTGTTCGTGTTCTGTAATGTGAGCTTCCAATAGTGCATCATGAGCCTGACACGCGATTGGTACCTCGAATACTTGTTACTGAAAAGCGCACCTAGGCTCTCAATTCCTGCCTGTCTCTTCATATTCAGGAGACACACAGTTACCAGCGTGAATAAACCCCATGGATTGATCGCCACCACTCAACACTTGTGCGCAATGCGCTCATTTCTTTTCACCTCCTAGTATCCCTTTCCTTTTCACCCCTATAATTAGACACACCCTGTGCCAAACTTTCCCTTAAATCTTTCCTACTGGTACTGACCACGACCAGTGTGGCGTCTGCTGCAGCAGAAGCATCATCATCACACCAACGTCTGACTCGTAGTGATGCTGCCCGCCTGCGTCTGTCATAGTGCAACTCGTGGCTAGAACCATTTCTCAGTATAATTTTGTAAATGAGACATTGAAAGTCCCCACGTTAAAGTCAGTATGGGTGCATGAACTACTGCCGTTATTACCAGATAACTGAGCTTGTACTTGCTACTTACTGAAGTTGCTCTTTTACCTGACTACCCGGTGACGACAAGAGCTTATTCCAATAGTGCTGTAAGGAAATTTTTAATGTTCATTTATTTTATAGGAGGGTATAAATATAATATTTCTAAATGTATGATATATGAAATTAATCGGCTTGAATGTTCTTAAGCTGTAAAGAGTTTTATAAGTTATTGAAACATGACTCAAGTCAATGTTTCAATATATTTACGAAAGGTTCTCAAGTTATTCAAGCAGAGTTTTTTTTGTCAGTAGAATGTTGTGAAACTCCCCATTTGTCCATGTCTCTCGTTTGTGAGGTGATCTGTACGGCGTACACTACGGTACTAGATTGAAATATAATTAATGTTTCGTCGGAAGCTGCCGATTACGGCGATTCCGTTTGTATGTCGCCGTCAGACTTTGTGGCTGGCGTGAAAATTGTGTTGTGCTAACATTCAATTGGCGCTGTGCAGGTCATGCCGACCTTCCACCACTGGCGTACGGGCGACCACAAGTTCGGTCTCACCTTTCAGACTGCTGCTGACGCGCGCGCCTTCGACAGGGGCGTGCGGCAGGCCGTCAAGGAGCTCATGGACGGTCGGTGTCTTGCTTTCCCGTAAAATTATAGCTTCGCTTTGTTGCCTTGCGTATTTCTATCTAAACTATATATTTATCTTGTTTTATTTCTAGATTTCTAAAATCTCTTTGCTGTGTGGGAGCTTAGTGGATGTTACCAAGGCTCCAAGACCCTAGTTTTGGTCGTGGTGATGCATGCTTCAACAATTTTCTCTCGAGCACGGTAAATGTCGTGTAGTTACAGTCGGAGAGACGTCTGGAGCAGAGGACACGTTTTTCTTGTAATGAAATCATGCGAGGTGTATCTTGCAGAGGAAAGGAGTCATTTTTCGTTTTATTTCTATTATTCTGCCTGTGGGGTCAAAAAATCCTGTATCGCGCCACAACCAGCCGATTTCAGCGGAATAAAAAAATGCTAGTAATAGAGAGAGAAAACGATAAGAAGGTAACGTAAATGCCGCACTGCGAGGTTTAATTAGCTCCAAAACAGGAGATCATGAAGGTCTGAGGCAGGTCGGTGTAGTCCAGAGGCTGTTCTTTTGTGGACATTCGATTTCTTGTTGGCGACGCTGTACGGGAGATTTGGGCACTCGTGTTTCCCTTACTCGTCCTCACGTGGAATGTTGAGGAGTGTAAGTGGGCTTCTGTACAGCATGATGCTCAGTTGTGTGTGAAGGTTTCATTGTGGCTCAGATTGTCGTCTTCGTTGCTTGTGACTTGTAGCTTACCTCTGTTCAGAGGACAAGTTACTCCTACTGCCGCACGTTGTACCCATTTATGAGCAGCTCCTATGTTCCTCTTTTCTGTTATTTGATAGAGACGGAAGAATTTCTTAGGCGGTCAGTGTGATTACAAATTTTTTCTTCGTCCTCACGAAGTCCTGTTGAAAGTTCAGAAATATTTTGTCAGTAACAAAGCTTTGAAACAAAGCTTTTACATTTTTGTTGATTTGCAGCACAGCACTCATTGTTTTTTTTCGAAACTTCTGGACAATTTCACATTAACCCATTAGCGCTCATTATACTATGTATAGTAGGTCAAGTGCATTAGAAATCATTCATATTAGCCCTATATTCTAAACGTTTCGTTCTAAAGTTGGGCGTAAAAAAGGTGTAGATATAAGGGGTAATTTACGCAATGTTTCGTTCGGTGGAGAAATAACTTCAGCGTTAAGCTAATTTAGCCTATATAACCTGGCCTCAAATGATGACAGTCGGCGTTAACTGGTTAAATGTATAGAATAAATTAGCTCTCTATGCTCGAGTACGGGTTTTTAAATCTATATTATCTTACGGTAGTCATTATGTAGTTCTTTTAATGAGAAATAATTTCTCCAATTTTTTACAAAATTATTATTTTCCCTCAATTGAGGTATATTTTCTTCCTTTGTTGAGACAGTTTAATGTATATTGTAATTTTTTATTCTAGATAGGCAAGGAGGTTTTGGAGCAAGTGCTTGTGGATGTTGATTATATTGAAATGTGATAATAGGAGAAATAAATTCTTAGAAAATTGGAATAAACGCGATAGTTCCTCTGTCCGAAAGTTGGCCGCTAGAAGATTAGAGTATGTTAACTGGAGTATAGGTATTTATTAAATGGAGTTGATATATTCAAATGATGTAGAGGTATCTTCGATACTTCGGTCTCGAGACCTTACATTTTAATTAAATACATCAACAGTATTGGACTGGCAAATAAATCAATGCTGTTAAGAAAGCAGCCTGTCTTGTCACTGGACCGTCATAAGGACGAATAATAGTCTTGTATAGTAGTCTGAATCCACAAGTTGTTGGTTTGTAGCAGGTAGTTTCTTTGAGGAATTCGTTGACACCTGGGATATCTCGTTCCTTAGTGACGTCATCAAATCGCCCCCGAGTCGAGGCGTAGCTGCTGTTGTGGGTTCACTACTACGTTTGAGTTAGCTGCCTCTCTGCTTCTTTTCTCTTTCTCTTTGGGTGGAGCGTCTTGACGTGTCACGTCTCTCCCTCATACGCGAGTTTTTTTTCATTTTTATTGTTTGAAATAGCCTGTTTTGTAGTAGGCTCCAATAAGGTAACACATTGCGTTCTAGTTAGCTCATAAACCTAATTCGTTCGAATTCATTGCAATGTAATCATCCATCATCTAGTTCAGAAGAAAAAAGTAATTTGCGTAACGGCTGAGCCTCCGTTATTCTACTCGACAATGTAAGCTTATTTTTATACGGCTCATTTGATACATTGTTTGTGTTCTCGTAGTGTTCAGGTGAAAATCCTAGTTCGTCGAATCAAGCATTTTTCTTTACCGTTTTCTCTGAATGGAGACTTATACTGACCAGCTGCAATAACATGGTTACTTTACAAGTTCTCTGAAAGTACGTGTCAGAACATTAGAAAAATAAATATGGCCGATGCGTATGTTAACAATTTTTGTGTAGTCAAGTTTCGTTCATTATGAGCACATTAGTATGATAAAGCGGGGCATGAATACTGCTGCAAAATATAAAGCTCGCAATTTTTGATAAACTGATCAACGTTAAGAAATGGTACATTTTATCTGTATGCAACACTCATAAAACTGCATTGAATATTTTTCCATCTTGCTTACACTACCCTGCGAATGCCTCATTGAAATTCACCTCCTGATCATAAATTTGTGACAAGAACAGCTTCTACTTTCAAGCACTCTCCACAAAAAAAATCAAGAACTGTAAGAGAGGCTTTTCTGTGTTACTTATGAATGCATGACGTTGTCTCCACACCTCTGTCATCTGACACTGGAGCTGTGTGACTTGTCGCACCATCTTGTTGAAGCATTTTAATGTCCGTGGCATTAGTACGCTCCAAAATCTCCATTATGTGCAGTTCCTTCATAATTGTTGTACAGAAGAAAGTTAGCTTTATGAAGACTTATTGCAGCAGGGTGTCATAAAGCAGAGCATGTAACAGCTTAGTTATGGAAAGCCTCATTATATCGTGTGCAGAAGGAAACTGTCATTTCTGGACCTTGTTAGATCACGTCTTGACGTATCCTATTCTTCGTTCCTCTATGTTCTCGCTTACCTCATTCTCTTTCCTGGGCTACACGGTTCACTTTCTTATTTCTTCACCTTTTTTCTTTTCGTTCTCAAGTTTTTGGTTTTCCTATTTTTCTTTCTTCTTTTCGTTTCCTTTCCTTTTCCCTCTTTTCCATATTCCCTCCTTTTCATTTTCTCTTTTTTTCGTTTTCCCTCTTCCGTTTTGCCCGTTTTCCGTTTTTGCCCGTTTTCCGTTTTTGCCCGTTTTCCATTTTGCCCGTTTTCCGTTTTCCCTCTTTTCCGTTTTCCCTCTTTTCCGTTTTCCCTCTTTTCCGTTTTCCCTCTTTTCCGTTTTCCCTCTTTTCCGTTTTCCCTCTTTTCCGTTTTCCCTCTTTTCCGTTTTCCCTCTTTTCCGTTTTC
The DNA here is from genome assembly GCA_006783055.1 of Trinorchestia longiramus. Lineage (NCBI taxonomy): Eukaryota > Metazoa > Arthropoda > Malacostraca > Amphipoda > Talitridae > Trinorchestia > Trinorchestia longiramus. Next base: position 50,624 of record VCRD01000323.1, read on the forward strand.
CCTCTTTTCCGTTTTCCCTCTTTTCCGTTTTCCCTCTTTTTTGTTTTTCCTCTTTTTTGTTTTTCCTCTTTTTTGTTTTTCCTCTTTTTTGTTTTTCCTCTCTTTTGTTTTTCCTCTCTTTCGTTTTTCCTCTCTTTCGTTTTTCCTCTCTTTCGTTTTTCCTCTCTTTCGTTTTTCCTCTCTTTCGTTTTTCCTCTTTCGTTTTTCCTCCTTTTCATTTTCCCCTCCTTTTCATTTTCCCCTCCTTTTTATTTTCCTCAGAGGTGTTTGTGTTGGTGATTTTTCATTATTTGGGGTTGTTCGTTTGAATTGGGCGTTGGTTCGAGGTTAGTATTGGCTGCGTTTTCAGTATTTTTGAATGTAAAATTGACGTTGCTTGTTTCATGGTATCCCCCAAGTTCAGAAATGAAGTATCGCCAAAGGCCCTAATTTTAACAATTTGACCCAGGTGAAGGGGACGATTGCTTTTCTCGAGAGTGACTTTGCATACCTGAGTTCTCTTCAAATGAGTATTTCAATGTGGCATGTCCTCATCACTGTACCTAAGGAAATTAGAGCTCCTCTGTATCATCCTTAGCTATGGACAGCAGCAGCAGCAACATTGCTGGTTGCGAGAGTCAGATCTGGGTTTAATTGTTTGTCCTTGTCTCAGATTTTCTATACTCAACCTCACAAATGTTGAAAACTAATGTATCCTTACAATAGATGTTTTGCAGTGTCTTCGTTTTATTTTGATCATTTCTTCTCGCTTCAGTTTTTTTCTGAAGATGCGTGGGCTGCCTCTTGTCTGCTGTAGCGCCCTGTGTGAGCCCATACTTAAATGTTGGATACAACGCTGCTATTAGGTTGTTACAAAAATAATGGCCGATTTCAGAAGCATGCATTTAATCCTTGGTAAATGAACAATAGAGATGTTAAACTTAGTCAAAATATGAACCCTGAGCAGCTATGCATTTCTGCCATCGGACTACGAGATTATTTATCCCTTGTTGATAAAAAGTTAATGGCTGTGATGCAACAAAATCTTTGAAGGTCGTTTCCACCTCTTGTTTGGACCTAAAAGTTTTACCATCCAAAAATGTGCTTAAGTGCTTGAATAAATGATAATCAGTAGGTGAAAGATCTGGAGAATATGGAGAATGTGGTAAAGTCTCGTATCCCAGTTCTGTGAGTTGTTGGACGGTCATTCTTGCAACATGTGGTCGCGCGTTATCGTGGAGCAGAATTGGACCACGTCGATTCACTAATGCCGGTCTCTTTTCGCTCAATCGAGCATGCATAACAGCGAGATCATTGCAGTATCTCTCAGCATTAATGGTCTCATTGACTCCCAAAAAACTGTAGTGAATAACACCTATTGCAGACCACCAGACAGTCACCATAATCTTTTTCTGGTGCAACATTGGCTTTGGGAAGTGTTTTGGGGGCTGATCACGATTGAGCCATTGACCTGATCGTTTACGGTTATCATTAAGGACCCACTTTTCGTCATAAGTGACAATTCGGTCAAGAAAGGGATCGTTGGTGTTGCGCAGAGAGAGCAACGAGCACACTTCAAAACGCCTAAGCTTTTGATTCTCATTGAGCTCATGAGGGACCCATTTATCGAGCTTTTTCACCTTTCCAATAATCTTCAAATGGCACGAAACTGTTGCAATGCTGGCACCAAGTGTCTGAGACATTTCTCTAACACTTTGACGTGGATTTTGCTCAACAACCGCATGCAATTGCTCGTTCTCGAGACTACCCAAACGTCCTCTACCCTCTTCATCTTTAAGGCTCTCATCACCACCCCGGAATTTCCCGAACCACCTTCGTACTATCCGATCCCTTGTGGACTCTTCTCCCCATGCTCGGTTGATATTGGCAGAAGCTTCGGAGGTGTTGTGCCTAAGTTTGAACTCGTGCAACATAAGTAGGCGAAGGTCATGTTTTGTCATGTTCATCATGGAGGCATTCTATCCTTCAAAATTATGTTCTGTCTGAAAAGAAGTTACAAAATATTAATGAGCACACATTAATTGTTATGCATGCCAAGTTTCATAGAAAATAAACTAAAAAAGTTGTGTTAAAATTACTTTTCAAACCCTAGGCCTTCGAGCGGCCATTATTTTTGTAACAACCTAATACTTCCAATGTCTTTAGGATGATAGAAGCTGTGGCCTTAACTAGCACTTTGCTGGCTGTTTGTGTTCGCTTTTGATGTCTTTCTCTTGTACGTTTGTGGTGCGAGGTGACACACTGAGCCGAGTGTTCTTGAATATCAGTAATATGCACAATTCAAGTATAAATGTGCAAGAATGCGTACATGATGTTTTCTATTTTCAAATGTGAGATGCAATGAGTATGAACGTGTGTTTAGAATGAGTTCATGAGTGCAGATTCCTGTGCTAGAGATACGGAACAGAGCCCTGTCGTATACCAGATTTGTGTTCTGCTCTGATGTCTAATCTCCCTTTTATGTCTAATATTTGTTCCCGTCTCGTACGTTTGTTTCTTTATATAATAATTATTTACGTAATATTCTTTTAAGTAGATCTTTTTTTGTCGATTTGTGATTTTTTTGTCGATTTCTGTTCTTTTTTGGGGGCTTGTGCTGATGTACGCCGTATTTTGTGTTGTAATATTTTAATTCATGTTCTTTACCAAAGTATCTATCAGTTTGACATTTATGTGTTTCATAAAGTTTTTAATATCGAGAATAAGTAATGAGGTACTTATTTACATATGGAGCATATTTAGGAAATGTTTAGCTTACCTCCGCTTGTGTTCGGTTTCAGACCAGAAGGACTTGCATGATGGCTCCACAGTCTGTGTTCTAGAGAGATGTGCTTGTACATAGCGTTTACTTCGACTGAAAAGTTTGATTATTTTGTCAATTAGATGGTTCCCATGTCATTTGGGCGAAATCTTTTATTGATATTTCTAGTGTTCCTGTTCTCTACTTCCTGCGTTCCAACCTGATAAAATTTGTGTTAGTGAAAGCGCTGCTATCGAATGCGTCCCCGTATCTCACTACGAGAATAGCAATAAAAATATGGACTGCTCAAAAATCTGAAGCTTCTGAGATTTGCATTGTTGAGGAAGCTCTTTAATGGCTGGGAGCTTCACCGAGCTGCTGTCGCACTTACATACGAAAACGTCACTCGTCTGCTTCGCACTGTGGGAGTAGGACGGAGGTGCGATGTGCCAACTGTTCCGAGAACTTTGCAAATTTTATCTACAGCAGGCACATGTCAGTTTCGAACAGGAGGTGAATTGTGTTCAAGTAGCAAATGTGAAGAATGATGAAAAGTTTATATCATATTTCTCTGCTGATGAATTAAATTCTAAGATGCCAGAAGTTAAGAAACGTTTTCCAGATAACTAAAGTTTTTCAGTGTTCAACCTGAATTAAGAAGATGCTATTAAAACGAGCGTACTTGCTGTACTGCTATGTACAGCTGCAATTGGATAATTCATTATGCAATTTAAAGAATCGTGCCATTTCAAATGTATAACTCGCCTAACATTTTCTCAATTGGTTAGAGTTTCAAGTGTTTTGGGGGTTGTTTGTTTTGACTTGTTTTGTTTCTGCGATACTGCTGTAGTGTCTTCAGGTGTGTGCACCACATCCAATTCCTTTATACAGCCTACTGCAATTAACAACCCCTCTCCATGCTTTTCGTTGGCCAGCAAATGTCACTAGTTGCATTTATTACTGTCAATAATGGTATAAGAAAAATTCTCAGTTTTCACCTATATTTCATTTACATGTAGATTTTGTATGCCCTTGATGCAAGTTCACTGCTACACCGCCACTTGAAATTTAAGTAGGAGGATGGGCAATATTACAGCTTCCTTGTACTTGTTTTCGTTAATTTATTTTCAGCCAATATTCAAGTTGCGAACTATAATAAAATACACTAGTTGAATTTGTAAGTTTAAGTACTGTACAAGTTGGTAAATTATTCTCAAGTGACAAAAATTACTCTGAAATATCTTTGTTTCCAAATTTTTGATGGATAATAGTGTGTTATTTTCGTACGTAATATGTCTAAATGCAATCGCTATTCATAAAATTTGTAAATACTGTACTTTAGTTGATGAGGATGATTGTTACAATAATTTGAGAGACTCATTGCTGGGTCCTTGCAGTGTAGCCCAGCACGACTAGGGTGTCTATTGCTAATGTTGTGTGCATCTCCCCCGATGCTTGATCATGGCTCTACTTTGAGATTTTGTTGTGGTAAGTTCCTCTCTTTGTATCACTTTTGATCTTTCGTTCTAGTTAACATGTTCTCCATTTTCTTTTAATTAGTTTCTTTTAATTTTACGTATCCGTTATTGCTTTTTGAGTAGATTGCTATCCCGTTTTAGTCCGTAAATATTAATGAAGTAAGAAGTCGGGCATTTGCGCTCGTTTAATCATGAACGCATCTGTGAATTGTATGTGATACTCTATTGGAAGTTACTTCAATTGAGGATGTAGTTCTTATTATTTTTTTTTTGGACCTCATAGTTTTGTGTTATTTTTTGCATGCTTTTCGTGAAATTAACGTTGTGAATTATTTTGTTGATATTCTTTTGCTGATCTTCGTTTCGTTTTGAGATGACATAGTTCTGAGTACGCTTGTCGTATAACGAAGTGTAACCTAATTTGGCTGTTCATCGTGCCACTGCCTCTATTTTCTTGTATTCGTTCGTTTCAAATGTTACTGAATTCAGTCGTTAAATTTGTGGTTTGTAGTGATTGAGTATTTTTGAAAATAGAAAATAACCATTTCAACATTCCTATTTTGCTCCTACTCTTATCATGCCCGTATTCTCACGACTGTTAATATAATGTAAATGTATTATTTTCATAACAATTTTTATTTGAGTTCTAGCACATCGTTTCACACGCATTCTTCAAACCTGAAATGGTAATGAAACCATGTTTATTTTCTGTCCCAAGAAAATAAGATTATTGTTTCTGAAGAATAGGTGTAAGTTTCATACAAGCACGCAGTCCAATTTGTGGTGCTTCTATTCTAGTGTTTTTAGGATAGCATTTAGGATACTGGGCACATGCCTGCTCTACACCATCTTCTGCACCTTAAAAACTCCATTCCATATTTCTTCTTCGCTCACTTTTAACTACACTATTATGTACGGTTTTAATTGTACTTGCACTAGAGAAAAGCAAATTCTGAGTTATATCATTATGTTCATTTTGTGTTGTGAATTCCGTTTGATTTATGCTGTGTCGCTTAAACTTGTCGCTTGTTCAGCTGCTTGTCCTTGCGTGTGCACTCAAGAACATTGAACACTTAACCATGCACTGCGCAGCTTAACGCTCCTCATGATGTTGAACTCCTCACGGGTTACTTTTGGTGCGTCAGTTGTCATAGGAATGCCTGCGACTAACATTCTGCGGTGTGCCTAGCGACCCAGGGAAGAGGTAGCAACATTCCTGTTCTGAGGTTCAGAGAACCTCTCATTTGCGCTAGTCATCTCGAATGAAGTTTTAGACTGAATTATGAAAGTAGTGTCTTCGGGATTTAGAAATGCCAAATGGGATTATAAATGCATTTAGAAATGTAAGCAATAATAGATTTTACTTTTTCGTGGAGATATTATCTTGCTGTGCATTCGTTCTCGTATTCGTTTCACCTAAAGATAGAATAGAATAGAAAGTGGCAACAAGAACGAGCCGTTTGGTCCATTCTTGAACTACCCGAGTCCCATGCCGTCTAGTGTAAAAGCATCATGCACATAAATTATACATAGATATTTTATACTTAATCACTTAAAAGCCTTAATCACTTACAAGCTTTTCAGTCAAGCAAACATACATACACAGGTCTAGGGTTAAGAATTATATGGAATTGGTATTTTAAAGAATTGGGGGTTCCTTTCCCAAAATTTATCTAGACGAGACGATTTTTGAACGTGTTCACAGTGCCAGCAGAGACGATATTTTTGGGTAAATGAGTCCAGGATTTGATAATTTTGACTGGAAAAAAGTGTAGAGCCTGGAATGTCGTGAAGAGTCTTCTTACTAGTTTGTGGCCGTTATTTCTAGTTCGCACGTTATCGTCTCTGTCAAAAAACTTCTAGGGTAACATCGTTAAAGCCATTCATGAGAGTATATACATTTACCTTCGAGTTTCATTGAGGCGACAATGTACATATACCAGCAAAATAATTCGAAGTTCTTATATGGATAATGCAGCTAGTGTTTTTTCTGCTTCCGAAGTAGAGGTTTCAATCAATGAGAGCTGAAATATAGTCCCGTAAACATTCCAAAAAGTTGAATGTTTCTACTACAAATCCCACTACTACTTTGAAAGGGAGTTTACACTGCCGACTATGATTGACCTACGCCAGCGGAGAAGAATTGGAGATGTTTCTATGTTTGGGTCGCACTTCTGTGTCCGCGGAAGCTCAGCATCAGTGGGTTACTGGCTGCGAGTCGTTGGTTTCACGTCGTCTTGAAACACTTTTTTTTGTAGGCATGATATTGGTGATAAAAAATAGTTCCTTTACCATTAAGTTAAATGCCGCCGGTCGTAAATCAGTCGAGAAAGTAGATCTGTTCAGCAACCGAGAAGACTTCATTCAAGGAAGACTAAGTTGAAGGTATAGTCGGATGGTAAAAAAATTATTCGTTGCTACCAGTTTTGTAATCAGTCTTGGCTAATTTCTACAACAATCAGATTTGCTCTCTGGAAGCCATTTTGGGTCCAAGTAGACGCTTTGTAGTAAACATAAAAAGAAAGTGAGCTATATCTCTACTCCAGTAATGCCTGGCCTCACAAGGCTTCATTAACCAAAAAGCTCTGGTGGGAAATATAGTTTGATTTTCAAAATACTCCTGATTTTGGTCCATCTGATTATTTGTGAATCATTTGTGTGATCTTGGGTTAAAAGGGTTGAAGATGAGCGGAAGGCTTGTTTTGCTTGTTCCTGAGATTGTTGGCTGATGAAGAGATTTCTTGGCAAAAGAACCGAAATTGGAGTAACCCTGTTATTTACTCGTTGTGTATATGCAACAGTTGAATAGAAGTGAAATATTTGCTGTAATTGAGTATTGAATTGTAATTTTGTATCAGACGAGTATTCAATACGTTCAGTTTAGTAATGGGATGTACTATGTTCAAAAATAATGAATGATGAAATAAGACTACGAAATGAAGAAAGATATTAAAATAATAAAATAAATGAACCAATGTAACAACATTCAAAAATAAATTCAGTAGAAAATTGGTTAATGAGCAAATGTTTTTTTAATTCTTGGCTTTTTCATCCTTATCGTTGGCCTTATAGTTGGACGTTACTTTCATTCCAACGTGATGTTTACACGTCACAATTGTGCTAATCATTGATGTCTCCAAGAGAAACTTCTCGTGAATAACGTGACAGTACACATAGATTTTGTGTTTAAAACAAATGTAATGTTTACATTCGCATGGTCACTCTAGTAAATTTAAATTATACGAGGTACAGCAACATAACATCCTTTTTTCATAGCATTTTCTTTTGAAAAAAGGAAAGCGAGTATATTTTCATTACAAGCTCTATCTGTTTCTCATCAGATGAACGTTACCAAGACCACGAGCTACCATACACGCGTTGACTAAACCACGATCGAATTTATCTTGCGGAGTTGTTGATGAATGGTACGAGTATTTGTAGTTGCTGAGGTGTGGCCGCGCATCAAATGCTTGTAGTGAGTGCAAGAATAAAACGAGCGACTGTAGTATGGCTCCGCTTCTGTATAGTCGCACGTATCATGAGTGAGAGGTGCCGGGCTTTGCTGTTAACCTAACATTTGTGCCTGAATTATCGTGTGCTAGAATATGAAATTACTAGTAGACCCACACGTGAATAAATCCATGCGGTTTTTACTGATTTTTTTCGATTGATTTGCCATTGGACACAGGCTTGGTAAAGGAGTTCCCACATTAAAGGATGTGTCTTTGATATCCTCAATACAATTTTTACAATACATGTATACCCGATCCAATTTTCTCCTATTTAATCCTTAAGAACGTGGCAGAGAGATGTTAAATTAAAGATTCTTTATAAAAATGTTAAGTAATGTCCAGTTGATACTCCTGTGATATAATTCCACTATATAATAATGCAGTTTGTTGCTTGCTTGGTATGTCTCTCTGTCACGCTCTTGAAGATTCAGATAGAAGGAAATTCAGTAGGTTATAAAAGTACTGTCACTATTGTATGTATTGTGGACACCAAAGGCACATTCTTCAATGTGGAAATTCCTTCGCGAAGTGCACGTCCACTGGCAAATCAAACGATAAAATGCAGTAAAAATAAGTTAATATTCACGAGTGGGTTTACTAGGTGTGCAGGAATTAATGAAAATGATTTAAATTTTCGAAAGGAGTTTCCACATTGATGGGGAAGAATGTTAATAACGGGAAAAATGGCGCATTTTATAGTAATATTGTGCCTTTGCTATCCAGAATGCAATGTTGATACTTGCTTTAGTAATGCTTCTTTTCTAATTCATTCTCCTTATCTAAGTCAACAGTCGGGTGGGACACGAAATGTACTACAGGGTCTCCCAAACAAATGTGAGCATTGTTACAAGGCTGTGGTTTGAATGCTACTGGTGGTAGGAGGCTGGGACGGGTCTCATTCGAAAAAAGCTAAATCCACAGTTTTATTTTGTACCTGAATACGTTCTAACAGACCTAATCCTTATAAATATCAGTAGGATTCAAAGTACAGCCTTTTAAAAATGTGTACATTTTTGGGGATACTCTGTACGTATATACAGGGTGTCTCAAAAAAATGTAAATGTAACGCACCCTTGGTGTGCGTTATCAGCGTTGTCTGGACAATAATGGTCATCAATTCGAACATTTGCGAACATGATTCTTTAATCACATTTGTCTTCTGTATTCGAAGCTATTCTATTTCACTGTATGTTCATAAATAAAGGATCTCGTCATTCGAAGTGTGAGTACATTTTTTTGAGACACCCTGTATACATATTGAATGTTATTATGTGTTGAGATTTTAGGGTGAGGATGAGTTAGAAGGTTAAGCGAAATATTCCTTTAATGACCAAAACATTGATGTGCTGCTTTATTGCCACATCCGGAAGACGTCAACTCGCTTAACACCCTGAAAGTAGATTTGCAGTTGATGTAGACTATAGAGTACGTCAGTGCTGACAGCAGTTACGTAAGCTGCTCACGGGTAGACGCGTAGCAAGTAGAAATGTACTGGTGGGGAAGAGAGGGAGGACCGTGAAACTCAACTTGAGAACCGTGCTCTCGAAGTGCATTTGTTTCGCACGAAGTAGAGGTTCCGAGTTGCTTCATTTACTCAACTCTTATTTATTCGTATCTCCATTAAGTTTCTCCTAAGGCAAATATTCTGTGTTAACGAATGGATTTGATAGCTTTTTAGTATTCATTATTTTCTGAGATCCTTTCAGACATAAGCACGCCTTATTTGTATACTTTAGTTCCCGCTGTTTTTTTTGCCCAACACTTTTTTAGATTAGCTACTTTTGAAAGTAAGCTTGTTTCACTTCGATGTTGTACAGTAGTGCCGTTGAATACTTTTGTGCTGTGCACTTTTGATATGCTGGTAATGTGTGGTTGTCAGCACACTGCAGAGGCTTTTTACCTCTTGGCTCTTCTTGAATGATTTAGTCGCATGCACATCTAATTTTTATTATCGGTCTGAAAGTGCACTTGAAAGTGCTCCCGAGTTGTTTTCTGCCGTTTCTCGCAAGGGAGGCCTTCACGTACATGTTCTGTCACATACGTGTTAGTAGTGCAATTATTTTTGTTGTCATAAACTGAGGCATAGTAAGCATTATAGGTAACGAACAGATAATCATTGCGGGCTCTCAATGTACAGGTTCATTGTAAACGTGGAACAGGCTTAATTTCCATTGTAGGCTTTTATATATGTACAGCTACCGCAAAATGACTTAGAACCTACCACGTTTTTGTTCGGTCTTATCCCGTATTGTATTTGACGTGCTGTAGTCACTGAACGAAGCAAATTTGTGTGTCAGGAAGCATCTGGTAATAATGGCAATGTTCTCTGCTTCATATTACGGGATATCACCACACCTCGGTGTTCTTCTAGACGTGAGTGGGGACTTGTCTCCATACCACATCGAAAAGTTGCATTATTTGTGTAAAAATTTAAATTCTGTGGTTTGTGCTCAGTTTTCCTAAAGTGCTGTTGAAATGCATGGAAATTACTGTACTTGTGAAAAGAAAACCCGTATGCTTGCATGGATGCAAGAAAACGTCCCAATAGCAACGATATGTGAACGTTCAGGTCGAGCAAAGTCAACCTTATTGGAGCTGCCATCCAACATCAGTCCGCTGTACAAATATGGCGGTGGAAGGCGAAAGAAGACATCTGCTGCTATAGATGTCATCATGAAGAGAGAATTGAAGAAGAACCCTCGACTGACAGCGATTAAATTAAAGAATTTGCATCTGGGATTGCTACAAAACATCGCTGTTCGAACCATCCAGTAGTGGTTACAGAAGGACTTGGGGCTTCATGCCGTAGAGCCGCTGCGAAACCGCTTATAAATGACCGCATGAAGAAGAAACATGTTGCATTTGCAAAGAAATACGAACATTCACCACAGTGGAGGAAAGTGATGTTTTCCGACGAAAGCAATTTTCAGGTGTTCAGGACGAGGTCTATCACTGTTCGACGCCCGGTTTCTTCTGATCGGTACTATCCAAGATACACACACAGTTCCGACAGTTAAACACCCCAATTCAGTGATGGTGTGGGGTGCTTATTCTTGTAAAAAGGGAAGGAGTGGCCTTCGCTTCCTTCGAAAATATGAAAGGGTGAGCGGTACATCGACGTTCTTAAAGAGCATATGGTGGATCTGTTCAACATTCACGAGTATGAGATTTTTATGCATGACAGTGCGCCCTGTCATACGGCCAAGAAGGTCACGAAATTCCTCCAGGAGACACATTGAGGTGTTAGAGTGGCCTGCGAACAGCCCCAACCTCAATCCTATAGAAAACTGTTGGCATGAAATGAAGAAAAGGATGTTCGAGAAGAAGACTCTAAACCTGTATACCCTCCAGCAGAGCTGACGAATGTGTGGTGCAAAGAGATGTCCTTAGAATACTTCAGGAAACTAAGCGATTCTATGCCAAGACGTATCAAAATGGTCAAAGAATAAGGGAAACATGACCAAATACTAACCTATGTTGTTCTTACGTATTTTTTAGTACAATACTGTCATTTTCAAGCTGGAGTTTTATTTTCACCTAAAAGCTTGGTAGGTCCTAAGTCATTTTGCGGTAGCTGTATATTCAAATTCTTCGCTTCAAACCTTAAACAGACTTATTTTCCTTAAAAACCCTGAATAGTTTAGATATCGTCACAAACCTAGAACAGACTTGACCGTCCATGCAAAAATTGTGATGGTATGTGAACTATATAGGCCTTGAGCAGGTCTCATAATTTGTTCACTACCGACTAATGTATGTTGAGAATCTTTGACTCATGATATCCTACATTTATTGCAGGCCTGGGGGGCGAGCCTGAGTGTGCAGCGGCTCCTCCACCACCTCCAGCTCCCCGCACCTCCGTGCCCTATCCCCCAGTATTCTCGCAACCCATGTATTTCCGACCACAACCTTCCATTTCTGCTGCTTCCCATCTTCCGCCTCCGATCCCTCCCCACCATCCACTTCGCAATTACTACTACACCCCAATTGACGATACTGATGTCTCCCCTCCTGAAGAGGACGTCTTTGTTGCGGTCAACCTTCCTGTGAACGATTCGATGAGTGGCAACGAAGGGTCGTCCCCAAATGCACCGTCAGCTTCATCTGCTTACAACGTGAATGGGGGTGGCGGGGGAAGCAGCGGTGGAGGGCAGAGCAGCTCGGCGTCCCCCACACACCTACAGAGGATCAGCTACCAGCCCCGGCGACCTCCTCCTGCCCTTCCTCCGCTCAACCAAAGCGACGATGACGTTATCACTGGCGAGGAGGGGAAGCTACATAAGGATGGCCAGCTCCACGCCAAGCCTGGTGATGGCGAAGGTATTCGCTGCATTACTCTCATTTATCATTTTAAGCATTTTCTAGGACACTATAGCGCGTGAAATTCGACTTTCTATTGTATTTCAGGTTCAACATTTGTTCACAGATTCATTTCGTTTGTAGTTCCTCTGTCATTTAGATACTGGCATCATGCGTGTGCATATTTTATTATGGACTAGCTAGACGCGGCAACGATTGTAGTTTTCTGAAGGTTGGAATGCTCTGCTATCAGTAGGTTACGCGAATTATATGCTATTAAGTACTGTCTGCTGTTACTGAATAAAGTTCAACCGAACCAACCTTCAACTTTCAGCCATCTTCGTAAGTATTACCTTGAAATGAGCAAAATTGTATTAGATTATCGTCATAAAAAATAACCAACCCCAGTGAGTGGGTTATTTTTTCGAAATTTTCAAGCATACAATCAATTTTCTGCTATTTCAGTGTTACTATTGTCTTCTTATCTTCTTGTAAAGAAGAATAATGCAGCTACAAGCCTGGAATAGCAAATAATAGGAAGTATGGTATTTAATTCATGAAAACCTTACAAGGTCAGTAAATTGAAAATGGTGTAATTTAGACGAAAATCAACGGGGAAAGCAATGATCATATACTTAAATGAACGCAATTTTGAGTGAGGACGATGAGTTAAGTAAGATACAGTTGCGGCCAAAAACAAAGGGACAATATACACGAATCCTAATCTTTTCAAGTTTTCATGGTATAAATGTGAAATCTTCAAGTTTTAGTGCTCAAGCCACCCAATTTCATACTAAATTTTTAAAGAGTTTGGGAGGATACAGAAAAAGTTATAGAATTAATTAGTTTTATTTTGCAAATTACATTTTCAGAAAAATTGCAGTTTAGTGAACAAAAACAACAAAAAATTGCAGTCAGTCACTTTAATCTAATATTTAGTGAACAAGCCTTTATTTTTTACAACAGCAGCACATCTGCGACCAAAAGATTGAATGAGTCTTTGACATTCTTCAACCGTTATTTTGGCCCACTCCTCTTGCAGTTTCACCCATAAGTCTTCTGTGTTGGTCGGATTTCTGGCCATTACTTCAACTCCGAGAGTCATCCAAAGGTTCTCAATTGGGTTCAAGTCAGGACTTTGTGCAGGGCAGTCCATTACAGCAAAATCTTGCTGTTCAAGAAAATTATGACAACCTTAGCGTTTGACATGGGGCATTATCTTGCATGAACACAGCCTTTTCTGTTCCCGAATTTGCAATAGCAGGCACAACATGATCTTTTATAATGTTTTTGTTAATGGCTGCATTCACACGAACGTTCAAGCGGATTAGAGCTGTTGTACTTTTGCTTGAGATCATGCCAAACACCATGACGCTTCCACCACCAAACTTGACCGTTTTCTTAGTACACATGCGATTTAAATTTTCCCCTGTACGCCTCCTCACATAGTTATTTCCGTCATTACCAAACAGATTAAATTTACTTTCGTCGCTGAAAAAGACTTGCCCAATTTTTGGAGGTCCAGATGACATGCTTGTTTGCAAAACCTAATCTTGCTTTTTGATTCTTTATACTAATTAGGGGTTTCTTCAATGGACTTTGTGCGAACAGACCTATTTCTTCTAAACGTCTTGAGACTGTTTTCCTACTTACCTTTATGTCGTTGGTTTCACATACTTTTCTTGAAATTCCCGCTGCAGTCTCAAAACGATTTTTCGATGCGACACGCTGAATGATCTCGTCTTCTCGATTTGACGTAATTCGCTGTCTTCCGGTTTTAAGTGCAGTTTGTATGTGGCCTAAATCACTGTAGAGTTTTAATATTCTTCCAATAACACTCTTTGAGCGTTTAATTTTCACAGCAATCTTTCTAACACTGAAATTTTTCTTGTCCAATATAACATTTTGCTTAAGAGTTTGATCTACTTTTTGTCGTCAAGCCATGTTGATTATTGATGCAATGTTTACAAAAAACAGTAAAGATCTTTTTCTTTGTATGAAAATTACAGAAAGTCACTGTCTGCAATTTTTTGTTGTTTTTTCTTCAATTTTCTGAAAATGTCCCTTGGTTTTGACCACTGTAATTTGCGAAATATAACTAATTAATTCTATAACATTTTCTGTATTCTCCCAAACTCTTTAAAATTTCAGTATGTCATTGGGTGGCTTGAGCACTAAAACATGTGAAGATTTCCCATTTATACAATGAAAACTTATAAAGATATTAAGATTCGTGTATATTGTCCCTTAGTTTTGGCCGCAACTGTATGCATATATATAATATATATATGTGATAACATAGGATATAGATTGAGGTGGAAGGATAGGGAAAGTAAGTGGGTAATTCAGTAGATAAAAGGATCCCTGGAAGACAATGCTGAATTGAATTACTACTTGTCTGAAGTGTTGTTTCTTATTGCAGGGACCTCAGACTACCCGTACGTCCAGTTCGTTCATGAGCGTCCGTCTTCCCAACTTGAGAAGCCTCTGCCTCCTCCGCCTGGAGGGGTCATCACTTTCCAGCCGCCTCCCAATCATGATTATTATTATCCTGTGATTGAAGGCAAGAAGCCTGAGGGCCAGCGGGAGCGCAGAGATAGTATCGAGTCTATAAAGAAGGCCAATCAGCTGCAGGAGCAGCAGTTAACTGTTGCAAGCACACTCAGCAGTATGGGAGGACTTGGTATCACCTCCATCAGTCGTAAAGAAGGACAAGCCTCTGGGTCGCTGGGCAAGGGAAGATTTGGCAGTTTAAGTAAGCAAGAAGCTGGTAAAGGACGAGGGCTCATGGGGGTTGGCAAACACCGGGATGCTTTGTCTAGTCTTGCAAGTGTAGGTATGAAGCAACAGTGTCGCCACTGCCGAGACAGTTTTTATGCTGAGAACAATCCGAAGGGTTCTTGCGAGTACGCCCCAGACTTCTTCCGCTCTGCTATCGATGCGCTCACCTGCATTGGTTGTGCGCGTTGCATGCTGTATCACTGTATGAGCGACAAGGAGGGGGAGTACGTGAGGCATCCGTGCAATTGCAGTGGGGGCTGTTGCACGGGAAGGAGCAAACGTTTTCCTTGCTGTTGTTGTGAGGGAGGTGACCGTGGGGGTACTGTGGCAGGCGGGGGCGGTACAGGTGATGCTGTAACTGGTAGCGAGATGGTGGGCCTGGGAGCTAATCGCTCCGGTAACAACGTTTTAGACAATGCAGGAAGTGGTTGCGGTCGTCGCTGGATTGGCTTGACGTTGCTGTCGCTGCTTGTACCTTGTCTCTGTTGTTACTTACCACTTAAAGGCTGCCATTCTGCATTTGTATCTTGCGGTGTTTGTGGCGCCAGACATGAAGCTCTAGCAAATGGTGGCCATCAAGTTGGATCTTCTGAAGACAAATTTGGGGCCAAGCATATTGAAAGCAAGCTGGCCAGTAGTAGTAGCGGTAGAAGCAGCGGTCGGTACACTGCCGGGCGCTTTAGCAGTGGCAGTGGCCGTTTCGACGCTGTGGTTGGATCCTGACTGTCAGCACCACCATCACCTCCACTCACCACCACCACAAGCTGCAGCTCACCCACTCAAAGCAACCATCAGCACTACCTAGTTAACGTGCTTGTTAATCAGCAGCCATGTACTCCTCCCGACATTACCTCAGCTTTATCTGCTGCTGGTCCTTCAATGGCCGAGACCATGGAGTCCATTAGAGATCGTTCTGCTCGAAAACGAGCTGCCCGCCACAATGTGTACTCTGATCCACCGCGGCGTGCGTCAGAGTCTCCCCAAAGCTCTTCTCCCGAGAATGGGTCCTGCTGTTCACCCGTCAATATGGTCGCACAACAGCCTCGAGGCACGTGCTCTCCTACTAGTTGTCCTTCTTCTCTTTGTAACTCACCCCATTGTGGGTCTGCCTTGCATGTCCGCCGTCCTCGTGAGGACAAAGAGACTGGGCCATCTCTTATACCATTGAGTCAATCTAAGGGTAGTACACCAGCCGCTGATCTCACTTTCATGGTGTCTAAGAAAAAGTTCCAGTCTGGTTTGGCACCATTACCTCTGTCTCCATCATGCAACACCTCGTTTATTAAGCCATACCAGTCCTCCGGTCTAAGTAGCGAAAGCAGGTCGCAATCTACAGGTACAGTGCCTGCCGTGCATGGAAGTCTCAAGAAATCTTCTTCGCATACTTGTGCGCGACGCCAGTCGTTGTCATCCAATAGAAACGTTGCTGCTGATGACTCTTATGCCGTAGCATCGTCTTCGAGCAATGGATATTCCTCCAATGCAGGTAACATCCACAGCAGCATCGGCGATGCTCAAACTTCTTCTTTGGTTAGAAAAACGTCAAATTCTAAAATTCTATCACTCCATGGTCTACCTCTTGGCTGTTCCTGCCAAAATTCCTTAGGCTATGTTCTGCATACGTCTCAGTCGGGTATCTCGGGAGCGAAAACCTCTCCTGTTTCCAATAAGCTCGCTGTCATTGAGTATCATAAGAACAAATCATCTCCTTCCCAAGACCAAACGGCTCGTGGCCTCGCAAAACATCATCGTTCGGCTCCAAATCTGGTAAATGCCCTAGCCCCTATGATGGTCCACAGCGTCTGCAGCACGTTTCCTTCAGTAGATACTTCAGTTCTCTCGGAAGCTACTGCATCGGCTTGCGCGAAGTCTCAATCATCGAGCTCGTCTATATATTACAACGTGTCACCCTGTCGGAGAACGAAGGTCAGCAATACTGTAGCCCCTTCTGTCGACACCGGTGACATAGCGTTTTCAGATGATCTTTGTTCGTCAGAATGTGCTGATGTTTCAAAGGCTGCTGATGAGAGCGCTTACACTCTTGTTGCTAGTGATAATGATTCTAATGAAACTGATTCAGCTTCAGGTGATAGCAGCTCAGCTACAGATGATGGTGGTGAAAGTTGTTCGTCCGATCACTTGAGTGGAGGTGATGGTGGAGACACCGTGAGTCTCTTATCAACCCCGAACCCGGTTGAGCAACACCGATCAAGTTCTTCAAAAGGGGCTTCTTCAATGAGTAGAGATGTCTGTGGCAGATAGGAGGAGCTACGTGTGTCCATCTCCTTATTCTGTTTCTCATTTAGCTGCTCATTACTCTTCTCTCCTGCCAATTCGCGAGGGTTTGATTGCCAATTTTTCAATTGTCTAGTTCGATTGTATTTCGGACGTGCTGGTTGCAAATTAAATTATTTTGGTTTCTTTTGTTTTGAAGGCTTTTGGATTAGGAGTTGAATGATTTCATTACCAACATTTCTTTCATTCTTATACGCCTCAAATTCCGTCTCTTTTAACTGAGTTGATATGCATGGACCCAGCGAGGTTGCTCGAATTAGAGGAAAGTTCAAACAGAAATCTCTTTGAAAGTTTCTTTTTGGTTTTTAATAATTTTCTTTGGGGTTGGGGATTTAGAGACCCGTGATCTAGTTCGTGGTCATTAGAATGTTTTGCTCAAAAGTTAATTTGGTTCTTTAAACGTAGGGCCGTGCAGCTTAGAACCAATGTTTAAATATGTTGTCGGGGTCTGTCTTTAAACAAACATCAAGCTTTAAACAAACATCCTGTTACTATTTTGAGAGAATACGTGTTTCATTTGTCAAATAGCAACCTTTGGATGTTGGTATTCTTGTGGGTCTAAATCAAGGCCGAGCTACTTCCTGATGTCCACTTGGTCCTGGAAATTCGTTGCTAGTTGGCATCAAAATTTCAGGGCGTATTCTGTCAACGTCGGAAACTATTCTGCGTCAAGGCAATATGAGGAACTTATTGATAATCATTATACCTCTTAGAGGTCATCATGCATTCTTCGGCAAGAACCCTAATGTGATACTTCCGTGTGGCGTTAGACTCACTAGAAGCAATCAATGCGATATCTGAGAGTGATGACAGTACACGACACATTATAGTCTTTTGTTCGTTTAGATCAGCGTCACAAGCTCGTCCTCAAGCGCTACAAAGCAGGCATCTTGTGCAAAAGTTTTGAATGTCTGACTGTTCTAGACACTATTCTGATGAACAAGAATATTCAAGATGATTTAATTTCAAGTAGTTGACATCGCTCAAGAATAATAAATTTTTGATCTGTTACCTCGCATGAGAACTTGATGCATCCTTGAAATATATCACATCATACTAACGCTTGATAGGAGTTTGATGATGTCGCCGCTCTTGGGCTTGTCGTTTTTGCGTACCTGAACCTTCTATTAATTTTTGCAAGTCTTGTTTTTACATGTTTCGTAGCGTTGTCTTGCTGCCTATCCCACCCTTGCTCTTAATCGTTCTTTCTATTTTGAAGGTCATCACGACTTGAGTCGTATCACAAATACGGTAAACCTTTGTAACGTCACTTACCTGCATAAAATAACTGCTCACAATTTTTTGTAATAAGTCGCGCTTATACCATACACGGAAATTATTAATTTACTCGCATTTTAGAATGTGAGGACTCGAATTTTTATGCGCATTCAAATTTTTTAAGGGATTGGTTTGGATGTGTTTAAGAAAATATAAAAAAGTGAATTGTTCATGTTTGTTTACCACCAGCTTGGTCGACTGGTGAGCGAACCCGCTTGCTAAGCGGGAAGACCCGGGTTCGAGACGCGCTGCCGCAGTGGTCAGTTTGTGTATGACCATCGGCGACTAGAATTACGGCATGGGACTTGGGTACCGACCCAAGAATGGGCCAAAAGGCTTGTTCCTATCGCCTCATTCTATTCTATTCTATTCTATTCTATTCTATTCTATATGTTGAAATGGCCTTGCCAATCGCCAAACT
Organism: Trinorchestia longiramus; assembly: GCA_006783055.1. Classification (NCBI taxonomy): domain Eukaryota; kingdom Metazoa; phylum Arthropoda; class Malacostraca; order Amphipoda; family Talitridae; genus Trinorchestia; species Trinorchestia longiramus. The sequence goes on from VCRD01000323.1 coordinate 69,428, forward strand.
TAAACCCCATTAAAATTTATGGCGAATCCTGGAAAAATATTTATGCAAGACGACTTTCATACCTGGAAGAATTGAAAATTTTTATCTAGAAAGAATGGGCAGAAATCCTTTAAAATGTTGCTAGATCCGAACACTAACTTACAAAAATCGCTTGAAAGCAGCAATTTCTGCTAGAGATGGTCTAATTAAATAATGAGTTATTTTTTCATATTCTCCTAATGCTCGTTTCACCAGCTATTTCATGAAATACCATAGAAATGGTATATATATTTACATATGGAAACCATTATTTCTCCGTTATTTGAATATTTTTCTGTGTTAAAACCACGTTACTATAGGTTTCGTTATCAAATTGCTGAGGAATCAACTTTTTCGTTCTGCTCAAATACTTTTTCCACTGCGCTGTCTAACTGTGGCGAGACCGATCAGGGTGAGTGAATACCGCTGTTGATAATTGATTGCAGATCAAACATTCTCAAATGATTCATCACTGAATTAATTAAAGAAGCTTTTTATCAAATGCGTGTTTGCAAATTCTAGTCTTGATTTCACGTGTCTTTTTCAATAACAATCTACGTGGCTTCAGATCTTGTCTGTGGGGTTCATTGCTGATTGCTCTTTTGCAAACTTCGTTCCATTTCTGCTGAGCTTAGTCTGTAGCTCCTTTCGTGTACAAACGGATTATTCTTAACAATCAACCATTATCTTTCGCCGATTTTTTTCCAAAATTTTCCAAATGTTTCAGATCGCATCATGTTTTCCGTGGTCCCTTATTATTTCCACTTATTAACAATGAACCCTACAGCACCAACAGTAACATTGAGAATACTTGAGATGTTGACGTAGCTTTCATGAACTTTAAATTCGGAAATTATTAACTCTTTTAAACATTTTGAAAGTTCCTTGTGCTTAGGCATGCTGCCATGTTATCATGGTAACAGCTTATGGATGAGTGACGGGCAGTTCCACTGATAAGTGATAACCTAACATATATAGGCTTCTCTATGTTTTCTAGTTATTTCTGGAATGGTCTTTAGGCAATGATCGTTCTACAAGCATAAATTTAAAGAATTACAGAAGGAAAATGATTATGTCCAAGTATTTTTTCATCCCTTATTTCATGAAATACCTCAAAGAGTATATTTATTAAAAATATACTTTCTCCCTTATTTGAGTGTTTGTATGTGTTAAAACTATCTTATTTTAACACACATATAAGGATATCATTGACAATCACACCACGAGGAAGTCCAAGCAAAAGCAGCGCTTCTAACAACATACTGATAGCTTTTCCAGGCTGACTGTCTACGACTACATATACATATATGTAGTTACTTCTGAGTACTAGCTAAATACTTGTTTTGGGTTCTTTTTAACTACAACGGGACAACAAAGGATGTTCAAATGTTTCCATCTCATCTTGACTGGAGAAAACAAGTTTTCATTGCATACACAAATTGGAATCCCCAAGATAAAGGATATAACCAACCAAAACGTTCAAGCCTTTTGCGTGCGTTAATTGTGGAATGTCCCGTTCTGGGTGGCGCAATCTCAACATCGCAATTTATTACTCTTCGGTTACCTAACTTCATTTCTCATTATAGTATTTCAGCATCAACCTCATGACAATGTAAACAGTAACCAACCTGCCACATGAGTGAGGGTTTCTCGTGCAGAAAACACTCAAGTTACCATACCATCAAAGTGGAATCTATTACTCCGTCTGGTCAGAAACAGTTCGTGTGCAACCGGAGAACATTCTTGCTTTCTTTCATGTACTTTTTATCAAGCACAATGTACAACTTTGAAAGTATAATGTAAGAGATTCATTTTTAGACTTTTTCATCCCCGGTGCATCAACTGTTCCTGACTAATCTTACAAGTTGTATCCGCTAACTGTTTCTAACCAGAGAAGTAGGAGTATGTGCTAGTGGCACGAGCTAGTATCTGCCATTAGTTATTCACGTTTGAACATGCGAGATATGCTCTATACGTTTGACATTAATGACCTTGAAAAAAAATTGATTGGATAGCTCAATACGACAAAACGATCATGCAGTCAACACTTACAGAGAGAAGCAGGACTGGCCATTCGAATTTTCTCATGTAGATCGTCAGCAACAAAAGCAACGGCGTTGTTGGGTAACCTGGTGACCGTGCCCACTGACTCTAGTGCTGCCTCAGCCAACTCCCGCCCGCATTGGCCCACAGTCAACGGCTGCCCAACAAAGCAATATACACACACCAGCAGATCTACAGCGCTTCATCAGTCTCCCTGGCGCAGATTAGCTAAATCAGGACCATACTCAACTGAAACAGAATTCGTCTCCGTCAAACCAAAATTGGTTCATTTACATCATACTACATATAGATCCATAAAAAACATTCATTACCGCGAGGAAGAGCCCAGCAAAAGAGCTAATCCTCCAATAGCATACCTCTGAGTTCAACACCTTTTTTGGTGAGACGCTCTTCTTCGAGTGTAGGAAAACTTGTTGAAATTAGAGTTGAACAGAAAATTCTTGCCTGGCAGTTGGCAGGTATTTCTCGATATATTTGTGACTTTACCTGATTCAAACAATAACCTTTTGATACTACAAATTCAAAACAAAATTTAAAATGCAGATGATAATGCACACAATCTACATTGTTAGATATATTTCTTTCTAAGTTTTCAGAAATATGCAGGGATAAAAAATGAATATGAGTATAAAACACAAACAGCTTTGGTCTGCTTGGAACGATAGTCTGATCTGATATGTTTTACGAATCGCATTTAATAATACAAATTCAGAAGTAAAACACACTAACCATGCACACACACAGATTCTATGCTCTGCCTGCTTAACAGTAATACCAGACACCATCACCTCACCATAAACTAAATTCAACTTAGTGTTTGGCAGAGCTCTTTCAGAATAAAAAAATCAAGACAAAAAATAGTTGTTGCTTAAAACGTTCAATTACCGTAACCACCATATTTTGGTCAAAGAATGAATCGACAAATTTGTATACATTTTTAAAAGATCTCATAATATGCCTCAATTTTTTCTGGTCATACGTACATTTCAAGACAATAGTAGGTAGGCTACTGAATCAAACACTCCTGGTTACTAACATTTTACTGTTCTATTCTATATATTTTTAGCTCTTTTGCATTGTTTCCTAAATAATACTTACATGTACGGATTCAAATTCCCAATACTATTCAATTTATAATACTTTTCATTTGAAAAAATCATCCAATTCACACAAAAAATATCTTGAAAGTTATTTTTTACGTTGCTTCTGCATCATTATACTGTAATGAAAGAATCCAAATAACATTCTATAGAACATTCAAGATAGAAATGGCTATAAAATCAAGCATAGAAAAATAATATATACACTTGATGGTACAGTGTTATAAAGAATAATAAGAAAATATGGGCCTTATGCATGAGGAAATCAAAATGAAAGAACTTCAGGAAGCAGCAGTAGTACCTACAGTTGAATATTTCACTGTTTTGAGGACCTGGGGCTGACCTTAGTTGGACCTTCAGAAACGGGAGGTAAGGAAGGCGGAGTGGCGGGTCTGTCTGGAGAGGCGAGGTAGGCAGCAAGTCTGTGATGGCTGAGTAGCGCTTGTACTGCATCTTCACCGTCTTGTACAGGCGTGAGCAGCTCACACTGCAGCAGTAGAATAGAATAGAATAGAATGAGGCTATAGGAACGAACCTTCTGGCCCATTCTTGGGTCGGATAATTACTTCGATAATTATTCGGTTGTTTACCCAAGTCCCATGCCGTATTTCTAGCCGCGTCAACCATGTCGGCAGCGGGGTAAAGCAACTTGTGAGGATTGTAAACTATGAATAAAACGCACATCAGAGCTATTGTAAATGATAGTGGATGCAGTTACGCACTTCATAATAATTTACTCAAAATACAATTCAATAGTTTTTACCGCTCAATGTTCAGTACGGGAGCATGGACCAGCTATTCTTTAGCCGTGCATGAACAGTGGTGGAGCAACTATGTAATGACATGCAGTGAAAAGAGGCAGATTAACAATAAATAAGCACTATATGAAGCCAGTAGGGAGACGTGTACTTCAACACCATATACATGAGTTAAAATATTAAATACAATGCATAGAAGTTAAGAACAGCTGAATCTATGGACACATAAATACACAGAGAGAATGAATACAAAAAACATTGCACACAAGAAGACTTCAATTGATTTTCGTGTTCAAATTCAGTTCATATTTGTACATTTTAGATACTCACTGCATCATTTATAAAATCTAAATTTTTGCTTAATAATTTTGAAACGGCTCTTTGGCAAGTATTTATATCCCTATAGAACACAATTGATCAACAGTGCAATTTCTGCAGACACACAAATGCACAGGAAATTAAATTAAAGTTGCAATAGAGCATATGCAAGATATATGAATAGTAACATGATGTAAACCTATACCTCCAAAACTGTAATTTCATAACATGATGACCGCCATACTAGCACGTGTGCCGGCTTTGCGCCAGTAAAAAAATACCAGATGTTTATTAGGACAGTATAACAGCAGTCTCTGACTGTCAATTTTTCAATAGTTTAAGGAATAACACACTCACATTTTTGACTCAGACATTCTATCTCCTAACTTGTATTCTCTTAACTATGCCCTTTCATTCCTTCATCTCCTCTCACCGGTGCAGTGTTACCTTCTAGAATTTCAGAATGAATTTAAAAAAAATTACCTTGCATCGAGTTTCATAGATATCCATTGTACACAATCACTGTTCATTTTGAAAAATAAACTCGTTTTCACAATGAACAGTTTAACCTAGACAGCAACTAGCGTGTTTTGATATTTACAGTATACAGTAATCCCTCGTTTATTGCGGGTGTGACGTGCCAAGACCACGAGCGATAGGTGTAAATCTAAGAAGTAACAGCGTCTTCTGCAGCCTCCTTTGAAGGCATTGACATAACCGGCTCCTTTTTGCGAGAGAAAAACATGGTAATGGGGAGTTGCTTTCGCTTCTTCTTGTTTTGTGTGAAGATTGTCTTGTAAGAAGTAGTAGCATCATCGATAACATTGCAGAAGTGCACCGAACGAACTATATCATTGTCTCACTGCTGCGACAGTTGGAGTTCTTTGGTCATGTTATACATTGTTGCGAGGTGTTAAAGACAAGAGAATATACTGGAAACATAGAGCTCAGATCTTACACGCGTTCATTGCGCGCCGATCGATGCTCGAGAGCCAATCAGAGCACAGGATACAGAACACAATGCTGTGATTACGTAGTTGTCTCCTACCCATCAGCCAATCTGCTCATCATGTACATATAATCGCCATAGAGGCCCGCAATGCACTGAATCCGCGAAAAGTGAACCGCAATATAGCGAGGGACTACTACATAGGTATTTCAATCTCATTCTGAATATTTTCACTTTTTAAATAGTATTCAACACGTTGCAAAAGTCTCAATGTATTCTTTCATTTTCATAAAGTATGCTGTTAAGTTATCATTTTTTAATATTTTAAGGGAATATGGTTAATTTAACAGCAACTTTCCTAGTTCCTTTATTTAAGATTGAGTTTTGCAGTAAACAAAACATTAATTTTATTCAATTATTTCTACTTTTATGGATATTACTGACATAGGTAACCTACATTGACGATACACCCCAATTTTCTTCTTCTATAGTCATTCAACACACTGATGCAATATGCTCTTGTTATTTCAGCCCATTGGCATTTGTAAATTCCATCCATATCATTACTGTTCTATGAATTCACTAATGAATCTTTACTACGTTTACCTTAAGTAATTAATGTTTGCAAATCAGGTGAATGACTAGGTCATTCTAAAATGGACAGAATGACTCACACAACTATCATGTATTTGAATCATTATCTTGTTGAAAAAATAAAACTAAATATGATTTTGGAGTTGAAAATGTTGCTTCGAACTGATAAATTCATTGTCTTCAGTGTCATCACGATACGGCTTGTATCAGCAGATTAGAAGCACATTTGAACATCAAAATGTCCCTTCTAAAATCTTACAGGAATGGTGTCCAAGGTATTGATTGCACTACCTATTTTCCTCCTGCAATAACATGAGCTACAGCTCAAAAATTTGACTTTTGTTCCATTTGTCTAATGGACATCATGCTACATTTTGCCTCTATTAGTTCATAAAAAATAGTGTGGTTAATGATGAAAACAGGGTGGTCCAAAAGTAGGTAGAATAGGTTTATGTATGTTATATTACTACAATTGTTCATTATAACTATGTTATTTGTGCTACATTACTGACAATTTTATAACTACAATTATTTAAATTTAATCTATTTTCTTTTCAGATACTTCAAAGAACCCATAATGGCAAATAATTTGAATACAGATGAAAGAAAATGAGCATTAAAAGAGTATTGGAAATCTCAAAATTTTGAAACCATTAGAACAAATTGGGTTGAAATATTCGGTACTCAAGCCCTAAAGATTCAAACTTCAAACCATTTACCACATTCGTAACAAATTCGATGTCACTGGCTCAATCCTTACGGGGAGCATCTTAGTGAAAATGGTAAAAAATTTTGGTTTTTGAGTTGTGATTATCATGGTGGCAAATAAGGGGCACGATCGTTTGTAGATATTAATTTTCTCTTTCCCAAACTCTATTTACTTTTTTTATAGCTTGAAAACCCTAAGAGGAGGTCAATTTGGGTCGAAAATCCAAAAAAATACCTTATTTGCCCCTTAAATTGGCAATATTTCTAAAAAATGAGAAAAAGTACATGAATAAAATGTGTTCTAAATCTAGTTTTACCTACTATGTTTCACTTAGTTTCGTCGTACCATGCATTTAAACCAAGATGCAACCCTTAATGCTTCAAAGCAGTGTAAATTGTGATGGAGAACAGTTTGAACACTTGCATTGATAAAATTTAAGGGCTTTAGTAATAAATATTGTTCACAATAAAATTCCATTGTGAATGTAATAATTGTATGTATACATAATCTCAAAATAAATTTTATCATTACCATTCACCTACTTTAGGACCACTCTGTATTTTAATTATCATAAATAAATATAACTCAAACAAACAGTAAAAAAAACATGGTGAACAAATTAAAATTCCTCATTTCAAAACATACATATAAAACAGAAGTTGAGATGCACTATCATTTTGTTTGATTTATTGACTAAGAATTTAGAGATAAAAAACAATACTTTCAAAAATTTTAAAGAAAAGAAAATCTTTTTCAATGAAATTTGTTATTTTTAATTTTAACACAAAAACTTTTCTCATTAAAGCTTCAGAGCCAAATTCAATCATCATTTCTGCTTTTGCAGAGCAGCAAGTCGTTTCCCCAATGCAAAAATACATGCTGAACATTTTAATTAAACACATTTATGTGATTAGAAACACATACAAAAGTTACTTGCATTCAAAGATATAAGCTAATTGTGCAACTCAATTCTGCTTTTCCTCATAAATATGTAATGATTTTTGAAACTTTTACAATAGAATTGTAATCATGGTATATTTTTAGGGAAAAACTACTAAATAACAATTTATTCAGAACCTTTAAATAGCTTAGAGAGGAATTTCAAGTTTATTCAATGTCATCACCAAATAAAATTTCATTTCATCCACATTTATACTTTTTCAGCATCTATTGTAATGATAAAATTCTACTTATTATAAAACTTATGATACAGCTAGCTTAGAAAATATTCCTGAATATAATATCCTGAATTCATTCCACAAGTCTTTTTTATGCTTTTATATTCTTAGAGGTGAGATGGTGGATAATTAAGTAAAGGTTTAGATGTATTGTCCACTAAGAAGCATACACCAATACTTGATAGCTTATAATGGAAAAGTTATTTGTAGGTACCAGGTGGCCAAAAACATTTGCAACTTTTTGAATTATGAAGGAATGTAACTTCATTCTCATAGCAACAACAATGAGGAGCACAAACTTTTTTGGGGCACCTGATGGGAAGTTAAGCACATCTCTAATAAGAACTCTACTTACCTCGTTTTGAGCAAGTTCATTATTCGTTGCACCACAATATTGATAATATGAGCCTGTACTGTTGGCACTAGTAGCTCCATTGGCAGTATTACATAGTAACTGTGGCAGGCTGCTGGGCTTGCTTACTTTACCCTGTCTTAGAAAAGTCTCTCTTGCTGAAGAACAAGAGTTACAGGGGCTCAGTTTGGGAGGTTTGTATATAAATCCAGAATTAATCTCCCTTTTGGTGGGAGGACTAGAAGACGCATTAACTTTAGTCATGATGGAATCAGATTGTGTTGGCTGAGCTGCAGAGTGTGTGAAATACTGCAGAGATTGTGAAGCAGAACATTCTGATGAGCCCTGAGATTGCAGATCTTCTACAATGTTCATGACCAAAGGCTTGCCTAATATCTCTGAGTAAGATCCACTCATTTCCATGAGCTATGCAGCATGAAAAATATAAGAAAATGAGATTTTAGAAACAGCAGTTATATATAATTATACATAATCACACAACAATTACATATATCATGGTCATGCATAGATTAGATATTGTATTTTCTACTGAAACTTAGAGATGTCAGTTTACTTAATACAGAGGTACCACAATATACAAATGTTCTAACTTACAAATTATTAAACATATAAATGGTCATTTGGTTATGATTTCCACCCATGGAAATCTGAACAAAAATGACCATTCATATAGTAAATAACTCATAAGTTAGGACATTAGCATGTCGAGGTACCACTGTATATGCTCAAAGAAGCTCAAATATGCCACATCATTATTAATTAATCATTAATCATTATTAATATTCCAGAAGAATAATCATTTCATATCAACATTATATTACAACGTACAATCATGATCAATCTGTCCAGTTAAAAATGTACTCTATATTTCATAAATGCTACATCCAACTCAATAATCATGGATGTGGATACTTTGTTTTCTAAAACAAAAAACTTTTAATACAATTTTATTAAGTAATAGGTATATATTGTAACTTCTAGAATCTAGAGTAGGATTATAACTTCTAATAATGAATTAGTAATGCCCCCACACATGTCACAAGAGCTTGAATATGCCCATACCTTCAAATAATACATTTCAATTGCCACCTTTACTCAAAATATGATTCCCTCACATAAATCCTGTCTACTCAATACCACATAGTTTTCAATTTCATTATAAGCAATAGACTGTAGCTTAGTCACATTCTTCAATCAGTTCATATTGTTACGCTAAAACTTCTATTTCAGGGATATTGAACAATTCACAACATTTTTTATGACAAGAACAAAACCTATATTTATACTTTTTATGAACAGAAACTTCCAAAATAAAATTGCAACAATATCATGGGTACATAAATATGAAGCAAAACACACTTGTGCATTAATGACTTGCTCATGAATTGATCTTTAAGCCCCACAATCATACATTTATCTATTTATTTAACTATATTTAAACCACAGGATAAAAATTTTTTTTAAAGATGAAAATGAAGATATTGAAAAAACAGGCAATACTAGGAAGACATATATATTTCAGAAAATAGAGCTCACTTGAGACACTTATGCTCACCAACCTGCTCCTCTTCCAGCTCTACATTGTGGTGGGGCTCTGATGCACCAAGCTTCTTCCTCCCATTTGCTGGGGGTTTCCCTGCAGTTTTGTTCATCACATGTTGTGGTCCTGGAGTACAGTCTAAAGCCTTAGAAACATTTGAGCTTCCACCTTCAACCTCTTGAATTTTTGGTAGCACCTGAGCAGGCTCAGACACTTTGAAATAGCTGGAATCTTCAGCTGTTGGGATTTCACTGGCTACAGAAATGTTGCAAGTCAGTATTCTTGTATTTGTAATATCTTTTAACTCTTTGGAAGTAGCAGCTTTAGCTAGACACTCTTTTTTAAGAGATGCAACCATCCTATCCCTTTCATTGCTCACAGCCATGGTTGCACCAATTTATTGCAGTCTCCTGAAAATCTATAAATTTAGAATAAAAATTAATAGAGGTAATAACCAAAATTACTTGATTCCTAGTGCTATATAAGTGGTAAATATTTTCATCATCAGGCATGATAAACAAGTTTTCCAAATTCTTCCACAAATATAATATACTTCTAGAAAAGGTACCCACACAAGGTATTGACCTTGCATGTGCAAGCTAAATAAACAAATAAATAGAACTTAACTCATCCAATCTTACCTTACTAGTGCACCCAGCCATCAAAAATGATGGCAGAGATTTTGTGATAATACCCATGCCATCAAAAATGATGGTACAAATTTCTATGATTTGCAGAAAGAATGGCTTCAATTTGTTTGGAGAACATTGGCCAAAAGTAAAATTCACTGTAATAATATCCAGAGTATTTATTATATTAATGGAATGCATTCAATCAGCTATTTTGATCTATATTCCCAGCTGCATATAATCTGTTTTCAATGTCTATGATTAGTTGCTAAGGCATACCCAACACAATGCCACACATTAGCTGGTGTATAAGCACTAAAGGTCCAGCCTGGGCATCACAACCTGTTCTTAGGGCCATTAGGCAAAAGGAAGAAGTTAATTAACATAAACTGTCACAGCAACTTCAACACCTGTAGGCTGGACTCTGATGGATTGAAAGAAAAGTTTTTCAGAGATGTAGGAAAAACCCTCTTTCACATTTGACAGACTTTACAGTATCTTAAGAGTCAGTGCTGCCTAGGGAGCTATTTTTCAGTCTCAGTCATTCTAGCACTCACTGAGGAGTAGGTATTTTTTAGAACTAGGATTAGTACTAATGGGAACTGGTTAAATTTAGGATACTTTTAAAAGCCTATCTATCATCCGTAGCTCTTGCAAGGGATCGTAGCACCTCAGTAATCGGGATATCGGATAAGACGGTGATCCTGGCTTCCAGGTGATGACAGAAGAAGAAATAGCTCACGATGTTCTCGCTGGTGATAACAGAGATGATTCTAGTGACGAAGGTGAATATGACGAACCATTGCCTACGAAACCCAAGCTCTCTGTCGTTGGTTGGTAGAACTGGAGCCCTCCAAAAAGGCTTCTGGCAAGTGTAGTGACACTCAGCCCACCAGCCTGGACTCCAGCAACTGCACTGCAGCTCAGATTCTTGTCACAACTTCAGTTTCTCTGTTAAAGGTTCTTAGGTACTTGTAAAAGTTTTCACTTTCTCTCAAGCTCTCTGTCGTAAGGAAATCACTTGATAATCCTATCAGCCACATTGACTTGTCACCATAAAGTGAAATCCAGCAATATTATCCACATTTTAGAACCTTCAGGGAAATCATCATCCGCAAACAACATCAATCAGGAAAACAACTCAAACTCGATTCGTTTTTCAAGCCTGCTCGTCCCAACATTGCTGAAGCTGACGAAAATATCGCTGACCCACGAGCTCAGTCACCTCAACCTTCTACTCGTGGTTATCAACCACCAGCCCCTTCTGATTCAGAATAAACTGTACGGCCGCTAAAATATCGTGATTATTTTAGTATTAAATAATATTAAACTTAGTAATATTTTAGAGTAAATCTTTATACTTATTTCGCGCCACTTGTGATTGTTTTTTTAAGTCAAAATTTAATCATGGTCGTGACTTCAAATTGTAACTCTCGTCGTAGCCACCGTAGTCGAGTGGTCTTCGGCTCGTGTTCTGTATCGGGTCTCTGCTTGTGCAGAAAGACTGCGTGCGGGTTCGAAACCCGGCAATGAATACGAGCTGTTTCTCGTTTCACGCCGTGAGCTCGCACTTATCGGTGGAGACATCCCAGGATCGTCGCATGGAGCTCACCATCACCCTTACTCTAAGAATGTTAATACATACAAATGCTACTAAAATATTATCAAATCTATTATATCATACATAATATTAACTTCATCAAAAATATAATTTTTTAGTCTGTCAAAAGCGTCCTTTCTGTCCCGAATTTCTCCTCGTACGGACTTCCAACACAAGTTACGAGAGCCCAGTTAGGAATTGCACCAAAACTTGAATCAAACTTCGGCATACAAGATAAACCTCTACTTAAAAGCCTGCAGTTGCTACTTTGAAGGTTTGAAATAAAATCAAGATAAAAAACAGTATGTAATAAGAATAGGCTTATCAAGATCATCCATTATAGATAATTACACGATAGACCAGCGTCCAAACTGAAAACACAACCCAAAGTGCTAGTCCCGGAACAGCCTCGCGGTTGCAAGCGGAGGAAGAGTTCGAATTAAGTGAAGTAAAAGGTGAGAGACGGAACTGCAGCAGACGCATCGAAGTCTGACCAGCGCTTCTAGGCTACCCAATTAAAATCACCAAAAATTATACATAATGATATTCTAAACAATTTGCCGTCGAAATTGTAATAAAACTGCTCTTTCCTGGAATCATTTGATCATAAATTAAGAATTAAGACATCGGTAACAGCGTAAAGGCAACAATCAAGTTTGCATTGACGATACACAAAATGACAACACGGAACCTAAGCTGCAAACAACACAGCCGAGTCATGCTCGTTCACTTATTGTAAGATCAGCGATGTCAGCAGGCCACCACAAACACTAACTTGACTATATTGCAAAGAATGTCAGTATAAAAAAATTACGCGAATGCGTTTCTATCATGTATAAGTCGTTTCAGGTCAACTGCCAAACTTTCAGGAAACAATGAAGAAGGGTACGGAAAGCACAACTGGCAAAATACCTTATGGCAATTTACAGAAGGATTGACAATATCACACGTTCTTATCGAAGTGAACCCGGGGACAATGATTGGATAGGTCAAACCTACAGACTGACTGCTACACTTTGGCCACAAGTAGATGGGAGCGAAGCCTAACTGGTAAAGGGAAGGGCAAACCTAACATGTCAACCTCTCTCAAACGTGCTTGACATGGACGCAAAAAATTAACAAATACCCCAGCAAATAGTTAAGGGACAAATTACTGAACACGTTAGAGAGAAATTACTCTTAAGTATATTCGCTTGAGCAATTAAATAGTCACTGGGAATCAAACTTTCCATTATTAACTCCGAGTTCAATAATTCAGATTTGCAAAATGATAATTGACTGCATCTATAAAACAAGAGTCACGAGTTAACTACGACACTTATTATGAGAATACCATATAGTTCTAACCACAGCGCATCCAGCACTTGGCAAGTAAGTATCCAACCAAGTCAATAAAATACAAGGAAATTAGCTAAGTTTGCAAGAGCATCACAAGACAAGAAAACATGGCAGTACACGAAGACATCGGAACTGTAGATTCAAGCGTACAAGATGGCGAGTCCTTTAGGCAAAATTTATTCCAATCAAGTACCTAAAGGCTCCATGTAAAATATTTCGTCATATTAAGTATTCACTTGCTCACACAAGTTTTTTATTCTATAATAGATATTGTCGAGTCATAGATCACTGGAACGCAGCACAACTGAAGCGCTTCAACAACTCGAGTGAACCCACAATCAAACGGTAATGAAAAACAAAAAAAAAGTGGAAGGTCTACATCAGTTCTATTGGCCCAGAGATGGTACCAAAAATTCTTACAAATACTTGGGAAATAGTTGTATGATACTATTGGTGGTGATAGCTGACGTCCTCATTAGCCTTGCTCCCGCTACTATGACTCTACGTTCACTTAATTTCATGTGTACAGTATAAACAGACACTGACAAGAAGTAAAACAATCAGCTAATATCATGGCAGTTTGCGGGCAAAAATACAAGCATCCAACAAAAGAGTTTGGTCACGTATAAAGGTAAATATGCAATCTTACCATCAAACAACATGAAGATTTCGGCCAAAGCCCTCAGCCAGCACAAGTAGAGCATCCCACGAAGATTGCTTGAATTGCCATCAGCAAATATCTCTTTCATCATCAGACAAACTGAGAGCAATTCGTTTACCATTCCAAATTGTCCAAGAATCATTCTTCTCACCCTTGTGGATGGGAAAAATAGAGAGGAATTCAGTCACAGGTGTGCTATAACGTCATAATTAGTAATTATTTGTTTGAAAAACTTGATATCTTTTGTCAACAATGGTGCCGAGATAATAAAGATTAAATACCACACAATCAAGACATAATACTTGAACAAAATTTAATAAATTGCTGGTTCTTCTTTAGTATATTTCGCTGCTTCATAAAAGCAGATACCCAGTCGTCAAATAGTAATATTATACGGCACATCTAAATAGACTAACTAAGCAAGAGGCTAGTACCAGCTATTGAATTTAGCAGGAATCAAATTCCCGGACAAAGACTGGAATTCGCACCTCTTTGCCATTTCTGCTTCGCAACAGAGCGAGTCAGTGGCACATCGCTGACAATGCAGAACTATTAAGCAGAAACGTTACCTATCTCAAAAAATCGATTTGACAGAACGGGTGAATTGTAAGACACACTTTGAACATAAAAGTGAGCTAAACTTTGAGAAATAAGTTCAAATAAGTCACAGCAAATACCTCTTTCAACAAGATGATACAGACAACGAAAAATAGATACTGTATTAATAGTGGCACGAAAGTATTTTCCTCTTGCTCATTTTCAATCCGATTCTGGGTAATCATTATTATAATGAAACCAGAGATATCGTCCTGTTATTATGGCCTAATTTTCTTATTTCCCATCAGCTAATTTTTACAAAAATCAAATGGAACTAAAATAAGGTATACCGATCACAGACCTCTGAAATTATATGAACTAAGCACAAAAAAATCAATCCTTATCAATATACGACCGAATTGAATTTTTTCTGGCAATACGACAGGTGGCGTACGTGCTACTTGCCCGGCAGCAAAAGACTGGTTGAGACAGGGATAACGATAAAGTAAAATCTCGGTTAAAATGAATTTTGGAAATTATGAAAAACCTACTAACAAACCACAACTAAATAAATAAGATATTCACTTACGTATCGAGAGTTGACTAACCAAAGAAAGCATATGAGCTTTCATGCATTGAAACTCAACAGCGAGTGTCCTGACATGTTGATATAATTGTAAGAGACAGTCTAATTAAGTAGCAGCAAACCCTCTTCAACTCAACCTATCGCCCACTGGAAATAAACAATAGCCCATTAACGTCCGTTCACTTTTGTCCAGATGAAAGCAATCAGAACTGCCTCCATATTCTTACATCAGGATATTAGAAATGAGGTGCAACGTCACAAACGCAAAACTCAGTAAAAGGTAAACGATGAAGAACTTCAAGTTGGGCGGTAGACGAACAACACTCAAGAACGCAAGGTATAAAATGGAATAATCAGTCAAGTTTTCAGAAAATAGGGACTACTGAACGGAAGCATGAAGAGGAAAATTCCCATAGAAATATTAAAATAAAGCTTAAGTCAGTAGTCTTTGAAACGATGCGCGAGATATTTAAGAGGAAACAATTGAAGAATACTTATAAATGAACCGATTGGGAAGGATTAGAATATACAGGAGAGGTACAGCTGAAGAAGATACCGTATTAGAGAATCACGGATCGCTAGAGGGTATAGCTAGAGCATTTGCACAATATGAACAATTTGGTACATCATCGTCAACATGAGGGTCGTTGCAACAATATTATTATATTAATAATATGTACAACAGATGAGGATTTGCAGCAGCGTCGGTGGCGACTGGTGGACTATAACTAATCGATGTAGCGAGAGAAACATCCGACGGGCGAAGATCGCACAGCCCACAGGGTGCGACGTGTGCCTTCAGGGTCTGTGAAACCTGGTAAAGAATAACAGCATTAGAGTACAGGCATTTAATTGCTACAAAATGTACTGTTTTTTATAGAGATTCAATCCTTAGTAAATTTTACAGAATCATCCAGAAATCCATAGCTTGTGTAGAGTTACTGGGGTTTCCCTAAATAAGTTTGCAGATGACTAAACACGCTCAGTGCTCAAGTAATTTGCAGAAATAAATATCACAACTTGCTGTTACTTCAGACAACACCGTTTACACGCGTATGAAACTTAGCAGAATTTTACAGTTCCACTTTAAATAATATTGAAAAGCACATCATGTGAACAGCAAAATATATGAATATAATTATTACTATGCATAGGACACATGCCGTTCAGCAGCAGTGTTTTGACATATAAACGGCCTTGCACACTGAAAAAAAGTAAAAAGAATAAAAGAATACAAGAATAGAAGCGATTGCGCTTCAGGGACGCTTCATTTCGGAGTTTACTGACCGACACATTAGGCGCTTTCCCGAAAATCCCATTTGAAAAATAAAAAAGAAGACCTACACAACTGTAAAATTAAAGTCCACAGTAAAGAGTTGAGCACATATTGCACAGTAGGGGCTCAGGGTTTCTTTGAAGAAAGCCATGTTCCACAAGGACGCTAACTCAGAAACTATGATATTACCGTAACCCTTTCGACAGAAACTGAAAAATTTTACTTATTCCTCGAAGTGTTCATGTTACCCTAAATTACAAAGTTTTTCAGTATAACCCTGGTAAAGACATTATTATAGAAAATAATTCAGGCGATTAAGAAAACGAGTTCAATGAACTAAGATCTTACCTAGTTAGATGACGACTCTCTTCATGCACATCCATCTCGAGACTTTTGAAGTCGTTGAGCTCTTTTCTAATAACAGCTTTGTCGCGGGGGGTGAGTCTGGTCCAGGGCTTGTCTGCCCTTCTGTCGTACTCTTGCGCCTCAGTCACCTCTATGTAGTCGTTGAAGCGTATGATCTGAGATAGGCAGAATAATCCAATACAGACGTAGTCACCTCTGAATCAACTCAGTTAAATGTACAAATGCTCTACAGTCGAAAATTTGGAGGAATATAATTTCTGGTCTCCTGCAAGCTATGACCACCTGAACTGAAACAATTTATTTAAGAGTAACAGAAATTTTAAAAACCATTAAGCATCATTTATCTCAGAAACTACCACAAAAACATCAACATCGATCATTCTTTATATCATTACATCAGATAACTACGGCGAGTTTGAACAAAGTTTTGATTGTCAAAATTCCTAGTTGATATTCAACTGTTTTTATATACGTCAAACTTAACGATAAATGAAATAAACTAAACTTAGCGTTCATTAATTATTGTCAGAATGAATTTTTACAATTATTATATGCAAAGTAAATGAGGTCTCAACACGTAATAGCCTAAAGCAAAACACATAACTAAGATCAATCTCCAAATATTCGATACTTGTACAATCCGAGCAATCATTCCCACCTTTCTTTCCTTGAGCTCCTCAACCGTAGGTCTGAAGGACAGCTTTCGAAGCAACGTCCGTCTTTTTTCTTCTTTTAACTTGCGTGCCTCTTCAGGAGTTTGCTCTGTAAAGAAAAAAATAATTTCTCTCAACGATAAAACACCAAGCAGCTCGTAATAGTTTTGCGAATTTCACTTTGCTTGCATCCGTATTTAACTGCAGCTTAACGCACGGACTAGCGAGTAATTTCTCAATTTAGGAGTAAAGAGATATTTGTAGTGTTAACTATTTAGTGTAAAGTCCCCCAATTACTAAAGAATGAGAAATCTACATGAACGAGACAAGAACAAAATGTGCAGCTGTAATTCAACTGCCATAGCCCTCAATAAACTGATGTCAAAGCTATTCCGATATTGACTGTAATGACATCAAACATTTTGAAGTTTAATAAAATGAAGAACAACCACATACAGTTTCAGAAAACATACGCTTTCACCCTAAAGCATTGTGATTTGGAAAATCATCAGTAATTGGTCCCAATTTAGCAGTAATCTTTCAAGACTAATTAGTAGCAGGCATAACCCTGGCTTACAAGCTAACACTTACTTTTCTTTACTTTCATTTACTCACGTCTCATACGGAAAGTGTTTCAAACGAATGAAAGAAATTTTGCTCCACTGATGGAATGATTTTGTGCAACGAAACGACAGCTACTTTGCTGGTCCAAGTAGAATACTCTAAATGTTAAGAAAAGAGAAGTTCTTAGGTGCTCAATAAATAAGTTTAATCGAGTGAATACAAGTTCATGTTAGTGCCACTGTAGTGTAAACAAAGGATTCCGAGTCAATGAACACGCGTAGCAGATTATGTCGTTCAAATAATCGTAGAGAACAGAAAGAAGAAATTCAATAGGCCACTCTTTGACATAACCAGAGAGCTCCTGCCAGCTCACTTAGGGTAACATCACGGAACAGCGAGAAAACTATGAATACACATCAAGGACTTTTCTTAAAACTACACATTTAACAAAG
Source organism: Trinorchestia longiramus (assembly GCA_006783055.1). Classification (NCBI taxonomy): domain Eukaryota; kingdom Metazoa; phylum Arthropoda; class Malacostraca; order Amphipoda; family Talitridae; genus Trinorchestia; species Trinorchestia longiramus. The sequence continues at coordinate 87,691 of VCRD01000323.1, forward strand.
AAAAGTACCCCAAAATTGCAACACAATTCAAAGATAATTTTTAAGTAGACAAGTAGGCCTCATTTTATATAAGAGTTGTAGGCAAGATAAAGTAATATATTAATCGAATGCAATAAATTCTCCAAGGTCTAACGTAGCTACTTATGCGAACACTTACTTTTTAGGATATTCCTCTCCTCGAGCTCTTCCGCCGACGGCCGCAAACTGAGACGCCTGCAAATAAAATTTGAATCAGAAGCCGTACTACAGAACACAGCAAGTTGTAAACTTTGTAAACGGGTACAAAACAGGAATCAATTGGCCAGATCAACTGGGCCGCAAAGGGTAGACATGAGATGGACCTGTTACGATCGATTCAACTGCATACTTTTATTTACGGCAATATTTAATTTTCGAGTAAGAAGTGATAGGAAACATTTTTGAAGACTGCAGGCCAAAAACACGAATCGAACTGGTTGAGCGATCTATTGAACGAATCTATTAACAAAACTCATCGGCTGATCGGAACAAAAATCATTAACTGGAGAATACAACTGAAAACAGTGTTCAATGCTTTTATTACAGTTTCATAAAATTAATTCTTTGCAGGAAGTGCCTCATAATGCGCATAGGCTGCTCAATAGCTGTGCTGAGCAGAGCCTGCTTGGATCATGACACACCGTACCACAACCCAAAAAACTACGTACGTCATTATTGCGTTCACGACGTGTAGAGTGTTTAGAATAGAATGAGAATAGAATGAGGTTATAGGAACGAACCTTCGGGCCCATTCTTGGGTCGGATAATTACTTCGATAATTATTCGGTTGTTTTACCCAAGTCCCATGCCGTATTTCTAGCCGCGTCAACCATGTCGGCAGCGGGATTCGAACCCGGGTCTTTCCGCTCGCAAGCAGATTCGCTCACCAGTCGACCAAGCTGGTTTAGAAATGTATACGCTTATGATGATTGCAGGAAGAGACGTACAGTGTTACTTATGCTAACCATCCATTTTAACATTTTTCAAAAAATGTTCAGAAAAATAAGATAATTATCGGAAGAAAATTTATCCTTTTTAATGAACTCAACAATTTTTTTGTTCAGTTTCTTTTGCAATGCTACAGTCAATATTGAAAGACGAAATATATTTTTGTGAAAATTACACTTTTACCGTATATATTATAAATAACACTTTTTACTTATTTGTCTTCCCCAATTTTTAGCATAAAATAATGATCAAAGAAGTAAAACCACAAATATTCATGTAATCAGTACATACAAGTACGCAATATTCGTCAAAAAACATTGAATAATAATTATTCAACAAGGTTATGTAATAATGTAATACACGTCACGTTTGATGGCCTTGAATGCAAGACAATGGCCAGTGCTATTTCAGCGAATGCAACTAAGCAATCTCTTGCATCACTGAACTTCAGAGGCAACAATTTTATGGTATGGCTACATGTTTTGCTAGATTTGAACTCAATTGAACCTCTATAGGTTACTACAACACGGGAAATTTAAGCACATAAATAGCAGTTAGCATCCAATGCAGCATTACATGATGCTCTAAATGTTGCTTAGATTCGTGTTTCATCTGCTATGATTAAAAAATTGATATTTAACAAACAGTCAAGTTTTCGAGGTTAACAAACGTAATACATATTACATTATTAAATAATCTTCGCATTAGATAACTATTTAATGAACGTAATTTTTCCTAAAATATTTCACTGAAATTTCGAGAAAAAGCACACCTTCCAATGTTGATTGTAACATTGCAAGAAAATTATACATCGTCGCGGGTTCATTTCATAGAATAAATTTACTATAGATACGTATTATTTATGGAGATATTTTACGATATTAAAACAGATTATCAGCGTGGGTTGCACAGCTCAACTGTGTCTCTTGCCGGAAATATAAGGCGCTCGGGTTGACAATGCAATTTTAAGAGACATTGCATTCTAATTTCTTATTTTTCCCCACACGCAACAAAATACAATCAGGCCCCATAATAAGTTACCTCCAAAATATCGTACATCAAATAAACAAAAGAGGGAGTTTTAATGCTTTTGTACCGCTATAGAATTTAAATTGTACAATGAGCCCAAATCAAAGGTCAGTAGATATTAAACCATCATAAAATAAACGCTGTACAATAGGTTTATTCCGATGTAAAATATTCTCGAACCATACTGAAACTTTTGCTCAACGTACACAACTTATATTCGAATTGAACTCTCTTGGAAGAGCTAGGCAAAGCTCGAGCAGCTATCGTACAGTACACGACTAGGGATGCAAAAGTTCCTGCAAATCGTAATAGCTCTCAGGCAAAACTGCTCTCATACAGATATGTGACTATGAATTTAATGACAATGGAGTGAATCTATGGAAAAACAACTAATTGAGTTTCCCATTATTTCGCTAACAATAACAAGCGTACAACATTGCACTGAAATTATTACTTTAACAAATCAATCAATTGCTTTAGTGGTCACCATTGTGTTCGCTCTTACAGATTTTTAAAAACTGATAGCAAACGCCTCAATGATAAGAAAATGTGAAAAGTGAGTCAACAGATAAAACACGGCTGACACTCGTGCTTGCTAAGGCCACGTTCATAACAAAGACACATTGGGAGAAAAATGAATCAACGGCTCATTAAATGAAAGTTAACGAGTCAGTCCTACATTCCACTAACACTCCTTGAACCAAAAGACGCCTATAAAGAAACATCCAGGAGAAAGGACATGAACTCTACTTGGGCAGTCAAGTTTTAATTAGGTATTATTGAACGCGTGTATCAATTGCACCATTACTAATTTGTAAAACTCGCGCTATGTTGGACTTGACAGCTTTGGATTCTACGATAGACCAGTCTTCTGGGCGAATTTTGGGGAATTCTGATCCAATCTTAATAAAAATAATAAAATCACAAAATGAAATCCTTCACCAACTCCGAAAAAATTAGTAAGGTTGTTTCTGCACGAGCATAGAGAAAAGACAACGGTCGGAAGTTAACTGATGAAGGCGGATATCAACGCTTCCTCCTTCTTCCAGAGATCAGGGTAACCTAAAAGACCGACAATATCCTTCAACGTTTCCATCCCTAAGGTTTACAGCAGAGCATAGGCAAAGATCAATGGAAAGAGCTCACTTGTGCTACACAAGGCAGAGGAAGTCAACCTACTTCATGAACTGCGATCTTACAGTTACCTGGTCAAAGAACACAACTGCGACATATACAGAGTGCAGCAACATAACTTCCTTTTTTCAAAGCATAGCGCTTTGAAAAAAGGAAGTTATGTTGCCGCATCCCGTAGTACCAATATCAAGTCTGTAATTTATAATGTTTATTAATTTTCTACTACAACTACACAGACTGCAGTGAATGTATGAGTTCGCATGCAGAAGTGCAGAAAAACCTTCTAAACGTCACCATGGAAAAATCAAGTTTTTTATCATGAGTAAATTTGATATGGAGTTGAAGAAAGCAATTCAGAATTCGGGTTGTTTAACAGGAATATCAAATCTGTCCTACGAGTATAAGCAGCAAAGACTTCATCACTTGTAAGAATGTATAGAATTTTTCCTCCTTATTTGGATGGCAGTTGCACTTTTCAGAGAGACAAGTAGCTAATGAAATCAGTATACTTTGATCTATTTTACGGATACCAAAAATAATCATGTGCAAATGTCAGCCAAAAATTATGAAATTCTGATGAAAAATTTTTTTCGAGGGTCAAGTTAAATTTTCTCCGTATCATTCTTGATACGATACCTCACCGAGCAAATATGGATGCAAATTTGGACGCGACATAAGCTTTAATTTAAAAATGAATATGAACATAAAATTATTATTCACACAGTGCTGCAAATAGTAATTACGATATGTAGAGAAAATCTGTAGAAACATAATGAACGTACTTTTCCTTGAAAAGATCAAGAAGCGCTCGTTTCCATGTTCTCTTTCTTTGTTCCTTGATCCAGATGGCTTCAGGGATAATTTCTACAACGAGCCCGTCTGAGCGACGCACAACCCAGCGGTCCTTGCCTGAGGACACGTGCAGCAGCTTGGGGCCGGAGCGGGGCTGCTGCAATCCTGGACTATCAGAGCCTGACGAGCGCCTCGACGATACGTCGCTAGTTCTAAACGCGGGGCATGAAGAAGAGTGGATACTGGCGCACATGAGCGAGTCAGCGCCAATCGAGGAAGCTGGAGAGGAGGGTGTCGAAGACATAGGAGAGGTAGGGCTAACTTCGCCATGTCCACCACTGGAATAGCAGGAGTATGATGACGAGGAACTGCTACTGTCGCTGTGACTCGCATAATCGCTGGTACTGTGGTGGCGGCGATGCGTGTGAGCCGTCGCAGTTTTGCTGGAATCTTCTTTATTGTTATGACCTCTCGACGTGGAACGGTGTTTTCGTCTCGTTTTAATGGAAGATTTTTGGTCTCGGTTTTCTTCCGTCGGGTAGAAAAGGTTGCTGTTAATGTGATTTATATGATTTTTACTTATGAAATTATTAATTACTTCTCTATGAATGTGATTGACATACAGGTTATCATTCTTGATATTGTTGAGATTATCAGCACTTTGGCATCTCAACTTGATATCGTCCGACACAACAGGAAAATCACTGGGGTCTTTTTTCTTAATTTTATTAGAATTGTCAGTATTACGACTGCTGTGGAAACTTTTATTTCTGCTGACATGATGTCTGTGGTGAGAAGTATCGATGCCCTCATCATAATCATGTTCATAAATGATGTCCTGAAGCTCGTTCCAGCGAATGTGTCGGTACTGCTCAGGGTCAGCAACGCGTGGCAACAACGAACACGGTGAGTTATCGTTACGGGGGCGCAAGTTCACTTGACTACGACTCAGCTGAACCTTAGCATTTTCCTTCGCAAGGTTCAAATTCAGGTTTGAAAGAGCCTTTGAAGTGGTCTCAGACCTCAAAGAGCCATCACTTGCAGGTCGAGTACATCTGGTAGCACGAGATGCAACGGCATCTTTGTTCCTAAGCTGTACAGAAGATGAAAATTTACTTTTATCTCTATTCGGATCACTTGAGGTGTTGAGATTCGTAGGAGAATCATAGTAACGACCAGATTTCTTAACTTCTCTAGATTGGTCGGATTTTCGAGACTTATTAGCTCTATTTGATTTCTCGCTCTTACAGCTGACAGCCGAAGAATCACTTTGGGTTGTCCGATGTTCTTCACAGGAAGGTACTTTGATACTGCCATCACTAGATTTTCTGGAATCACTGTTAGAAGACTTACGGCTCTGGTTAGATTGATCTTTAGAGGGTCCAATGTTTTCATAAGTAGTTAAATTTTCATTCTGAAGTACCGGAGCACTCGCACGCAGATGACAGTCGTTGTTATGTCTTCTAGTCACCCGAGACTCGGCACTGCCGAAAGAATTCGGCGCGATGGCTACATTGCAAGCAACACTTTTGGCAGATCCCCCTAACCCGAAAGTGGCAGCAAAGCGACCTTCTAGCAGCTCATTGAGCTGCCTGATGCGCAGCTGTTTCTTAGAAGGAGATGGGCTGCTTTCATCAAGGTTAATGTAGTAATCAGAGGCACGCAAACGAGCTCTAATAGACATTATAGATACAATTGTTCTTTCAATAGAATTCTGCGAGTTTGATTGGGAGCACAATTAAAAATCACAACTTAAGCACAGTCAATAATCCTCAGTAAGGAATACGTTTTCAAAAACTGTCAACGATTCGCAATGTTCAGCTGATACAGTCATAAGTAACGGAATAATTAATTTTGCAAACTCTATCGAACTGTTTGTGAAATTAGTTCAGTACCTTGGCCGAGATCTAAAAATAAATGGCAATGCTACGATCTCGCTTTGTACTAAACCTATTATGTGTTCGTGCTTCTCCAGGTGAACATTTTGGACGTTAAAATCAGGCTACTACCATTGAACTCATAACGAATTTAGCTGCTCTCTAATCGAAATTAGTATGAATCAAAGTTTCTACATGGATTTCATTAGGTTTCACATGACAACGAGTTTACACGATGAACCTATGAGCTTCTTAGTGAATTTCGAGTTGAACACACAATTTGAGAGCAGAGCATATAAATAGTAAAACCACGGTCCGCTGCGAGGGTGTGCACGGTGAGGTACGCGAGGGGATACTGTCCTGGCATCGCGCGTTGTGCCGAACACCTCACTCAGAGGGGCGCAGTGCAGGGAGGTGAGAGAGCGCACAGCCGTGCATCGGCACGTAAGGCACTACGTATTTTGAGGCCGGGTAGCAGCGTGAACACAGAGTACCAGATTTCCTCACTACCACCTAGACCATTCCACTTGTTCCTCCATCCTACTCTCTGTTGCGAGTAACGGAACACTATTCAGACCAAAGGACCCAAGGAATGAAGATTTGTCCACAGTTGAAAACTAAAGTTATTTTTTAAAGCAATATCGTCGATCTTTTTAACGGTAATAACACTTGGCTGGTTGTTTCTTACAGGTTCAAAAACCCGTACTAGTATTCTCTCATTAAAACACAATGTCTTCAAGATAAAATACTGTGGAAAATTGTGCTTACATACATTTTCAATATTAACCCAGCATTGTTGCTTCAGAGTTAATGCTTTCACTGAAAATGTCAACAAATGCAATTTTCTAGCTGCACACTGAAAATATTAAAAATTCCTCTTGTATAAGAAAAAATTTGATGCTAATCTTCATGTAAAATTCCATTCACTCATTTCAAAAAATCTTAATCCATCGCTCCTACCGTTATTGTACGAAGTTTGCGCAGTCTTCACTCACTGACCTCACACATGAACATGCTAGTTTTACCCGGCTCCGTATTTTGGGTCTCCAGTGTAGTAATATTTGACTGCAATGGTCGAGCAGAAAAAGTGAGTTCTGTACAAAAACGAATTGATGAATGAGAGACTTCATTTTACTGTTGGAATACAAGATATTATCCTCTGTAAATTTCTTTCTGAATTGTCTTTCCTTGCTGATAACAGACGTGTTTTTGTTTCCGATGAGTTTATGAAAATATCTGCAAAATTTTGATGGATGGTACGTACGTTTCTACTAAACTTTTCTTGAATGCTTTGAAATCATGTTGTAAAGATGTTTAGCTATCGTATCCGCTTCATGAGTGTTTTAATCGAAGCACTTAGCGTCTGAACGAAACAAAAAACTAAAGAAGGAAGTGTATACATTCGATCGCGATATCAGTTGCTGGAGGTACAGGTATCCTTTGTACAGGGACGGCGCAAAAGTCCCTTCACCAGTTCGAACATTTATTACACAACTAATATAGCTCTAAAAATGCGTTACATTCGGTTACATACGAAATGAAAGAGAAAATCTTGAAGTTTCATCCTGTATCGATGTACAGATTTGAAGCATATTTTGTAATCAAAATTTACACAATCATCATATCCCAAAAACACCGAAATACAGCAAGGACCAAAGAGCAAAGTTAGTGGTAAGTTATTTCTATCGCAATGGATCATTAGGTGCAATACAGAGGGATTTCGTACGACTATTTAATCAACAAAGGCCTTCCAAACATTGCATTATTGCAATGATTTTAAAATTCAGAAATTTCGGGTCAACAGCAGACAAAGAACACCGTGGCAGGCCGAGATTGATACGAAATGCATGTGTAATTCAACGTGTTTCATTGAGTGCTGCAGCAGCTTTAAAAACGTCGACTAAACAACGTTTCAGTCAACTAGGAATTTTACGAATGTCATAGTAACGCATCCTAACTAAAGATTTAAAACCTTTCCATATAAAATTCAAGTAACACAATTGTTAAAGTTCGCACACCATCAACAATAAATGGACTTCGCACGTGCATTTCTATGCCTCACGAATGATGAAACTTTTATCTGACATCTAATCATGTCTGATGAGGCCCATTTCCATATCAGTGAGTACTTTAATAAACAAAACTGCCGATTCTGGTGTGATGAAAATCCTAGAATAGTCCAAGAGTGACCTCTTCAAGCACAGAAGGTTACCGTCTGGTGCAAAAATCATTGGTCAATACTTCTTCGAGGATGTTGATGGTACAACTGTATAAGTGAAAAGAGCAAGCTACAGACAAATGATACAGGAATATTTAATGCCACAACTGAAAGATTTGGACGTGCAGAATTTGTGGTTCGAACAAGATGGGGCAACACCACGAAGAGCAAGAGAAACCATGACAATACTAAGACCTGCCTTTCTTGGTCGTTTAATTTCACATTTTGGTAACTTTCCATGGCCACCACAGTCTCCTGATCTAACCCCTTCAGATTTCTTCCTAAGGAGATACCTCAAAGGAAAGGTTTATATCAATAAGCCAAATACTCTCCATGACTTAAAAAACGAAATCATCGACGAAATCAACAGAATAACTTCAGATATTTAGAAAAAATGATGAAAAATCATGTAGTAGAATACGCTTGTGTTAAAATAATAATGGAGAACATTTAAAGAATATCATATTCAAACAATAAAACTTCAAGATTTTTTCTGTCATTTCATTTGTGGCAAATTTTTATAGTTTTATTAGTTGTGGTGCAATAAATGTTCAAAATGGTGAAGTGACTTTCGTGCCACTCAGCACGAGAGAACGAAATAGAAAATATAAAATCTATCTAATTGAAAGAATACTCACCACACTGATAAGAACTGGCACCACTAGCACGCCCCCAATTAATCAAAGCTTCAGAATAATCCTACACATCCTCTCAGATGCGCCAAGACTTCAAGATCCGCTTAAATCCAGTTCCCTTTGGTACACTCTCTGGGGAGTGACTATGTTTCGAGAGACATAGAATAGGAACGCTTTATTCAAAGATTTAGTACCCCATTTCGATATAATAGACGATCAAACCGTATTAAAACTGAAGTACTCGTATTTCCGAGCATCATCATAAAACGTATAAAATTCGGTAGAGAATACTAACAGAGGAAGCCAAGTTACAGCATCCAGGCATGTTTTCTACAGTTGTTTATAACCGATAACGAATCCTAAAATTTTATTTTATTTTTAAATTAATCTATTTTGAGTTTATTAGAATAGAATAGAATGAGGCTATAGGAACGAACCTTCTGGCCCATTCTTGGGTCGGATAATTACTTCGATAATTATTCGGTGGTTTACCCAAGAAGGCGGAAAGAAGGTTCACATTACCAAATGAGAAAATACTCACATCGCAAGAAAGACCAACGAGAACATTTAGGACAAATACTATTAGGTTGTAACAAATACTATTAGGTTGTATTACGCCGAAAAATAGTTATGATGACTTCCAAATACAATAAAAAAGTGATAATGAATAAAACGAGGGCATACGTTGGACAGAAATACTTGCTTGATATACCGTATCGCTCCACGTGATTAACGACACACTAACTCAGGATTAAACAAAAGAAAACCAAAAATACTAAAGCGATGTCAACAGCGTTCACAAGGAAATTTTCAATTACCGATAATACTACAATGAAGCTGTACATCTGAATGTATACGTCCCCCAGACAAGAAAAGTTAAGGTGTAAGACACGCGCCGGGTAGCCTGGGCCTCCTCAAGTTGAGGCAGAAATTGCAACAGAAATGCGACGAGGAAAGAGAAGAGAAGACACAAGAGAAGGCTAACTAATAATAGAAGAGCAGGTGCTGGCGGAGAGGTCGTCCGTACCTACACTGCTGCTGGTGGCAGCAGGTGTGTAGTGCCGCACCCTCAGCAGAACTCATCAATGCCAACACGAAGTAAATAACTTGCGAGTAGCACAGACAACTCGTTAGCAACCAAGGACAACCGAGACATACAGAGATTTAATAACTTTGCTAGATTCAGAGCTCAAACAATGAAGAAACATTGAAGTTCACATGACATATCAACTAACCTAACAGTAACTTCATTACTGCTCAGGCCGAAGTAACGATCATCAGCTGCAAATTCTGCAATTAATTTGCTGACGCTTCAAGTAGTATCTTCTCGAGTCATCTCTTCTAATTTTACAGATCTTGTCCAAGGATATTCGCATTTCCCTTTCAACTTCAATTTAATGAAGAAACAAAAAATTATGTTGCTCTCAGTAAAACATAATTTTAAATAAATGAAACTCGTTTCGCAAATTAAACTGATGGACATATCCACATTCAAACAGCTAACCACTTCTAGCATCTAATCTCAAAGACGATGCAAGCTAGAATCCGGCCAAGGATATGTGTAAACAAGATAATTTATGGTGATCGTAAACTGATAAAAACCAAGAAAACACAAGAGAGGCACTGAAAACGAATAAACAATTGATAGCTTGACTGAAACCGCAAACAACTTGAGCGAGAAGATGATATATGCAAGTAACGTGACATTCGCACGTGCGGAAAGAAGGTTCACATTACCAAATGAGAAAATACTCACATCGCAAGAAAGACCAACGAGAACATTAAGGACAAATACTATTAGGTTGTAACAAAAATTTTGTACATTTTTGGAGGTATAATTATAGGGTATCATTACATCAATTTCACTTATAAATGACACATGTGTAGTTACCTACATTACCAACATTATATTTCTTCATACAAAACAGATTTTGTTAAAATTAATTTAATAAATAAATAGTGTTGACCCAAATGTACACTCCAAGTAACGAACACATACGGTAAATTTTACTGCATGAATTTCAGAAGGGCAATGCAGCAATTTCAGAAACAAGATCCCTGAAAGACACTCATGAAAATGATGTGGTAACTGAAAAGACGTGTAGAAGATGGTTATCACGTTTCAAAAAGGATGACTTCAGTCTAAAGAACGAACCAAGAAAAGGACACTCCACAGGGCTCAATTTTGAGGGATTGCTGGCTGTCGTTGATGAAAACCCTACCAGTACACCTAGATGACCATACATCGTGAAATGGTAAGACCGAAACTCCTTTCTCAGTTTTCTGGTTGTACTGGTAAGGTTTTTATCAATGACAGCCTGCAATTCCTCAAAAATGAGCCTTGTGGAGCGTTCTTTACTTGCTTTGTCATTCAGATTGAAGTCATCCTTTTTGAAACTTGAAAACCATCTTCTACCGATCTTTTCATTCACTAATCATTTCCATAAGTGTCTTTCAGAGATCTTGCAGCTGAAATTACTGTGTTGCTCTTCTGAAATTCATACAGTAAATGTGCCTAATGTGTTCTTCACTTAGAGCACATATTTGGGCCAACAATAGTTATTTATTACATTAATTTTAACAAAATCTAAAAAAAAATTATTTTAGTGATTTAGATGGCTACACATATCCCATTTAGAAGGCAAATTAATTTAATGATGCCCTATAATTATAATTCAAAAAACGGACAGAACTTTCGTTACAAGCTGATACAAGGGAGAGACAGCAGCAGGGGCAGAAAGACTTGAGCTCTGCGATAGCTGCAGGAGTGATCAGGAGTTAGGGACGTAAACCAGTGCAACAAGATATCCCGGGGACAGTAGCCTTCATGAACCAATCACCTTTAAAGAGGCTAGCTACAGTTTATGAATGATGTATATCACACACTCTATTATTTGTTTTCGCATGTTATGCTAGAAGCAAACAAGCAAACATTTGTAGGGTGTGTGGACACAAACACAGCAAGCCATTCAGCGTAACCAGCAAGGATATAAGTGAGTTAAACCTACAAGAACTTTCAATACTTTGAGCACATACCTGTACCGCTATGCTGTTCCTTGTAACCAAAGCAACACAATGTGCAACCATAGTACAAGCAGAGAAAATATCTTCTTATATATGTATTGCACTTCGCTTTGTTTTGTTTTCCTTCCAGAAACTGAAACTCACTACTTTCAACTTTGCCAAGTAGTTCATGGTAACTATGTTTTAAATGTTGTATGCAGCAGTCCGCTAAAAGTAAGCAATATCAGTAGAAAACAGTAGGAAGTTACCTCGATGTGAATATTTTTGCGAATCACACGCAAAGAGGGTCTACTTTGATCATTCGCTTAAAGTGAGTCCTGGAACACGAGACGTTCGTGACTGATGAAGCAGTCCAGTGCCGCAAGGTACGTTACCTAGTATATACACATCATATTTTAACAATTTTCTCGAAGAATACATTGAAACAGACGAGTTGAACTAACAATACCGTCCACAAACTCATCATCAAACAATATGCTCAACGAAATCAGTCCCGAAATCAGTCCCGAACTCAGTACGGATTGCTAGTAAGAAATCACGAAACCACTACGTTGAAAGGAACAGAAAAAATAGCTTTGCACGTGGAGTTAACATACTCTGAGTATTTCATTTCATGTTGTTACACCGATGTTCTTTACGTTGATAACAACTTTCGGAATCGAGTTTGTTCAATTTAAAGTAACATATTAAGGTAAAGAAAATATGGATATCCATCACACGAGACAAAGTTAGTATATAAGTCGTTCACGTAGATCTAGTTTGGGTCACTAACTTACACGTCACCCACCAGAGAAGAACATCCTAGCAGGTGAGCGACGTAAGCATTCGGACAAGACGACAGCTGCAACAGATTCTTGGCAAACAGGACAGTGTTCATGATTTATAGCGCTTGTACCGCAGCAGCATCTTTATAACTCTCGAAACACACTTACTGAAAACATGAATACTCTCCACTGTAAAATCTTGCATTTTAATGCACGAACAGGGAAAACTAACCAATCAATTAATTAGGTTGCAGTGAAAACGGTTATTTGAGTGGAACAGCGAAGACGGTAGTTACTACGGCGACCACCCATAAGCCTGCGTCACGACAGAGGAGTGAGTGAGTCAGGTGAAGGCGATAATTTACATGGTGGCGGGCAGAGGAGAGCAAGCGGTTGGTTGCGTAGTGGGACAGGCGGTGATGCCAACAGCAGGTCGTGAAGAATGCGATCAGTGCCAGCACCGTGCCAGCAGGGCATAGGGCTTTCAAACTCTCATGCGTCATGGAAATCACAGCGTTGTGTAGCATGCAATTCTCAGAGTGAACTTAGGCCGAAAGGCAATGATTACTCTTTAGGGTAGTGTGTGCAAAAATAGTTGTAGGTTGTACGAGAATAAGTAGAACGGCACAAGTGTAAGTTGTAACATAAGAAGAATATGAATTTCAGATTGTCATAACTTAAAAAAATAATAGCACACAGTTCAGTTTAAAGCAACTCCAACTAACGAAATGGCCATGGTCTACTTCTAAGAGTTAAAAAAATACATGACAGCAGCACATTATCAGTATATACAGGATGGCCCATAAGGAAGATACCTTTTCAAAACTATTATAGCTGTAAAACTTCAAACGGTAAAGAGATTTAGTTAGTTCAGAATAAATGAGGAGATTTCAAAGTTTTCTACCACCGTATCAAGTCTACCAACAATCACAATATATTGCCCAAAAAATTCATAAAATTCACCCACCAAAATAAATCGCTACGCAATGGAACAACGAGCAAAAATAGTGGAACTTTACTTCCGATATAATAGTTCGGTTACTGTAAATCACAGAAAACACATGAATATTGATGGTATTGAAAGAAGTCCTTTGTAGAAGTGCATAAAAAAACTGGTATTGAAATTTAGAGAAACTGGGACAACAGCAGACAGACAACGTTGTGGCAGGCCACGGACCATACGAACTGGTGCTTCAATTCAGCTTGTTGCAACGAGTGTTGCTGATCGGCCTAAAATGTCAACTAGGAGACGTTCAATTCAACTGAGAATGTCACGTACTTCACTGCAATGTATTTTGGTAAAAGATCGAAAGTATCATCTATATAAAATTCAATTAACTCAAGAACTCCATCAAAAAAACTACCAAAAGCCATTAGATTTTGCGAATAGGTTTTTGCAGCTTGCAGAAAATGAAAACTTTGTAAAGGATTTAATAATGACTGGTGAGGCACATTTTCACCTGAATGGTTTTGTTAATTAGCAAAATTGCAGATTCTGGGCTTCAGAAAATCCAAAAGAAATTCATCAACGTCCACTTCACTCGGCTAAAGTAACAGCATGGTGTGGCATCACGTCTTCGTGACAATAATGGTGATTTAAAAGATATTGTGTTCCATAGTTAAACGTATTTTATTGTTTCATTTATAAATTTATATTAAACTTTAAAATTTCTTCTTTGATTCTGAATTAACGAAAACTCTTTACTATTTTTGGTTTTAAAGCTATAATAATTTTAAAAAGGTACCTTACTTATGGGCCACCCTGTACATGGCAGCAGCAGCACCAGCAGTGGCAGCTGTAAAAAACAAATGACTACGTAACTCTAGCTACTAAGGTAGCCTCTTCAGTATGGTAACCCTGAGACTCTAGGCTGTTTTATGTGCATAGTATAAAATGTATTTATTAAACATGCATTACACTTTGCATCTCTAGTTGCACTCCAGCACCACACACACATGCATTATGCTCCACAGTGACGAGTTTCAAGTCTTGGCCCATATGAAACACAGACACCGCCCTTGGCAACCCCGACAAATATACATGCATACAAAAACTGCCGCTAGTTTTGCTTATATTAATTTGAAGACAGTTTCTCTTTCGTTACATTATTCTTCCGTACAAAATAGTCAAACAAACGCTCGACCTAAAAGTGAGCACACGTAACAGCTGAGAGCAAAAATACGCGAGGACACAAATAATTTCCGCTAAAAAGTTAAGTTTAATTTCATTATATTAACAAATTCACGATAATCATATGTGGAAATGAAGAACTCCACTCAACACCCAAAAGGAGTTCCATACAAACAGCTCTAGATATGGAGAATAGAATTCACAACAGATGTAATATTTTTTAAAACTACTATAATAAGGAAATGTGCTTCAAGCGAACGTCAAAGATTCGAGAAACTGTAATCTGACTAAACTGTCCGATTGACCAGTAATTCACAAATTTTCCTTAGAGGAAAAAGAGTAAAAACAAATAGTGCGATATGTCACTCGTTAGAACGATTTTTCTTCTCCGCCGAGTACGTGCAACCTTTGTAGAAGACATCAGAGACTGAAAAGAAAATTCCCATCACTTGCTTCATAAGGCACTCATGGATGGAGAAGTTGCACAAGGAGCTACATGTATATCCCTTGCTTGGCTGTTAACTAATCAAGCCAGAACAATATAACCTGCACTGTTAAGTTCATAAGCTTTCTACTATGAGAAAATAGGTTTAAGCTTCTATGCTAACGTAGTGCCATAAAATATGGCATTGTGAAAAACTGAAATGATAAATTTATTGACTTACACGAGTTTAACCTAAAATAGCTCGACATTTTAGTTCTAGTAACCATATTTCAAACCCAAATGCCTGAGTGTATAACACTACTTATTCATGTTCCTAATTATTCAACGTAAAAATTTTAAATTAAAACTTTCTGCACAACAGAGAATAACGCAGTTGAATGCGTTACAATTAATACCTGCAATATAGAAAAAGCCATAGTTCGTTCAAAATTCACAATTTTTTTTCTGAAATCTGCTACACAACTGACGAGATTAATGAGCTTGATCCCACAACTACAGAAAATAAAATTAGCAGTATACGAAATTCGACCGACAAATTGACAAAAAATTAATAACTACAAGGAAATGTATCGTAAAATACGGATCTCAATATTCCTCTCATTACAGAAATAGACATTCCTCGAAAACGTGAGCAAATTAAAAATTCAACAATAGCATGTTCTTGTACACCTCACGGTTACATAACGCATCTAACTCAACATTTACCAAGGAAACTAGTAGCGTACCAAACAAGATAGCATATCTTAGATTTATATCTCAAGAGCTGGAAGGCAACGATGGGAAAACTATAAACAAAATGCGCTACCACACCGCCAACAGTGCCATGAAACGAATGCATACAAAGCAAACTCATATGTGGATGAAGCACAGCCTTCAGAGACCAATCGAGATCAAGTTAATAACAAAAACCAGTCTTCCAAGGCAATCAATGAATAAAGCCACGAACTCGGCCCAGACGAGCGAACCTAAAGTGAATATACCAATCAAAATGTTAGACACAGAAACATATTGGTCGACGACGTTCGAAGTATCCTTCCGAAGAAGCAAGAAACACAAGCCATAACGTCAATCCTACAACACGATATTACAGTAGTCAATAAAACATGGTCAAATCTAAATGGAAGACGCCTCCCAGCGGAGGTTAAATTGAAAGGATACGTCTACCATAATGTCGACTATCCTTCGCTCAGCAATAAACGCGATGGTTCCATCATCTACACCAAAGCAAAACTGCAACTGTAATTCAAAACTAGATGAATAGAAAAATAAAGCTACTTCATCTCACCATCCATCCGCAACAAAGACGAACTATTAATTATCGAAACCCAAGCTGCAGAGCAACAGATATGATGAACACTATCGATTCCTTGGAAATATCCTCATTACTCCTCACGAAACACTAACCTAACATGATTCTTATAATTACGATCACAATTATAAGTATTGTAGCAGAGTATGTAATTGTTGTGTACCATGAGCGCTATTATTTTGTACCATTGGTCGTATAACGTGTGGATACCTCGAGTCATAATACTGTACCACTTTTCACATAGTGTGTTCGAGTTATTTAGTTTCTGTGTCCCTAGAGTCAAGTACTTACTATGTACGGAGAATCATGGAATAATTGTGCATCGTCAATCATGTAATATGCGAGTCCTATTTATGTTTACCACGAGTTACAAAACTATTGTGTATCAAAAGTCATATAACCATTATGTACGAAGAGTTATGTAGTCAGTTTGCAAAGTCATGATTGTGTAATGCGGGTCAGGTAACAAAATAATGACTACGAATATGACTGATATCTCTCCTCCTTCATTCTTGGGGCCAGTGTACGATTGACGTACGTGTGAGAGTCTGAAATGCCTGTGCGTGAAGAGCTTATGCACGATTGATGGCTGAACTTTAGACATCTTAGGACTTGGGTAGCAGCCCCCCTTCTCCAAAAAAAAAACAATCGATTCGTTTTCTATTCTACCAGTTGAAGGCAGAATTATCTACTTTGATCTGAGGTTTAATGCAAGCGTAGCAAAGTGTGAAGTACATTCAAGTACCATACCGTAATGATTATGAACGACGTTTCAAGTGCTTAGGGTGCGAACTTCACGCGGAATATGAGTGGGAAAGAGAGAGAGCTGCCGAGCAGTACAGAACAGTAAAGGAGTTCAAAGCTTGAGGTTGCCAGGACGGATGACAAGAATCTATTGATGGAAGAATAGAGCTCGTACACTTGACACTCAGCGCTAACCACGGCCTCAAACACTTGCACGATGGATGCGCGTGTAGCCAAATATAACGCAACGTAATACATTCCTCAGGAAATATAGGGCAAGAATGAAGGCAGTTTCTAATGTAAAATTTGTTGTTTAATCTAATGAACACTACAAGACCATCTTTGGAGGATGACGTGTGATGACTCATGTTCGTCTTGATGTTATGAATTAACTTCAAAGATATATTACAGGGTACGGCCACATAACCGCCATTTTCAAAGCAACGCGCTTTGAAAAAAAGGAGTTATTTTGCCGCATCCTGCACTATGAAACTTACAGAACTCAAGCCCAGCTCCATTTGCTTCCTGCGCCCAAATGAGTACTTTGCGTGTTTCATTAGTACAACTGCTTTTTTATTTGGAGTACATTTGTACTAGAAATACAAACAAATTGCCGTGATTTTCCTCAACGATTGCCAGTTGTACAGCAACAAGCAAGCTTGCAACACCCGTTTACAAGCCTTTTGAATCGCATTCAACATTTGGATATACTTAGTTTTAGCGCACATGTATGTAATCTAAGTGTCAAGTTCATGATATTTTACGTGGGTCTACTGACAGAATCAAACATCCAAGCATCACTAAAATCAGACTTGGAATTCCGTGTTCAAACTCAAAGTGCCGATCATCTTTTTCAATTCTACTTACGAGCGAGACTAAGGTAAAAGTAAAAAGGTTAATAGCACTCATGCAGGGTGAGACAGTAAATGGTTTGATAAACACATCAATGCACAACGCTGAGTGCGACTTTATTTTGAATAGGTGAATAGAAAATTTAGGACGATTCTTTGGAAAATTTCATGTGCATAGGGAAGCATTTCTTTCCATATTAAAATTACGACAAGGAAAGTTCCTGAACTTTTTGCACTTTAGTCAATTTCCGACAATAAAAGTGTCCACACAAATTTAATTAATTTGAAACATAACTAGTTAACATTACTTACCAGCTCTATGTACCATGATGATCTACCACCAGGCATTCATCTTGAATGCCATGAAACAGTAGAATAACTGCTGAAATTCATTGCATGGCAACATATTAAAAAATACTTCATTTAGATGAAAAACATATTTGATTTCATATTTTGTGGATATACATACATTACCACTCCATAATTCAACTCGCGCTCAGTAAATTTATTCAGTTAAGATGTTCGTCTTCAATAGATGAATAAAATTCCAAGCAAATAGTCACAAATTTGTATACTACAGAAAAATAGGTGTTTTTGTTGAGCGAGTCTATGGAACCGATTTAAAAGCCCAATTCTCACATGAAAAACATTCATGAATTCGTACTCATTTGAACAGCGTGCGGAGAGCGCCTCACAGCAAACGAGGGTAGAGTAGAAACAACGGAGGCGCTCATGCCCTGTGAAGCATTTCCGCAGCATGAGGTCAGGCGACGTCCGTAAACACGGCCAAACACAAGAACTTCTTGGAGAAATTCTTTCAGTTTTAGAATGGGCTATCTTTAGCAGAGCTCGCATGAACGTTTCCTCTGCCTTTAGAGGTTATACATATATTTAGAGGAAATTTCACGTCGATTCTCCGGCACGAGGACTTGAAATAATAAAGCATTAGCAGCATATCTGACAGTGAAGGTCAAAATTGACTATCTGTGCCAGAGCATGAGAGCAGCAGGGTAGGGTAGAGTACCGTACAAGGTAACCACTAAAATAGCCACATAAACAACGACTCTACGCACGCTCACATACTACAATAATGTACGGCACAAGTGATAACCTGAACTTCCATATTGACTGATTTATAATGGAATGTCATATATATATATATAATAAATATATATATATACATTAATGTGATAAATATAATATATTTATGTTGCATGAAGTGTGACCCAGCTAAATTCAGGATGAAATCTTTCATAATTTACTACATAACAAGTTCACATAAAAACAACATAATTCATTGAAAATAAACTAGAAACCCTACTATGGTAAGTTTCGGTTTCGGTCTTGTGCATTACTGTTCCGACAGACTTCCTTCGAACTTCACCAAAAATTGGAATCAGTTACCCGATAATATCGTCTCTGCTGGTACTGTGAACATGTTCAAAAATCGTCTCGAGAAATTTTTGGGAAAGAACCCCCCAATTTTGTAAAGTACTAATTCTATATCATTTTAACTCTGGGCCTGTGTATGTATGTTTGCAGTATGTTTGCGAGACGGAAGTGTTTGTAATTGATTAAGGAAATGATTGAAATATCTATGTATGTTGAGGTGCATGTGCGTGATTGATGCCTTTATGCTAGACGGCATAGGACTTGGGTAGCAGCCCAAGAATGGACCAAACGGCTCGTTCCTGTTGTCATATTCTATTCTATTCTAACTCTGGTTGCAATTTTCCAGACGTTTCCATTTCTTGTCCAACATCAACTTTTTAAACATTCTGGTCCTCAGCTTAATCTTTTTATTTTTTCCTTCCTGAGCCATTCTTGCGATCCTAACTCCCAGTGTTTACAAACTTTTCTTAGTTGAAGTCAATAAGTCTAACCGAGTTTTGACATTGATTTGAGAAAGGGCATACTCTATTATGCCCTCAAGAAGAAACTCAGAGATTGTCACTCGAATGAGCAACACCTCTCAAGCTTAACTTGCAAATGACACTATTGATACTACTACCAGCGCAATCAGAATTCATTTTGGGTAATAAAAGATACCCGAGAAAAAATTTTCACACATAAAATTTAAATTTATTATGTAATAAATCATGAAATATTTCAACGGGCACTTTGCTCGGTCACTCTATATTTCGATGTTACAAGTACTTAGTTGAATAAAATTAGTAGTATCACCCGTAAAATACATTTTCGATAATAAACTGATTAAGTAAATTTACTGTGAAATTTCAGAGATTTCCCGTTATTAGAGGTTCCAGAAATTTGCTGTAACCTAATTGGCCAGAGAACGGCATCGTAACTTGGTTTCACAGCGGAGGCGAGGCTGTGGCAAATCGTACTTCTACGACTTGTTTCCAAGTAAGAACACCTCTAGAGGAAAACATTCCTGGCTTCCTCTCCAACTTAGTGACAAAGCGTGGGTATCACGACCCTCACACACTCAGCATGAATGTATACACATGTACAAATTTTTCAAGCGCTACTTTATACAATTTAATTCAGAATGATGATAAAGCCAGCAAGTGAGTTTATGAGATCGAAAAACATTTTTTGCTGGTGGTCGACCCTACATTTGTCAGTACCACGCATGTGCAGTGTCGACAGTGCTTAAGTTTGCTATATAATTTACGACGAATGCCAGCTGCAGGCTATACTCGGACGCATGTCGGAGTGGCATCGTTCCAATTCCGACACGTTACGACATGCACACAAACAGTATTTTAGGACGGCGGAAGCAGAGCCTGAAGCCCTAGCTCCATTTCAACTCACGGTCCGACCTGCCTGCACCACACGTGTGGCCTGCCTGCCTCGGTCTAGGGCACACGACCGGCCTGCCTGCGCCAGCACAACACGTGCGGCCTGCCTGCGTCTAGGGCACACGACCGGCCTGCCTGCGCCAGCATAACACGTGCGGCCTGCCTGCGCCAGCATAACACGTGCGGCCTGCCTGCGTCAGCACGCGGGTAGCCTTCATGCATTCAGCATATCTTCAACACAGAAGCCCCTGCACCTCACACTCACAAGCCCCTGCACCTCACACGCCCACATTCAGAAAAAGTAATTCTCAACAGCATGCAGTCAAAAGTAAGCGCATTATTTCAAATGCGTGGGTAAATTTCGGGTGGAAAAGCTCCAATTTCATATCTTAAATGTTGGCAACTGAGAGGTCATAATTATATACCAAGAATGCTTCCCAGGTGCAAATTTGCTGTAGTACTGAGAAGTTCAACATTTAGACCTATCGCATGCAGCAGATGTGGGATGTATTAATCTAGCTGATACTTACAATTTCTTTTGAATTAAATTGAAATGTATTAAACTTTAGCCATATTTGTTAAACTTCAGATTAAATGTGAAAATTTTCCTCCAAAATAAATGAGATGGATTATGATGCTATGAATCTATAATGTCTATTTATTTTTGAGAAACAAAAAGGAAGTTCAAACTCACTCAGACATGCCCATGTGCACACATCGTTCTCGGTTTAAATGAGATCTGGAAGGTTATACGTGAACTTAGGAAGAATCTTGCATGAACCTGAAGTTCATCAGTATTTCAACCCAAGTCATGCGAATCATCAACTCCAACATAAAAGAGGCTTTGAGAATCTTTTTGCTCAAGATTTTCGGACTCGAGTAGTGCAGGGTTCGATTTTTTGTTTCGGTCAAGTGGTTTATGCATTAAAGTTTGTTAGCAAAAATAGAGGCGAGTACGTCATGCTATCCTATATTATGTAGAAAAATAAAACCCAAGGAGCGATAAAACAGACATTTTCAAGACCTGTGAAAGCAACTTACTTGTCTTTTATAACAGTCATGTAATTGTACAGAGGGGAAATGTCAGGGCATATTTCATCCAAGCCATATCACGGAAAAACTGAAGATTCATACTACGAGGACCGATGATTATACACGTGTGTCCTCACAAGCGAATGATATAATCTGAAGAATCACGGACAGGCTCGGTTCAGAAGCGCTCGTTATTCATGACTGACGACAAAACCCGCTGTCAGCAAAGAAGAAGTGCAGTAAATACATAAGTCTAAAACAATTCCCGTAAGTAATACGTACTACAGCGACCTTACCTTGCCACCAAAACTGGCACGTGGTCACAGTCTAAACTAAGTCAAACCGTTTGGTTATTGAGCCAAGGCCACGACCACTGCAAGCAGCATGAAAAAATAACACACCTGCCTGTATTTACTAAGAATTTTAGCAAACTTTACATCCAGTGTTTGGTTACATAATAAACAGACGACCGAATCCTGTGTGACATGCTACATGTAGCTACGTGAAAGTACTTGATATGGAATATTTAACGTACACCTATCTTTAAACTGCAGACAATTTTACAAGCAAATACCTGACGGGCGACGTGTAAGCAAATTTACGTCACATAAAAATAATGAAATAAACACAAATCCTACAGCGTTCGGAACAGGAGACTTAGAAAGTATAGAATAAGACAACATGAACCAGCCGTTAAGTCCATTCTTATGTTGTTACCGTTCCATACCGTCTGAAGTAAAGGCATCTATGATGTAAAGCAATGTCACGCACTTTACTCACGCTTCGAATAAGAAATACGGGCAAAGTAAGGAATGCAACAATTCCGCAGTTTCTCTTTAGAGCGAATCTTAAATTAAATCCGACAAGCCTGTTTTAGATTTTTGTCCTTTTCACCCCGAATTGTAGTTGCGTAAACTGTCCATCTGTGCAACGAAAAAATTCTATTTTCGTATATTCTTTGTATGCGCCTTAATTAGAGCTTGTCTTAACTTTTCTTTCAAAATAGGACTAGAATGTTAATTTTTATTTGATTGCAAATGTTTACACTCTAATTGTTCTGTTCAGCTTATACGAATATCATAGTACTATTGCAAATTTGTTGCATATTCTCCTACAACCTTATCATCAGACTTATTGGCAGCAGGCCACCATGGTGGAGGTCATTATTATTATTATTACGTCAAATAAATACAACTCTATTTAGCCTAGAAATGCGAGCGCGGCGCTCCTGTGTACACCGTGTTTCTGCCACCACTGTCTGGTCTCGCCTTACAAAATCACTCATGCAGCGCGGTGACAGCCTGCATCATCTATTATACTTAATATAAACTCGTTTCGTATTATTTAACTCTGCATTACTATCTAAATTCTAGGAACAAGAGAAAAAGATTGTTCCCATTTTTAGGTTCCATAATTCACAGAAACACTAAAACGCATGTAACATTTTAGAAACGCAAGGATCTCAGACGTATTGAAGTAACTGAATGTTCGTTCAATAAATGCATTGATGTCGTGCATAAGAACAAAAATATAATTGCAAGACACGTACACGAGGTTAGAAAGAATACATGCCCGTTAAAATGATAGTATTTAGCAGTAATGAGCGGAGAAATATAATCCAAACCTACCACTAAACTGAATAAAACTTAACGAATGATGATAAATTCAAGTGAACAACGTACATTTCATATAGAAGTAAACAAGATTTAAAAACATCTAGGATTTCTGCATTCGCTTGGGTCGTTTCGTCTCGGATCATCAGAAAAAAACCCTCCTAAGATGAGCACTCCGTACAAATATCATTGCAACGGAGTGCTACCAACACGTATAAGCAACTCATCTGTTAAAAAATAGCAGGTCAGATCATCCGTTAACTTTAAACGCTAAAAGGTTATTGAGCTTAATAATACTAACATAAAATTTAACAATGCCATGTACATATGCAAGGACTTATGAGAGGAAAAATTATCTGATTTCTGTCGGTGATGTCTTGAAGAATATTTCTCCCCGAATCGGCATTTAGCGTGCAGCAGTGCCATGTACTAGCATTGGACATATCTCAGTGTCATCACCTTGCACATCATAGATCTTCACTCTTTTATCAACTGAAAATTGACAATACCTTTCTTTCATTTTCAGATGCTTAATAGAGCCTGACTCATTAAATGGCGCATGACCGATTCTCAGTGTTAATTATCAATTCTCCAATAGATCCTCATAAATCATCTACGGCTCAAATTAGTTTTTTTTGCTGAGTTTACACATTGAAGATACCAATTAACAACTCGCTCAATCACAATCTCACTTCTCTACCGACCATACCTCAGAATTTTCATAAACGTAGTTTCTCTATAAAAATTTCGAGATGTGGTTGACCGGGATTTCAGATTCAAGTGTGAAAAAAATGAAAGTGTGAAATTATCAAACCTTTACGCCCGGCTGTGACGAATTCGTCACAGTGAAAAGCAATGCTTTTTGCGCCTGTTATTAAAAACATAGAGTCTAGTAAAGGAGTGTGACGAGTACGGAACATGTTCTGTTTATGCTCAGTCAAGCGTTGCATTATTATAATGTTCGCACTGGATTACTAGTTTCAACACAAGCAGTGCAGAAGGAGTGAACAGCTAAAATTCATTCAGGCAGTAAAGAGTTAATTGATACGGTTTTAATCTAAATTGACAAAATTCTAATGGAAAGTTTAGACTTTAGTTACACTTCTAATTATTTTAGTAATATTTCGTTTAATGATCTCACATTATTGAAGACTCGAAACATTCATTGTCGCCATTTTCAACATTGAAGATTAATTATTCAAAACGTTGGAGTTCAAGTATCACAGTAGCATATTTGCATATTTTTGGCCCTTAGAAATGAATATCAGTCAAATTAGTTGACTCGTCCTTTTAGTACTTGAGGCCGATACCAACTATGCTACATGAAGACATGAAATTCATTACGGTACTGATGATAAAATAATTACCGGAGCAGATCAAGCCAGGGCAGTTTAAAGTTTGTCACCTGAATATTCTAAAAAATGCACACCTAACCAAAGTTGCACCATTATCTTTTAGTCTATTCCCAAAAGTGAGTTACTGGATGCATTTAATTAGATGTGTGAGGTCGCTTTCCTGTCATCTTACGAGAGATGACCGTATCTTCGTGCCAATCCATCACTTGGCATCACAAGACCTAGCCATATTTAATACATACATCAGTCATTAGTGCGCGGTCGCTTCATACGAGTCACAGTGATTGATATCACAACAAGTCAATTCTTCATTTCATTTTGACGACATTGAGCTTCCCTCCGGAGTGAAGCGCAGGATTCCAACCAACACAAAGAAAACTCAAGTCCCCTTGAGGCGCAGCAGTTAAATGCATTAGAACTCGTACAAAGGACGAATGTACTAAGAACAGAGTAGTAAAATTTCTTCAAGCGCGCCAAATCTATAAAATATCACTCAAAACCAATTCCTCAAATACCAAGAGCGACCTGAGAGCAGCAAAATTCAGTAAGTTGTTTCAGAGGTGCGGGAATACTTTTGCAACATCAACACCGCATTTTCATTAACTCTAATGCACGAAATCGTGGTTTCATACCCAATACTCCTTAAAAGGTGATGCGTGTATGTTACATTCATTTATCAAAAACGAAGCTCAACTTTTTTTAACCAATGTACCTTCTTATAAAGACTTCAAACGTGAATAGGGTACAGAGTTTTACTAAAATGAGATGTACAGTTTTCATGTTTCAGCTCCTAATGTTGAAAGTTTTTCTGTAACGATACTTCTAGGGAGTTCAACTTCTAGACATTTGCAGCCATATTTTTTTTACACAGCTGGAGGGTTAAGATTATTCAAACTGATATTTATGCTCATATATCGATGTTTATACTTATCCATATTCTATATACTTACAATTGATCGGTGCCTTCATGGACGATTTAATTGATAGGCGCCCTTCTTTGGGGGCATTTAATTTATAGGTGCCCTTTCCTGTGCCATTAAATTGATAGGTAGTCTTCCTTTGGCCATTAAATTGATAGGTAGTCTTCCTTTGGCTATCAAATTGATGGGTTGTCTTCCCTGGGCCATTAATTAATAGGCACCTTCCCTCGGCCAGTTATTCAAGAGGCGCCTTTTTCTGGGGTGTTTAATTGATAAGTGCCCTTCTCTTGGCTATCGATGAGAAAGTACCCTTCTTTTGGCCATTCAACTGAAAAGTGGCATTCCCTAAACCCTGGCTATTTTGAATTTATTTATACATCTATAAAGATATATTAATACGGTTCTAAATTCAATAGTTTCTTTTGTTAACTAATTTCAGGCTTAACTCTTCCCCGACAGAAGTTTGGGTTGGGACGCATCCTGGGACAACACTGCTTACCAGCACTCCACTTAGAGGCAGCGGGATAATGTCCCATTTAACCCTAATTAGACCATTCATCGTGATTTACCAAATTTATATTGAAAGAGTAGAAAAATACAAATTTTGTAAATCAGAAATCCAAGAATTATTTTCACACAAGACAATTAATAGACTTTAATCTTTCGTATTTGTCGCGCGTAACGGAAGATAGTGAAACATGTTTTTATTCACCGGCATTGCAGAAAGACTTTCACGTCATTATAATGCACTTTGGTCTAGGCATAACTTTTCCCGATAAGTTCGAGCGTACAGAACCAAAAACTATTATTTCGTGAGGTATGACGAAAAATATTGAGGTTGCCCATTTCTATAACACCAACAATAAGAATAATATAACACGAAGATGACACTCCAACACAGCTAAGGTCATTCCTAAATTTTGTTTCATTTCTGAAGAATGTTTCATTCGATTATCGAATAGATGTCTAAAATGTCAGTCACAGGAAGAGCAACGTAACCAAAGTCACGATTACTCGCATAAATAGTCAAACACACGCATGCAAAAATCAGCAGCAAGTCGCAGGAAAAAGAGCAAAATGTCATCGGACTTACCACAAAGCAAAGGGACATCAAAATGAATCGGTATACTACTGCTTGAGGTGGGGGACACTGTTTTAACAATTAAGTCTTCGTGAGGAGACAATTGAACAAGTTAAACTGAACTGCTGACGGAGCATTGTAGACAAGGCAGGTATACGGTAACGCATTGACGCGTTAAGAGGATTTATTCAGCCAAACGGAAGTATTAAGAATGCGTACGAGTAGATGCAAAATGTTATTCAATAATAAATTTCAGTAAAGCCAAGCGTTCAAGTGCTCAAACAAACAAATCCGTCAACCTTAATTTTCCTTGTCACTTGCTTGAAAACGACAACGAGAACGTGTCTAGTTCATTCAGTGCACTGATGTATACGTAAGACTTTCTCCCTCCTTGAAGAGCACAGCACGAGTGTGCACGTCAGTTCGCGTAAAAATATGATAGGAAAACTTTATTCAAAACGCATGAATTTTCTCAAGAATAAACATGATAAAAAACGAAAAAAGTATTGAGAAAACAAATTGATCACTTACAGGTCTGTCTAAATGACAGATCCCGGATAGCAATTATGAAATGGCACTGGTAAGTCTTAATAATACGAGTCCCCCAAAAATAAATTTTTCTAGATCCGAAGCAAAACTGTTGTCAAAATTTTACGCAATTTTCTGAAATTAATTATTCACTAAAAATGTGAACATAATTCATGCAATAATGACACTGACACTGGGAAACCAAATCGCCTGCAAATGATACACTGAGGTACTAACGTAATAAAAAGACATTTGAAAACAACATAGATTAGCAATTTGAGAGCATTTCACCATGAACGCCGCCTGAACAGTGACATGCAGTGGCTTAATGAGACACAAATACAGGACAGAAGTAGACATGCAGTGTCGAGGACACTGTAGCCATGTCAATGAGAGAGAAAAGAAGCACGGAAAGACCACGCTTTCTTAAAAGTAAAACTACGTCCGTAATTACCTCTGGCTCTCCCAAGTCAACGATACATAACAAAATGTCAATAAGAGACACGCAGCAAAGTTGGCTGATTTTTTTTAAGGGAAGAGATAAAGAATTAGATCCCAGCATACACACTAGATTGTATTATATCAAGGGCTAGAAATCCTTTGGGCTAAATATTACCGTATTTTAATACGAGGGAAGCGTATACATACCTTGTTGCTCCATGGGTCGATACACGCGCTACAGAAAATATTGTCAACAACACTACACTAAATAGAACCTAAGATCTGCACATAACAAAATGTGGACGTAGCTTCAACGGCGAGCAAAAAATTTTTACCTCGTGCGGTGCTGGCTACCTTAACTGACAAGAGCTGAAGAACACCGACAACAACAACAACAACAACGTACCTCGTGAGCTTGGCTCCGATGGCTTCTCTGAAGACTTTCCTGTCGGTCTCGGAGTGCTGAGGAAGGATGTTCCTATCGATAAGTTCCTGTCTGTTGGGTCGGAGGGCGAGCTTCAAGGCAAGGCTGTCCTTACGTGACACCTTCGTACCACACCCTGGAATCCATTGATCGGAACAGTAGGATTGAGTATAGCCGCAGAGATAGAGGGTACATGAAGTAAAAAAAACTTTACTTAAAAGGTTCTGTAGAAATTAAAGAGAACTTTGAAGTTAAAATATGTGCAATTGGCGTCAGTTTTGTTTTCAAATTGGGTACCGTTTCACTTTAGTGTCTTCTAGCTGTTAGGACCCTAATGCATGAGTATGAGGTTGAAGTTGCTTAGTAGATATCATTGAGCAGCGTATCGACATTAGTGTACGTCACAGATTCCTTCAAAAAAGGAAGTAAATTGTTGACATTCGCCTAGCCGGTGTTTGACCGAAGAAAGTACACAATTTATTTGGTATCATCCAATAAGTTGTGCAGCAGAAGTCTTAGTCGTATTTCGTGTTTCGAGCTAAAATCATGATATGATTAAAATGGAACAAAAACTATTATAGAAAGCTCAGGTATGACATTTAAGGAATGACAGCAAAGCAGAAATTGTGAAATCGCAGGTCTAAAAATGTTACGATAGCTTTTATGCACCATGAACTCGAGATATAAAAAACAAAATACACGCTCAACTATTGTTTTTGATGCGGTATGGAGAAAAATTACAATAATGGAGAAGAGATTCTCATTTGACTACTGCGTATATTCTGGCTGATGAGGAAATTTGAACCATGAATGACTACAGTGCGGGTAACTGCTACGAAAATAGAACGAACTTTTTTGTTTCGTTGATGAAAGATATTTTCGTAGTCATGAATTATTTAGATACTTCTATTTTTTACACTCTACGTGCAAAAGAAAGCTTTTAACATGTAACGCTTTCGAAGGAAAAGGCACTTACGCTGTTTATGAATTCGATTTTCTTATGGAATCAAATATTTACAAACTAATGCGTAAACAAAAGAGAAACGTAAGAAAGGAAATATTTTTGTTAACTGTTGTCATATCACAGAAAGATAAAAATAAATCCTCTAATCGTACCTAAAACTTTTTGCACTGCACACTGTCCAAAGAATAGAAGTACTAATGTATACACTATACCTACCTTGAAGGAGATAAATACAAATGAACTAGTTAAAGCAGGAATATAATAATAATGAATACATGTGAACTAATTTCATGGTTGACATGAGAGAGTTAGCATATTTTGTTCTACAGGGTGCGGCAACATAACTTTCTTTTTTCAAAGGGAGTTACTTTCTAAAAGGAAGTTATGTTGCCGCGCCCTGTACAACACCCATAAAGGACTGACATCTACCCTCTACTTCGAGAGGATATCAATGAATAAGGTTGGAAAAAAATTTGTCGTTTTTTCCCCAACACATTTATGTTTCCTTAAAAATTCATAACGCTATTTTTGATATTTGTCATACTTTTACTCATTTTCTATAACTTCTTTCTATCGGTCATTTTTTAGTTGTTCACCGTTTTCATAAATTTTATTGCTTTAGCGATGCTGCAAAGACATAAAACGATGGTTTTCAGGAGCAATATCAGGTGAATAAGGTAGATAAGGTAAAACTTCATAATTGAAGTTCATAATTTTTACTGTTATTCTTGCTATATGAGGTCTAGCATTGTCATGCTTAAGCACAACACCTTTTCTATTGAGTAATGCCGTTTTTTTCTTGATAGAGAAGTTTTTACATCATTGAGCTGTGAACACTATTTTGTAGTCGCAATTATTTGGTTGGGATCTAAAACTCATAACGAATAAATTTTCTCATGTCCCACTATATACGGACCATGATCTTTCTTGGGTGCAGTCCCTATTTTGGAACCGGATTTGGACTTTGATTTCGGTCTAACCATTGTCTTTTGCGTTGAGTATTGTTGTAGAAAACCTATTTTTCGCCTCCAGTCAGAATTCTTCCGAAAAATAGGTCTCGATGGTTCCTTGAAAACAAAGATGTGCAGACAGTCAATCTTTAATTTCGTTGAGCACCATTCAAATCATGGGGAGCCCATTGTCCAAATTTTGAAATTTTCCCTAGTTCATGAAGGCATGAAATTAAGGTGGTATGAGTTTCACTGAATTGAGTTAATCCTCTACTGGTTAATTTTGAATTGATCTCAACAACATCTTGAATGGCTTCTTGATAAACTGATGTTGGTCTTCACAAACGTAGGCGATCTTTAAGGTTAAAATTTCCAGATGGGAACTTTGCAAACCACTATCGCCATTTTCGATCATTCAAAATATTCCTCCTGTAGACAGTTTGAATGTTTTTTGCGGAGTTTCTACAGCAGAAGTGCCTTTTTGTGTTCATAGCGCATACAATGTCTCAGATGCTCCTCATTAATTTCCATTTTTCGAGGATTAAGCCAGTCAAAATTGATTCAATATTACCAATTCCTGATAGAGTGATTGAGACATTAGGACACAAAATTAATTAAAAATAACTAATTGTGTAACTCTTAGGAGGCTGCAAAGTGGTCAAATTTAAAACATGACTTTCTTTCCAACCTAATCGGACGCAAACGACTGCCGCATCGTCCTCACGAATACCATCCCTTACCGTCAGGATGCTCGTCATCATCATCATCATCGCTGTTATCCCTGTAGAGCACGGGTCCGTCGTCATCATCGTCATCATCCTCATCATCACTGTCGCGGTGGTGACGGTGCCGCAGTAGCGCTGCCGGCAGCGGCATGCTGCTCGGCAGGTACGTGAACGGCGCGTTGTTCTCCTTGTTGTCTCCTGCTCAGCGTGCAGTGCCGTCAACACAGGTTTAATTCTTCTCATAAATTTTTGAACATCAGCCTATGATTCATTTCCCGGTTCTTTCAAAAGTTTGAACATCAAACTTTTTCGTCCAAACAATGTGTTTCGGGGTGCATGAATGATCACAACAGAGCAACATAGGTTAGTAGATGCTGACTAGGCAATTGGAGTTTACGTTTCCATCGTTTATTTTTCATGTATTTGACAGATCGTAGAAATTTAGCTATTCAAACGACATTTGAGCAGTGTTAAATTATTTCTGTGAGCGCTGACACATCAATGCTCACAAATAAATACTGTGAGAAATTGATTCAACAAACTTGAATCAACCACTTTTCTATACTGCATCAGTGACATAACTCAGCTTGCAATTAATATCTAACACGTCCTTCTGCGTTCGCTAGAGAGATACCTACATTAGT
Organism: Trinorchestia longiramus; assembly: GCA_006783055.1. Taxonomy (NCBI): domain Eukaryota; kingdom Metazoa; phylum Arthropoda; class Malacostraca; order Amphipoda; family Talitridae; genus Trinorchestia; species Trinorchestia longiramus. Next base: position 119,052 of record VCRD01000323.1, read on the forward strand.
TGATATAATGATCTAACAGATCCCATCTAAATATAAAGCTACAAAACAGTGTACTCAAAACTTCAGAAATGTAGGCGAGACAAACGAGAGGCTGTCACTGACCGGCAGGATGCGCAGTGGACGCTGCAGTGGGCGTCGTAGCCGCAGACTCCCGTCCGTACGAGAACTTGATGGGACGCGTGCTGAGGTCGTAAATAACACGGCGTGAGTAACGGCACATGAAAAAACATCATACAGCCTTAATGTTACTATTGCACTGAAGTAAATGAATAAAAGAACAAGTAGAAAGCGTCTTGTTGTGGAGCGTGGAGCTGCTTGTTGAGTCCAGGTCAAGGCACTGCTTCACTGCACGAGTGGAAGTAACAAACCAATTTCGCAGAATGAGAATAATAAGGATAACTAACACGTTTCACAGTACTGTGCTCATATTCAGTGTCAATATAGTTGTGTTCCAATAAGCGTGTCGCCTGAGAGTTCGGTGGTTCAGACGAAATTGGTGCTACGTGCGATATAAAATATTGAAACAAAGTGCAACTGAATGCTAAAAAGGAAGTCAGTTAAGAAACAGCGGTAGTTGACCTAACATCACTGCAAACGCAGAGAGGCTTCGAAGCTCATCTTCGTCTGCTGTATTTCAGAAGACGCCGAGCAGTATAAGAGTAAACACGATATACAATCAGTACATGATTTTCCTCAACCTACGACATCGCTCGATGATATGAGAGAAAATAATAGAACTTTTAATACGTGTACATTTATCTTCAAGTTCATAAAAATGAACCAAATGTTGACTAAAACTCTGACTAGTAAGTTCTGATAAAATTGCATGAATAAAATTTGAGCAAAGAAACAACGGTCACCTTCGTCTATCGGAAATTAGTTATACGATCATTAAGCCACATTTAAAGACCAGTTCAGAGAAATTTCGTAGCGTACATTACGCACCCTAAAGGGAGAGCTAAACTCGTGTAAGTGCACCAGTATTTCGGTGCAGCGTGAGCATTACTTAAGAAGCAGTGGCACGAACACCACTCACTGTACTTGCTAGGTGAAAAGCAGCACACTAGAAGTCAACAATACAAAAGAAAATTCGTGCACCTGCCCACAAAAGGGCAAACTCAGAAGATACAAGACATCGCACACATCAACGCATGCACAAGTAAATGGTTGTCCGGAAACTGCATGCAGATTTCGAACATGAGAGTAGAGAGATGCTAATGAAGACTGTACTTTCGGTGTACACAACTGTCGCATATAGATTAGTTTCCTTCATTATTATATGATGAAATTTCTTAACACACTACGAAAAATATCTCAGAGAGTTTTTCAAAACTTGCATTATGAAGATGGAAACAATGAAAATCGTCTGCACCATTCGATGCTCCATTACAATTGATAAAAAAATTAAAGACAGACATCTGCCAAAAAGTGGGTGCTGTGTGTGATGAAAACGTATGTATTCGATGAAATAATATTCCAGATCCGTTCAGATGAAGAATATACGCCACATCATCAGTCAAAAGGAACATCTTTATTAAGATAGAAGAATCATGAGACCACTAAAGTCGTATAACAAGCATATGCAAGTAATTAGCAACTGCACAGAGGATATTTTTTATTGCAAAAATTAAAAAATTTACAGCCACTTTTCACACAAGGTCAAGAGTAACAACAACCCGAAGAATTGCAAGCAGTGACCTGGCAGCGATGCTCAGGCCGCCGTACACGTCCGCACACACAACAGCAGATCCACACCAGATTGAGGCAAAAATAGAATACCATGCCGCATGAAATGCCAAACAAAAAACAAAAACTAGCCCAATATAGTCAGTTGAAGCAACATTTTAATCACACGGTCAGGCAATGCAATCTCGTCTTAAAGACGTGACTGAACATAATAAAATTATTATTTCATTCCCAGAAATAAGTTCTTCATAAGTTTTTTGAATGCGTACATATCCAGTTACCCTGATATGCTCGGAAACATTTGTAAATTGTCGCAAAACGATTCTCTTACTCTGAAAGCTTTTTTCGCGAATAATAAACAGCTAAAGCTTCATCTTTTCTTAAAGTTTGTGCTTCAGAGGCAAATAATGAACAAGTAACTAATTTCAAAAATGCAATCTCTCCAAGTTTCCACGAGCAGTAAAGGATTGTCAATGAACATGTAGGATAATGCGAGTATGAGACTTAAGCAGAAATTTGCATTCGTATGTTCAAAATACTTAATGCTTTCATTTTTCATTTCCAGCATAGCCACATTTGACATCGTCTCGCCGTCGATGACACAAAGTGTTACCCTCACACTATATGTAATAAACGAAAGGTTGCAACAATTTTATCAAAAACTCTATACACAGAAAGTTAATTGTTAATTCACGTACTTCTCAAAAGGATGAAATTTTGAAAGGCAAGCATAGTTTGATCATGAGCCACTCATAAAGACGTAAATACTCTTGCATGCACGCGATGAATCCAAGCTGACAAATAGCATGTGTACAACCATGCAGGCACGCTCGCCTGCTCTGCTCAATCCTGGAACTCGTGTCCAGGCACAAGCCCTGGACCGCTAGTGTGAAGCAAGGCAAAGCAGGCGAGCAGGAGCTCCTACGCTCACACTAATGAGACAAGTGGACATGGCACAAGCGTGGCATCAAAGCCCCCTACGAGAGCCATGAATACTCTCCAGCAGCGCTGATTCAAGGTTCCATGGTTTCGGAAGGTTTCATGACCCTGATTCAAGGTTTGATAACCCTGATTCAGGGTTCCATAGCTCTGATTCAGGATTTCAAGATCCTAATTCAAAGTTCCATAGTCCTGATTGAATGTTCTATGCTTCTGATTAAAGGTTTATTGGCAACAGCATCAAAATCTAGGCCACACGTCTAGTAAACACAACTCCAAATGTTACAAGACATTCACAAGATGAATCTGACATGATCAAATGATGTTAGCTATAACATGCTTAGCATGTTAACTCAACACAGAAGATAGGAATATGAATGGTAAACAAGCATTATACAAAAAACTAGGAGCTACAGAGGATATTTAATGAAAGCAACGTTTCACATACACTGAACTCATGGGATAATATGAACTGAAAATTACAGTAAATACACTAAATACAATAAATTTTTTATGATTTTAGATCCAAGCCTCTACGCATAAAGTACGGCAAGATGAAAACTGGAGCGTACTATCAAAAAAAGATGCACAAAATAAAATAAGTGTTAATTATGGCACAAGACTTGCATACGTAGAACATGAATAAAGACAAAAACGAGGAGAGAGTATGGGAGGACGTAGGCGAATAAAAGGTGACGTAACTCGCACTCTTGCAGACACACACACTTCACAGAACGAGGTTCGCAGCAGACAGGGACCCTGCAGCGCAGATGCTTTCAGAGTATGTATGAATTCGATTACTTGCATGGATTAAATGAAAAAGGATGAGAAATTTATGCATATTGGACTAGCAGGCACAAAAGCACGAAGTTAGTTACCTGAACCTAATTTTTACAGAAGGGCGCAGGGGAAGTCTTCTGTGAGGGGCAAGAATGAAGTTAAAGTCAGTAAGGGAGTGACCTACATCATAGCTACACGAAATCATTGTACAAGACCAAACAAACTAAATTAGCAGTCAATGGGGCGTCATACATTTGTTACGAACATAATTCTGACACTACAATTTTGCAGTAAGAAAATAGGCTTGGAAAAGAGTGACGCAAGAATGATCCTAGCAACTCGAGGTGGCTAACTTTTACTATGAACCAGGTATCTACAGTAAAAGACTAATATAAGAAAGCTGGCAATCAGGTAGTGGCTTACGACTATGAGGTTCACAATAAATGTCATATAAGCATGTATTACGATATAAATCATACATAGGTAAAGGTCATACAGGCAGCTCAACGTAATAGTGGTAGCAGTAACTCGAAAACTATATGTAGGTTACGACGTTTTCCTAATTCACTAACTTCTACATCAACAAGTTTTCATTCACACCTTACAACCATATATGATTATTTACAGGAAAGTCTCACTACATTTAACAGAGAGCGACCATACTTTTTACTATGAAATAATCAAAGAATTCAAAACGGTGAAAATCAGCCAATCAGAATTCGCGTGTCCTCCTGACACGAGTCAAAATAAATAAAATATCTCCAGTCCAACTAAACTTCACTATCGTACTACAAATTTTAAAGCTTGTTTTCTCAACTATTTAGGCCACAATAACGTGACCCAGTGAAAAAAATACCACAAGTTTCAAATTTTCCTTCAAGTAATAACTCGGGGAATTGAGTGAAATTTGTCATCTATTTACACCTAGTTGATATTTACAAAATAGTCATATCTGCACTTCCCTAACCACACTTTATTCCACAATACTAATGCACACTTCGAAACGGTGGCTCACTCACACTGAAGGATATACTTTTTCCCTGTATTAAGCTAGCAAAACCAATTCTAGGTCAGTACAACCAACAATAAAAAGTCGTGTACAGAAGTGAGTCATATCAAGACAACACGATAATAAACATACGAATACAAAGCGTGAGTTGTTCGCATTTGTGGTAGGTGAGTTTTATGAGCACATCCACGACTTCAGTGAGGCACAAGTAACACTCAACTGAACAGTAACTAAATACGCACCATTGGCCAGTATAGTATTCATATACACAGTTACAAGGTATTACGCACCACATCAAAAAATCAAAGCTTCACACCAATTGAATTCTCATGTAAGAAAGCGTTATCTTCCTCTGCAACCACAGTGCTAATAATGACATAACCACACAGGAAGTGAGAGCAGCAAGTGACACTGACCTGGAGGAGGGAGCGGTAGGTGTGGTGGCAGGGGAGGAAGACACACTGGGTGAGCCTTTGATGTTGGATGCGCTGTTCTTTTTCTTAAGTGCACTCTTGAGAGGCCGCGCATCAAGCTTGGGCTCTCTGGCAGGCACCTCCTCAACCAGTGTGGTGTCCACGGAGCCTTGAGGACCCTCCTCTACCACTAGCTCTTCCTCCATCACAGAGTCGTTGTCATCTGTCATACAAAGATCAGCACGTCAATAAACAGACAAGCAAGAGTTTAAACCACTAGGCTTCTGCTCCGCCGGTTAAACGTTCAACGTTAGACAAGCACTAAATAAAAGTACCTAATCCGACAGCAATCTGAGACGTAGAATCAAAAGACCAATTAATTCAAAAATTGACGTCTATTCAAAGGTGTACGTTCTACTAAGCTCAGGGAAAGCTGTCCAATTACTGCTTGTTTGTGCATTGGGGTATGAGATGTGAAAGTCTGTCTGAGAAAAAGTTCTTTTCTGATGAAAAATTTTGTTACGATGAATAACAATCTTGTAAAGGGAAATACTGCGTATATCCCACAGACAAACGGAACGGCAACAGAGAAGTCGTTCAGAATAAAAATTTATCAAAAAACTATCAGACCTTTTGATTGAATTACAGCTTCTATCGAAACAGGCTTTGATTTTACAAGTTTTTGTACCTTCAGCAGCTAGATTTTAGACAATTACCACCGCCATATACCCAAATCATTCAATGATGATGACAAAGGCGATGAAGTACGTAGTTCCTTCTCAAGCGCATCTAATGACTTCTTACTGAGGTTTAAATCTGGAGACTGCGGAGACGAGTCAACGCGCTGAAATGATCCCTCATGTTATGAAATCCAATTTTGGACGACGTTAGTAAGCGATATCCTACAACATTCCATCACCATCAGAAGGATAGCAGTTCACTGATGAATAAACTTGGTCATCTAAATTATTACAATAGCCGATGGACGTCGTCATCTTATTGCTGCACGAAGTCACAGATCCATGTACGGCCCAGCTAAGACAGCCCTAAATATTCACACTATTTGCAGGTGCATAATGAATCCACGGCTTTGTGTGGTTCTCACACTCTGACGAAATAGAGAAATCCTCGATTATTCAGACCACATGACGCATTTCCAGTCCTCAACAGCAAAGTTTCGATGTTTTTTTAGAAAACTAACGCTGTATTTCCTATTTGTTCCAGATACACGTCGCTTACTGATGGAGGGGCAACTATGTACATGCAATTAGCTCACCATGCATAGCCAACGGAAAAATTGTTTTGGACCTTCACAGAACTTGCTGGTTCGTGATGCGTCGGCCAACACCGACTTCTACTAAATAGAAGCCTCAACAAACCCACGTTTCTCTTATCATGAATTTGATGCCTACCACGTTTGCAATGAGATGAACCAGCTTCGTCATCTTGTTTCCAGCGTGTAATTGTTCTCTGGATAGTCCTCATGTACATACCAGTTTTTATATAATAGATACCATGCGTTGATTTGGCAATCATAACTGAATGCAACAATGCGTCGTTTTATCTTATGGTGTCATCTTTCCCAAACGTCTTTAATCTTGTATTTTGCATATATATTAGAACAGTCATAAGATTCAACTAAGTGGTTGCTACGTTAGAGACACTACAAAATGTTGCTACCGTGAGGAGCAGAATAATACAACACGTTAATTAAATCGCCAGATTGCACATTTATAGACCACATACAATTGTGAAAAGTGGACTATATATGAACAATAGTATAAAAAGGTTAATAATTTATCTAAAACCCACTAATATTTAATAGAAAAAATATATAGGAACATGTATAATGAATGCGTGAACAAAAGTTTACAATACTCGACTTTTTTCTCGATATTGAGCATGAAAATTATTGTACGATTATTCCACAATCTAATACATTCTACTATTATGCAACCGAACTTTCCTCAGCATTCGTCTCCAATAACGTGTCATTGGTACAGCAGCTCTCTTTCTGAAACGTCGCAAGCATGGGTAAGAATAAGGACATCAGCCAAGATCTTTGCAAACGTATTGTGGAGCTCCATATTGAAGGTTTGGATATCGAAAAAAGTGCACAACTGTGTGTTCCTATAGCCACGGTTGGAACCATAATACGTAAGTGGAAATGCCGGAATACAACTCTCAGCAAGCCCCGAACTGGGCGTCCTCGGAAGATTAACGACCGTGCTGCTCGAAAATTGGTCTGAACAGTAGTGCAGAGGCCTCAAACTACTCGTGAAGAAATGAAGGATGATCTCAAGGCATTTCGGATCGAAGCCAGCAAACACACGATCAGCAGGGCACTACGCCGTGAAGGTCTTCGCTCCCGCACCCCTCACAGGACACCTCTTCTAAAGAAACGTCACGTCAAGGCCAAGCAGAAGTATGCCAACGACCATTTGAACAAGTCAGCAGCGTTTTTGAACTTGGTACTGTGGTCAGATGAAACCAAAACCGAACTATTTGGAAGAAACAGCAAAAGCCATGTTTGGAGGCACCAAAACGAAGAGTATAAACCAAAGTGCACCATACCCACTGTTGAGTTTGGAGGTGGCTCAATCATGGTGTACGGAAGTTTCAGCTCATCAGGGGTAGGTAAAATTCACACAATTGAAGGAACCATGAAGGGCAGGAAATATCGTGAAATATTGGAAGAGCAACTCCTACCTTCAGCTCGTTTGTTAAAATTGAAACTCTAATGGATGGAAACTCTAACAAAACAACGATCCAAAGCATACTGAAAACGAAACCAAAAACTGGTTGAAGATAAAGAAGATAAACATTTTAGAATGGCAAAGTCAATCCCCGGACATGAATCCGATCGAAAACTTGTGGACGGAACTGAAATTGAAGATTCAGAAGAGAGGTCCCAATAACATCACTGAACTCAAAGAAACTTGCACTGAAGAATGGAGTAAGATTACGCCCGAAACTTGTAAAAGGCTGGCAGTGAACTACTATAAACATCTCGAAGCCATAATTAATAATAAGAGCTATGCAACGAAGTATTAATGTATGTATATCTTGAAATGTGTTGTAAACTTTTGTTCACGTACTTATTATACATGTTCCTATACATTTTTTCTATTAAATATTTGAGGGTTTTAGATCTATTATTAACCTTTTTATACTGTTGTTTATATATCGTCCAATTTTCGTAATTGTGCGTGGTTTATAAATGCGCAATCCGGCGATTTAATCAACGTGTTATAATATTTTGCTCCTCACGGTATCTAGGTTTCCTCTAAAATACACATTTCTGAATCATATGCACTGTATTAAAAATCAGAGCACAATTTTTCTGGACAGGAAGCGGAGAAGAGTCGAAACGTCAATGAATTTATACAGGGTGCGTAAGGCATTAGAGGATACATTAATTGAGCAATCTAAGGGGTCATGACGCAATGTAGCCAACGAACGGGAATCGAAATGTTGTTATAGCTAAGTTTTTTTTCAGAGATTAAATAAAACGTTAAAGCTGACGAGGGCAAAAGATCAGTCAATGACACGCCAGGTACGTGAGTGTAGAAGTGAAAGCAAAACTTAAGAGGCAAAGATAAAAACTTCTATTTTACATATTGCCGTACGAGCTAACGATACAAACACATGCAAGCACTTGTAACTTGTAATGTTGTTATAGCAATATAATTCAAGAATATAAAAAAGGTTGTCTTCAGCCACATAGTAAAACATAGAGGTAAGAATTTGCGTAAACCACATCAATAACAATGCATGCTGTAAATCTAACAGTAACGTCAAACAATTGTTTATTAAATTAGTAAGTTGTAATTTTTTTGTAACAAGCAAGCCTTTTCCAAACCACAGAAACCACGAAAATTTCCAACTCAAACAGGCAGAACAGCTGTCACAAGCGCCACATAGAAGCGTTAAATACAAGCAAGAGAATTTAGGCTAAATTTTTGATTAAATCCTGAAATGCAATTCATGTTTCCCGTCGAGGCTGCAGTTGCACAGGCATGCACGCTACCCGTAGCACAGTCACAATGGACATCATTGAAGAAAGTGTGGAGAAATAAATGCAGACAAGCAGAAAGTAGCCAGAAATAGAGAACAGAATATGAAGAAAAATAAGGACTACCCATTCTCAAACCCGCAACCATTCTCGCAGTTGAATGAGCTGTAGGAGGCTCAGAACACCTAACAGGAGTATTATGTTCCCAGTGTTGGGGATATGAATAGACACCATCAGCATGGTGGTTTCTGAGAGTACCTCAGAAATCTTGTTTATGATCAAGGATTAGAAAAGTCAAGTTTTTCAAAAGCGGCGAAGAACAATCCCCTACAACATGATTTTCTGTAGGTTCAATACCCTCATGTATAAATGGAATTATCACTTATTTTAGCAAAAACGTTTCATTCGCTTTGAATTACGCCTGTTGATATAGTTGGAATACGTAATTGAAGTTTAGTTACAGATAGGCATTAAAAAGAGTGCATGTACCGTGCTCTGTAGCAGACGTTCGGTATGCATACAGTATACTTGACACATTGTGGTTATCATGAGTGGGTGCATGGCAATCGCTGAAGTTTAGCTTTACTACCCATGCACGACTCGGCAATCATTGCTGATTAAATTTACCACCAGACAATTTGGAGCTTATTATTTTTAAGCCCTTATTATTTTTAACAAACGCAGCTTGAAGACGAAGCGGAAACCCATACCTCAACAGGTAGAAAGAACAAATTATCGGCTAACTATTGGACTCATTGCAGAAAGAGAGAGCCTCAGCTCTTGAAAGAACAGGTTCTAGATCAAACAGCTCTGTGAACCATGCGTAATTGTAGGGTCTGTGCAAGTCGACTTGCATGGGAATGTACCTCATATGCATACTTCCAATTCACAATTATTACTACAAAGAATTCAGGGTAGAAAAGTCCATTCCGGATTACAAGTTGAAGAGACAAGCACAAGCGCATACATATATGTATTCCACTGTGTAAAAAGAAAATTGATGACACTAGTCACAAATAGAGAGAGTTGCTGTAGGTACGTATCCCACATATTGGAGGTACGGTGAAACAAACGAGAAAAGAATATTTCACCACGTAGTCCATCTAGTTAAGGTAACGTTTCCCTTCAACAGCGTGTTAGTTCCCACTTGGAAGTCCGTGCATACATATTAGCTATGTTAGTACAAATACGAAATTGCACCGCAAATATTTTAAGAACAACAATTGCCTTACGGAGGAAAAAACAGTTCAGCATCAACACATCTTACATAAGTTAAAGAAAACTCCTTTCAAACGGGTTCAGCTTTGGGAAAAACGTCGTCAGGGTTGTTAGCTTTTGGAAATGGCTTGAAAACAAAGACAAAATCCTTTTAGATTTGAATAATCGAAAATGTAAATTATCGGTTAAAGAAAGATTCTAGCACTACAACCACCGCGTGCAAACTCAATAATTACAGAAGACATTCAACAATGCAATCATCAGGAGCAAACCCTGGTCTTGAGGCGTGCATTAAAGGTAGTTCAGCGCTCAACAAGCGGAGGGGTGAAGGAGAGCAGGACTGCTAAGGACACTATGGCTTCAAAACAGTACGATACAGTTAAACAGTTCTGTTTTTTATTACCAGAGAACAAAACTTTTGAGGTGGGCTGGAATAGAGTGCAAGTTGTGAGAACGCAAATCAGGAGGACAGAGCGATCATTGTAAATCTAATAGTAAGATATGCTGGAGACCTGAAATGATGTCCAAACAGGGCAAAGGTCTTTACAGAACCCAGATAAATATAGAAGGCACTTTCAATTAAATTTTTCCTACTCTATTACATAACATATCATTGCTTTAACACAATCATGTCGACGCAGAGGCAAAAAATGAGCAATATTAGGCACGCGACTGCTTTAGTGCAGGTTCTTTTGTAGGAATGAGTGAGGTACTTTACTTACCCATGTATCTTGACTTTACTTAGGTCAAAGCAACACACCAAAACTTGTGAAGTCTCCCAGCTGTTCATTTAAATTTACTTCTTTCATTCTCGCACTGAAAATCCACGAAAAAATAGGCAGGGTACGATGTCAGGCACCAATGGCTATTGAGTTAAAGGAATGTGCCAGCCTTTCGTCATTCCATACCATCTTTAGCTACCACTCTTGTATTATGCAAACACATACACATCGCATTTCATCAGTCCACTCCCACTTTCGTCTTCATCAAGCACACTCATCTCACATGTAACATTACTTTTTTTAACCAAATATTGCTCGTTGTCTCTCTTCAAAAGATTACACTACTTTCATACTCCACACTGAATTCTGTCATGCGTCTCGATGCAGAGGCTGCACTTTTTTCATGACCCTGCATTAGGGCAACAGGTGGAAAGCTAATTCCCTGTACAATAACCAACTGATGAAACTTTAATTTTTCCTCGGAGGTATCTACTGTATCACCAAGTATAGTACGAGTCCGATACAACAATTTTACACCAATCTTTTGGGTCCGAGGAATGGGGCTCTTCCTATACACTTTTCGATTTTAAGTGTCGAGTGTCCGGTAGCACAGCTTTGCAATTCGAATGTTTTTTCCTCCGCGATTAAACGTCATTTTATATTAGATTTGGTTTGAATTCGTTACGGAATGGTGCTCGAAGTACAGGGAGCGTTTTTTGGTTTGACAAGGTCCAAGAAAACAATGATAATATTCAGTTCTAACCAACAACTCGCTAATGACACTTGTTTTCCGTCGTATCTCCTTATTCGTCACTCGATGAAACCATGTGAAAATCATACTACAACAGTATCTCATCTCAAACACGTTCAATGACATCCAATCCTCACTGTTTCAAAGTTTCTTACCATACGAAATGACAAGAACAAAGATCATTTCGAATAAATTCCTTCTCACCGTCATAGTAACACCAGAAATTACACTACCTCTATCAATGCTATCTTTTCCACTTGAGTTTCTTCCAGCTACATCCTTTCAGTTGCAGCAGTATACGACATTGAGTATTCAAATATCTCACTTTTTATCTTTACGTTCACCGTCATTCTCGTACATCAATTATTATACGTCGGGTTTTGTTATTTTTCCTTTACTTTCCTTAAGCTATCGCAGTAAAATTTAGGTAATATTTCACAGTAGTGGCACCTCATAAGCGCAAAATTTCAGCGTCTTGGTTGGCACAACCCATCACAAAGATTAAAAAAAAGCGTTAGCATATTGAAAAACTTAAACGGTCGAGTGAGAGAAAAAAAAATAACAAAGAACGATGAAACTCGGGTAAAAGATCTGTTGCACGGTACACCGGGTTCTACCATGCGACAAACAGGGAAAAGAAAAAGAACCATCAAGTTTATGAACTGAAGTCAAAACAGACTCCGACCGAAGGCCCTGCTGATTAAACAGTGAGAATCGACATACTACTGAGGGAAGAGCCTTATTTCCTTAACAAAAAGAGGGCACACACACACTATCGGTACACCCTTGCAAGCAGTCACAAATGTTACACTTACACCCCGAGGTGCTAAGTCCGTAGGACATACATACAGACACAATCTTTTCAGTACAACCTGCTGAGAAAGCTCTGATTTGTCACAGATCTTATCCCTTCACTCTTTATCTCTTCAATCCCTAATTCTCTCCAATTACACATTCTTCAAACTTCGGTCACCAATCTGTGCAATACAGACGAGTGCAGTATGAACTAGAAAGCAGTATCGTCGACAAAAAGTATTTGACTCGGTAAGTATACACCACTAACAGGTTCAATGATTTTAAAAATTTGTAAATAAATCAAAACATTTACTGCTCTCATTCCGCCCTCCATACATTCATTAAACGACAATTGTGAGATCACGCATCCATGCAATGTTTCTTTGATCTACTATCTACTAATCAAATGAAATCAATCCCTTCATTCTTGATTCTCCCACAAGTTACTTTGTAACTTGTAAGTACCACTTTGTAAGTCACCACAGACAAATAAGTATTATTATGCACGAAAGCGAGCTTATGGCAACACGCTCGACATAAGAGCTGTGAAAATATTTCATACAATCACTTAATCTTCCATAAATAGTCATATTCTTTCTGAAGGTTCATACACATATTTTTTCCTCTAAATTTTTTGACACGACACTCAGGTGCGCGCAGAAAGTTCTTCAGCAAGCCACACTGCACCACCTCTGCCTAATGAACTCATTTCACTCAGTTTCAATTAGTTCTGAGAGAATCAGTTTTCATTTCATGTGCATAGAATATACTTGAAGACGTCAACTCCATATGAAATCTGAAAATGATAAAAACTAGATTGAAAAAATCCAACTAAACAAAAAAAAATCCTCAAGGCCGTCACTTTCAATGTACATCAAACATGGGGAGACATCTGTTTTTTGAAGAAGGCTACTAAATTCAAGAAGTCCTTTAACCAAATACTGCTACGTTTATGCAGCCACACAAAACAGTTAAACGAAACTGAAAAACCTCGCACCATAGAAGCAGACCAATCAAAAGAGGAAAATGCAGCAAAATCTGTTACCACAATCATCCAGGGAAGTATTGAGAGTTAAAAAATGTAAAGTTATTGCTCAGACGGGTCACAGTAAAACGTGTGAAGTTACAATACAAAATAAAAAGCACTAGGACGATAAGTCTATTTGCACCCCAAGTTACAAACATAAAGCCATAGATTATAATGTAAGTTGGTAAAACATGCAAAAACAAGCAATCCATTTGTTTCACCGTAATATTTTCTCCACATGAAAGGATAGATTCTGTGAATAGCTCTGTAGTATACACAGAATCAAAATTCTAAATATAAGAATAATCATCAGAAGGATTCAGAATATAAAACATGCGTACTAAAAATTGAAAAAGGAGACAAATTAAGAACAATAGGATCCGCATCCAGAAAGCCATAAAGAATAGGAAACAGCCACAAAATAGACGTTGGTCTGCAGTAGAGTGAGGTCAGAGTTAATAATGATCCTGTGGCTGATGCTGGTGAAGCGAGGAATCGTGTTCAGGAATTTACCGGCATTAGCGAAGTTGGCCATCTTAGCCTGGAACCAAGCGAGTATGCCGGCCTCCCCAGACAGAGAGGCGGGGTCTTCCCCTCCACCATCCTCGCGCCCCGAGTGATCCATGGGGCAAACCTGGCCAGCTCTTCCTGCATCCCCACACACATAACAATGTCACGTTTATGGAAAGGACAAAAGTAAGACAGCGAGACTAACACCGGTACGTTGGGTTCACAACGAACAAAGAAAATGAAGAAGAATACTAGTAGGTTACAGCAGGAGCTCTACAACACACATATGAACTGGCGTCACAACTATACAATTTAACCTTTACTGAGCTCAGCTAATAGCCCTAACATGTGCAGTGCCCTGCAAAGGTTTAGACTACATAATCTAGAACACAAATTTAAATCGTTTTAGTCGATGCAGGGCAATAACATTTTCCCTACTAATAAAATACGGTGTAATAAATTCAATACAACTATCAAAATTTGGATGTTTTAAGTATGAAGAATAAAAAAACAAAAAATAAAGAACTGCAATGAAAGTTTAGTATACATTAGCTAAATACGTTGCTCGCATTTTGTACTATGGTCGTTATGGTCAATACGGTTTGAATACATTTTGTATAGTGTCAAAAAAACTTGCCGTAAGTGTTAGGGCTGATTTTATACCTATATGCCTTGCATAATTCATACGAGTTGCTTATGAGCGAATGATTTCTATGAATTACACTTTCATTCAGTTCCCTCCTTAAGATCTCAATTTGGTTAAAGTCTGGGGATTTGACTAGGCTAATCCAAAACTTCAACTCTGTTTTCAGTAAACCAATTTTTTGTGAATTTAAGGGTATCTTTTGGATCATTGTCTCGCTGGAAAATCTAGTTTGCTTTTACATGATAATAGTTTTTGGCAAAATTTCCGCAAATTTATGCTGTTCATATTGCTTTCAATTAGTTTCATTCTTTTGATACCTGATGAAGAAAAATAAGATCATTCCATGATGGTTTTACCTCTATATTTGATCTCGGGTATGATATTCTTGGGCAAGTACACTTCCTACTTATTTCTCCAAAGTTTTGCAGTTGAACTTCAACCGAAATGCTCAATTTTCTTCTTGTCCGACCAAAGTCTATTCTTGTTTGCTACCTAAGTCCCATGCCATCTAAAGTAAAGGCATCAATCACTCACAGACATTTCAGTCACGTACATGCACCTTGATCACTCACCAGCATTTCAGTCACACACACGCACCACAATCATACACAGGTTCCAGGAGTTCAGAAGGATATAGAATAAATACGATACAACAGTGGAGTTAAATATAGTTCCCTATCCAATATTAATCGAGGCTATTACTGAACATGTTCACAGCGTCAACAGAAAAGTTGATTTCGCTCAGCTGCTTCCAGGTTCCTCCAATTTTAGCGGCTACAAAGTATAGAGCTTGGGATGTCTTGAAATTTCTTATAATTAGCTTTGGACTATTATTTCTTGCTTGCACGTTAACGTACCTACCTAAAAGCCCTTCGAAGTTAACATCGTTAAAGCTGTTGCAATATTTATAGGCCTCAAGGAGTTATCGTCGCAGTTTTTTTTGTTCTAGGGAGACGAGTTCAAGAGGCTGAAGACGCCTTTCGTAACTGAGATTGCGGAGAAACCATTTTAGAAGTGAAGTTTCCCTTCGTAAGCGAGAAAAAAGATATTTCCATTGCAATGAACTTATCGTATCTATGTTAACTATGATACTTGTCTCCAGCTCCCTCTACAGTTTTCAAGAGGACTTTGTAACCGACTACAGACTAAAAAAAGTTCTTTTCATTCAGTTAATTAATAAGGAGTTACAAAGACCGTTTCATAAGTTTCATTGATTTGCAGAGATTTCCACCAGTGTATGACACTGCCAACTGATGTTAAAAGTACAGTAAGGTGATTAGAAATTGACTTAGTATATTCAATAGTACTTTCATGAAGGGCAGCAATGCACTTCTGAATATCTTGACTGATCTGGTTATTTTCATCAATGGTTAGAGCGCTTACATTGCGGTTACCGGACTCGTCATGACGGAATTCCTGGTCTCTATGTTGCATGAGCTTAGTATGTCCATTCCATTTTCTTCAAGAACTTCTGGGAGACTCGCAATTACCCACAATTAAATTCAGAGTGTTTTTAATAATGTATCCTAAACTTTTGCAATGCTCTTTTTCACATCTAGCTTTCAATTTCTTTGTACTCACGATATCAGAATTCTGATGGTTTGATTGAATTTATTACACAATATTTTGTAAGTAGGGAGTTGATACTTTGCTGCTCAAACTAAAATTATTTAAATTCGTGCTCTTTCTGACGTATCCTAAACTTTTGCGAGGCACTTAATATTATTTATAATTCTAGCTCCTGCAGTAACTGTTAATGAAAGTACGCTACCAAAAAGCAAAATCCAGGAATCGAAAGACTATGATTACTTTTCAATAGAAAAGGCTACTTGGAAATTTTTATAATAGAAATGCATTGAATTGAAAATTTGAGAGGACAGTAGAGGTTCCACATAGCACATGGAAATAGAGAGTACTGTCGTGGGTTATGGATAAACGAGCGATTCAAGGTTGAGATACACATGAAAACAAGATAAGTGATGCCTCCTGAACTATGAAATGTTAACGAAGACAACACAAGGGGTACACATTCGAAGTGTCGACTTACGAGTGAGCCAATATTGGATGTTAGGGCTGAAGAATTTCAAGCTTTTTAAATTATTACAAATAACATAAATACATATTCCCATTTAAAAAATAAATACAAATACAAAAAAATGGGAACATGTAATAGAAAAGAAGCTCGGCAACCTGGAGTACGTTGAAAACGCGCATTTGGTGGATGTTTCATCGGTTCCAGCTTGTCATCCAGAAAGCATCGAAGAGAAGTACCAAGCCAAAATAAATGTATATCAAGAGTGAGACGCTACAGGTGAAGAGCAAGGACGCATCGTAAATATAACAAACTTAAACCAGTGGTGTGTGAGAAAAGAGTGAACAATTACAAATAAGCAGAAAGGAATCGATATTGGTAGTCAGTATATGAGGGAGTGTCCGTTGATTAATCTAAGAGAGGATGCATCAAAGCTTCCTCTTTGTTGACTGAATATGCTCTTACGAGTATTCTTATAGCGAACTCAAAGGAAAAGATCCTCAACTTCGTCGCAAAATCTAGTTATCAGTATTTAATTTTATGCTTAGGTTACTTTCCCGTAATAAGAATCAAAATCAACATACACCTCCGGATGACGTCAGTGCTCAGATTTTAGTGCCCGAATTTTTATACAAAATAATGCGGTGGCTTTACACTAATACTCCCAGCAGAATCGGTGCTATCATACAAAACATACATAAAGTAAAAGCCAGCAGTAAGAAACTAAAAGCGAAGGTTAATAGAGTACTGGTACCCAAAGAAAAATTTCAAGAAATACCATACGGAAGAGTAGATGGTTAAATTCAAAATATTCTGCTCAAACCAAACACCATACATCACGTAACTCAGTCACACTACTTACTCAAACGCATTTTGGTAGTACTGAAAGGTCCCATGCACAGTTACAAGGCTTAAGACGTCGGTAAATGAGAGCAGCTTTTCGACCTCATACTGCCCATTTACATGCCGGAGTTCACTAATTAATTCTATAAAAAAGTTGATACCAAGTCACACCTGTGAGAACAATACACAGAACGAAGAGGCTGGATGTTACCAGAGATGAAAATAGCTACTGATGTCACTTCTGACTACGAGCCCTGCCACAGACTGGCTGTCACTAAACTGTCCAGTTTTGACCATGCAAGTTACAAGACAAAAAGGAAAAGCAAAAGGCAGCGAACAAGATTTTTTCTAGTAGCGCCCGTCAATAAAACCTACGAACTCACCCTCGTAGGACAACTGCTGGTGTTGCTGGTGCTGGTGTTGCTGGTGCTGCTGTTGTTGATGCTGGTGCTGCTGATGCTGTTGCTGCTGTTGTTGCTGCTGTTGTTGCTGCTGCTGCATTTGTTGAAGATGTTGCTGTTGATGATGCTGTTGAAGTTGATGATGAAGTTGCTGTTGCTGCTGAGATTGATGATGATGATGTTGTTGCATAGACCCTGTAGACGATCCTCCAACACCAGACGATGGGGGTTGGTAAGGAGGTGGAGGACCCATTAGGATGCCTCCTGCAGAAGTGCGTTGTGACATAGGGGAAGGAGACGAGAACATCGGAGGAGGTGGGATAGGACCAATTTCAGAGACAGCTATTGGTGGTTCTGGTAGATTAGGATCATTATTATTGTTATTAGCGTTGCTAGAATTACGAAGTGTGTTTGATTGCTGATGATGGTGATGGTGGTATGAAGGAGGCAAAGTGCTGTGTCCAGAAGAGATGCTCTGCAGATTCTGCTGTTGAGACTGGAGAGATTGAAGAGACACGTGGTGAGACGGGTGAGGTAAACTTTGCGTGCCCATGATAGAGGGTGTACCCACGCCCACAGTGATTACACTGCAGTTGCCGCCACTGCTACCCACTACCACATTGCTTGCGTTGTTTACTATAGAGCTACTTGACGCATTCACACCCATACCATTGAGAGGACAGTTCTGTCCACTACTACTACTGCTACTATCGCCAGCATAGGCACCAGCTGCACTGCTGCTAGCGTGACTATAGATACCACCGCCAGAATAAGAAGAGCTTGAGCAAGCACTACTATTGGTAGGGTTGTAGGAGCAGGGGTTATAGCTACTGTAGGTATTGTTGGAGTTGTCGTAAGAATAGGATGTGAGCACATGACGGGGTGCCGAACCACCTGAGTTGAGCAGTTCGCTGGGTAGCACGGGCACGCCTCCCGGCATCGAGTCACCTGCACATACAAAACAACAGTCACTTTTAGCGCACGTTGTGCTCCTCGTAGCATTTGCTACTGATTTTTGGTTCATGCACTAATATGGAACCACGGCGCTCCTAAGCTTCACCGCACTGTGAAAGTCCATAGTCAATCAATAATCTGGCCTCCCCTTTAAAGCTATATATAGCAATCTTCAAAAGACATGAAGAGTCAACTATTTGATCTTGAAAGTATTCTTTTTTTCATTCAAACACAAACAAATTGAATAAACATTTATTTCGATTCTGTGTTAGTTCTCCACTGAATATTTTACTGTTACTTAACCCTGGAACGACGGATAAAAAATCATCATCGGAGACTAGGTGGGCCTACGAGGCCCGGTCATTTTTCAAAGATTATTCTTTCAAACTACGTAGCAGTAAAGTCTTATATATTTGTTCTATAGATGTTAATAATTGAGGTTCACGAATACAATATAACTGTAAAATAAATATTTAAATAAATAACATATATACCTTTATTTATTAAAGAAACACACAAAATATTCAAAGCATACTTAAAAACAGCATCAAAAATTTCAAAAGTATAAGCAACAAAACCATTTTAAATCATTCAACTGAGCATTTAACTAATAAATTTACTCAGTATATTCATTAGTAGGAAACAAAACGAAATGTGAAAACAAAACGTAAAACAATATTTATTGCAAAACAGCTGCAAAACAATATACCGGGTTGTTTTAAAGTTCTGTTACACTTTGATATTTTTATTTAAAAGTCTCCAAAATGACGATTTAAATGGATAAGAAAACAAATAGGGCTTTCCATACATTTATTAGGATTATTACAATAATATTTTTCAATTTGAGCTCCTTCAGCAACAATGACACGGCTCAGACAAGGGCGGAAACGCTTGCAAACTTTGCGGATGTAATCTTTTGAACAATTAACTGAAGACTTCAACTCCTCTACACTGTTGTGGTGAACTTTACATGCCTTGCTCTCAATATGCGTCCAGACACTGTAATCGAGAGGGTTCAGATCAGGCGACTATGGTGGCCAGAAGTCCTTGGGCCAAAAGTTCATGTTTGACCCTAGCCACTCTTTGAACAGTTTTTGCGGTGTGCGTAAGTGCATCCTCTTGTTGGAATACGTAGTTTGCATTAGCGTAGCTTGTTTCGCTATCGCAGATAACCCTAAACTTTATTCCATACTTCCCGGGTTTTGAAGGCAAGTACTGGCGAAAGGGGCACCGTCCACGGAAAGAAACGAGCTGTTCGGCTAAAGTCAAATTAACCCCAGGAACAAAAGCATCTTGCAAGGTACTATTCCACACGTCGAATGCGTTTCTCATGGGTTGAAATTTATCTGAAGATCTATTTTTCTTCTCTTCGCAGCATCATCAAAACGCATAGTGCGTAAAATTTCCTAAAACAAATCTCTCGCTAAGATTTTATTGAAAATTTGGCGGCCATTTAATCTATTCCATAGTTGGGAAGCAGGCTCATAATTTGATTTGTAAACTCCAATAAGCAGTAGGATACCAATAAACTTCTTTAGTTCTTCTTTGTCCAAAGTTTACCACTGCTTTTTAAATTGTTGGTTCCCTTCTTCATTAGTGTAAGTGCAAATTTCCTCTAGCAAAGAATCTCGGAAGAAGAGAAAGAAAGCATCAGTTAAATTATCTACATTCCTCTCACGCATAATGTTATGATCACACAGGCGTCCTAGTGATGATGTCTGTGGAACATCTGTCCAGGTTTCTACATTGGTTTTTGATTTGAAACTCGATATATTACTGCCATCCACAACAGGGGTTACCTGAGTTCCTGCATTATTTTCATCCTCAGAAGATTGCCAATATTCATGGTTTGATAAAAGTTCATCAGCTTCCCCGTCGTCTTCAGACGGAATATAATCGTCATTTTCTCCATCATTGAAGCTGTTTTGTTCATATTCAATCAATAGCCTTATTTCTTATAAACCTGCACGAGCCATGTTCTCAGACGCACCACCTCCTAGCAATGAGCAAAACAAAATAATGTGACTACTTCTCCCAACCTTGTATATAGGCACTATTTCGTACAAGTGACAACATGTTCTTACACTCAGGGTTTACACAAGTAATGCAACAAACACTTGTTTTATTCTAGAGAAAGTGTGGACTTTGAAGGTCCACTTCGTTAAATATGCTACATTATTCTTATATGAAATAAAATTTTAAACTACTTAGTTAATATTTCTGTGTTATGATCATGAATAAAATGTTAATAAAATCATGGAGTTTCAGTCTCGAAAAATTATTTAACAATTTACGGGCTTGTTAATTTTGACACTGGGCCTCCCAGGCCCACTTCGTCGTTCCAGGGTTAAACAACGAAGGGAAACTGAATGAAAAATCCACACAAAAATCGATTCTCAGTAGTTTCATCACCGATGAGAATTTTCCTCTCACGGAGAATGACAGAAAAAACAATAAATTTTCACCCTCAGCAGGTATTAAGGGGCCAATAGACCTCATGGTAAATACACAAGTATTTATACACGAGTATTTCACGAAAAACACCAAGTCAAGTACCAACTAAATGTAGAATAATTATTAGCCATAGCTATTAACTTGTAATTTTTATAATGGAGTCAAAAAGACCCTTAATTACGCAAGCAAATCTGAAAGAATCATGTTAAGAAAAAATTAAAGTGGAACACATGATGAAGATTAACTTCTTTGGCTACTGGAAAACCCATCAATCCAGGATGAATATAGGGTTGATTAACACAGAGATAGAAAGGGCTCACCGTCACCTTGTATTCTGATGTCCCCGCTGGTGTTGGGAGGTGGTCGGTCATCAGGAGTGGTGGTAGAGGTGGAGGTTGTGGTGGTGGTCTGTGTGGTGGTGGTCGAGGTGCAGGAGCTGAGCGAAGGGAAGCAAGGCGTGCCCTCCAGGCACCCGTTGAGAGCATCCATCTTATCGCCGCACTCGTCGTCTGAGGACAGAAGGAGACTAGGTGACCTAGGACTACAACACCGACCCACTGTCACGGTTTCCTACACCACACGCACTCGTGTTAGGCTATGGTCAGAACCGAGACTGCATGAAATTCAACCAATAAAAAACAAGGAAATAGTATGTACCTTCAAATGGGGCTCGAACGAACGCTGTGAGATTTACATGATCCACAGTATGAATGTTCAGCAGAATCCTGAACGAAAATTACAGTAATGGATTGTAACATAAACACTAAAGGCCGTGACGGCACCCAGCTGTCTTTTGTCAATAACCGAGATTAAGAACTTAAATTTATCAAACAAATTCAGGCGTGCGCCCTATGTGCAAGCGACTGACAACAGTTCATACAAATAAGAACTTGATAAATAGAACACACATTATTGAGCAGGTGGAAATTCAACTGTTAGAACTGGGGAGCTTATGAACTATCAGGAAATGCGAACACGAGCTCTCAAATCCACGTAATCTAATAAATCATAACTCTACTGAATTATATCGTTAAGGGATACAAATAAAATAACACAAGAGCAGTAAAAGTAAGGAAAGATACAAAATTATGGATAATAGTGCAAGGAAAATCAAAATGTAGGAAGTCACTGCACAAAATGAAGGCTCATTCCTGAACTGCGACGGGCCTGTAACATTAGGACAATTCACAAACATATTGTTTGAAGACTATAATTAAGAATTACGATTTTCATACGAAGTCTCGTAATTTTGGATCACCGATACCGAACGCGCAGCAGAATGTTCACGGTGGCACATTGTCTACGGTACACCTACTGCAGTAATGGTCATAACGAGCGCTCGAAATTTCCGTTGTTCCCTGCCGTCAAGCTCTTCTCAGTAGTGACACCAAGACCTCACAGCACTAACATATGAAACCAAAACAAACTGTCATCAGTATTATGGTTATGTAGACTTAAATAAAAAGCTCAGTGAATGTAAGTTAATTTTCCGTAAACGTCGCTACAATGGCGTAAAGTTGAAAGATCTCTCTTGACAAATACCCGCTACGGCAAAAAACGAGAGAATCGGCAGAAGCGAAGCGAAATATGGAAGAAAAAGAAGTATCACTCGACCAAGAAGCCGGTTGTACACCACTGCGGCCTTATTCACGGAAGTCAGGAAAAGATAAAATAAGGCTCTAATGTAACTGTCGCCAAAAGTATCGCTTATTCCATTTTAAGCCGCTAACAATATCCCCGAAGAATGCAAGTCCTCAAAGTATTCTAAGAGAGCAGGCCCCGTTGGCAACTCATGTAAAGAACTCACGAATTCTACCCATCTCGTCACAGAGTAGTAAGTCACCCAATACACGGAGCCCAATAGACTTCATTGTACCTAGTTAAAACATAACATACTAATCCTTTAGTCTAAAATCCTTTGGCCTTATTCATCGAGAAAACCTTCATACAGAATACAAGCTTCATATCGTAATAGTTAATGTTCGATTTCAACAACGCCTTAATCGTTAGAACGGGGTCACTGATTCCCACACCACGTCATCCATGGCGTTCCAAGGCCAATCCTAGTACTGCATAACGGTTCGCCTTGTAGTTACAGCATGGCACACTCGATGTCCAATGACTTGTTACTGCCAAATCTAAACATACATCCTAGGTTGTCTTATGTGCCGTTACTAAATTCCCGCCGAGTATTCACCGTTTACAGTTAGGCGACGTAAGGGGGCCGCGACTTACCTAAATTATGCACCGCATATTAATGAACGAAGAGAAATTTTATCTGTTCAGGAGTAATCATATACACCTGTAGGTTGAAAGATTCCCTGAATTCAAGTATAACTTGATGAGCATCAACCAGAATGAGGTATAACTTAATGAGCATCAAACAATAAAGTATAACTTGATGAGCTAATATTAATCAGAATGAAGTATAACTTAATGGACATCAACCAGATTAAAACGAAAGTTGATTAACTATCATCACGTCCGATCTAACAATCAAATCTCTGCAGTCATGAAGTAATCCACACTTCATTGGAACTTAATATCAACTATTGGAACTGCATATATGAGATGAAAATATTGTTTATCTCAATAATTATAACAAAATTTGATACACTTAAAACAATTCCTTTATATAATCGCATTAAAGCCAAACATTTTGTAACACTTTTCTCAGAAGTCAAATCAAAAATCTTGTCATCACAATAAGAAAACCATACATCGATAGCAACAACTAAACTGGTTCAAATATTCATTAGAAACCTATACAATTTGTTAATCCCTATGTAGAAGCTACAATGTATTTCAATAAATATGTACTTTCGTTTTTATCAACTCCATAAGAAATTGAAATGATTCAGGGAAATTTGCTTTACGAGGTGTAAATAATTATAAGACAGGTTTAAAAAATTGTATTTGACAAAAGTTTGGGACAAATATAGAAGTTGCATTTATCTTCTTTCGATAGCCGAATTTTTATGCATATTTCCTGCATTAAATCAATGAGGATTGCAAGTGTTTCAATAAAAATTTCTCTCCAATTTCGATCGATATACGACTTTGATTCACTATTTTCAAACTGTTTTCCATTATTGTAAACTCATCATGATAGAATCCCCTAAATGTTTTCTATTGGCTTTAAGTCGCTAGTTTTTGATATCTCTCAAGAAAAAAATTAGTTCAGATGATGATCCTAAAAACTAACGTATCAAGGACATGTTTATCTTCCTTACAATCATTCCTACCTGGGATGGTATCAAAACACTTTCCAGAAATAGTCTCTTTCGATCATATCTTTAGTTCCCAGATTATTTGTGTTAATAAATACCCATGATTTCTCCCTCCCAGTTGTAATTTGATTCGTATCAATTTTGCTAACGTTATTCATTTCACTAACCAAGTTAGAAAACGCTCACTCACAAATAGAGCCAAAACTTCCCTTGCCTATTCAGTATCATTTTAAGAACATTGATAATTAGCTTCACAACATAACCATGCTCTTGTTGTCATGATAGCTTCACATCACATACACAGGTCTGTCTTTCACTTTCCAAACATTATACAAACCTCCCTCCAATTGCATTAGCTTCAACCATACTCACGAACATTGAATCTACCAAATATTAGGATCCCTGAGCTCCACGACGATTGTATCACTTCGCTGCTTCCTATTTTTACAGACAGCAAATGCAGAAGAAGAGAAGTCCAACCAGCCACACGGTTTGTTCATTTTCTTTAGCTTCTTCAAATTGAAGGAAATACATACGAATTTAGTATCTTGAACGAGCAGAAGAAGTATTTTTCCCCCTCACAAGACCACGGCTTCCCATACAAAGGATTTCCATAAGTCATTCATAGTTAGAAGGAATTAAAAGATCAACGCAATTACTGAAAATTAAAAAACGGTCGCATGAGTCACAACAAATAAGCAATAACAAAACATGCCAACTATACCAGACGAGGGTAAATGCTGTAGTTCAAACACTAGTACCGATTGTAGGTTATAAGAATGGTCAGCACACATTTTTCGGAGTCACTCTAAGATGAATAACTGCGTTAATGTTGAGATAATATCAGAGGTCGAGGGAATAATACCCATTGTTATTTCACAAACGAAATGGGAAAGCATTAGTGAAACAAAAACACTCTTCTAACCGCTGTAATCATCATTAGATGAAGAAGAAGAGTAGTCTCCCGGATCGTCCATAAGCCCGAGGCTGTCCCACACATCCTCGAGTTGCGCCGCCACCTCCTGCCAGCCCTCGTCGGCGTCACCAGGGTACGCAGGACTCGAGTAAGGTCGGCCAGCACGCGGGGTAATTACTCTGTTCTCGCCTCCGTACACCACGGTGCTGCGACGGTGAAGTACAGATGACCGAGGCTCAATATACTTACGGTCGGCAGGAACAGTTTTTGGTATGGGATCGTTGAAAAACATTTCCAATTTCTCCAAGCTGCATTCCTCATCACTGTCGTCTGTATCTTGTATTGAATCATCAAAACTCACTACGTGAGAGTTAGCATTCTGAACAAAATGTGCACCGTTGTTTGAAAACACGGCGGCGTCTTCACCATTCGCCGGCAAGTTAGTATTACAATATCGGGCGAGAGTCGACGGTGTCGCACAATTTGAAGTGAAGTCAGTTGCCAATCTTTTTTCGTTTCGAACATTCATTGACATTGATGCTGTTGGAAGTAACTTAGCTTCGACCGATGTATCGTCACGAATCACTCCACTCAAATTTTCAGGCACCGTGCTGTGCATATAATTGTTGCCGCAATCTACCGTGTTTTCGGTTGGGCGGGGCACAACAGCCGGCCCACACAAGATACCATTTTTGTCCAAAAGTTTTACTCTTACACGTTGGATCTGACCGTCGGAGTCTCCATGTGAACTGTGGTTGTTATGCGTCCCAGATGAAGGTGTACCATAACGCGTATTTGAGATGGGGCCGCCTAGGTGTCTGCTAGCAAGAAAGTACCGGTCGAAGTCGTCATAATAATCTTCTAGGGAATCGTAGAAGTAATCCTCCTCATCTTCATCTACACTATTGTTATCTACTCTCACAATCCATTTTTTCAGAGTTTTATCGCTGCTGGGTTTCTGATTTAATAATTGACCGCATGAGGAGCCTTTCACGTCGTCATCTGTGCAGTCTTGATATTCGCTGTCATCCTCCACATCAGCAGGAGAAATATCCTCGGCTTCTTGTCTTCGAGCATCAATAACATAGCTGGGTCGTCCCTCATCATTATGATTTATACGTTTTGGTTTTTCAGGAACGTCCCAGTCTCGCTCATTGCTCTCTTTGAAAGATTTAACACGTCTCACTCTAGGAGGAACTTTTTTTAACCTACCTGAGTCTCTTCTTAAAACGCTGTTCACTCTCCTTACATAACTGCCCACCGAGCTCGGCTGGCGGTAGAGAATTTTTTCACGAATATTCTCAATGTCTTTCTTATGAAAGCCATTGGTCCTGATGACGCCATGGGCATTTGATGATGTTGATTCAAATGCGCAGGAATTGCGAGGAAAGTTTACAGCTCTGCAGTTCTGAGGATGATACTCCGAGTCACTAACGTCACAGTTACACGATGGTACATCGCCGATGGGTAACTCTTTATCATCACAAATAATAGAACGTTTCCTGATATAAGGAGAATCAGGAGGTCCGTGGCTGTGATCAGAGCTTTTAATTTTTGAAACCCCAGCCTTTGACAATTTATGCCTGAGGATAGGCGAGATATTTTCGGCGGTATTAGGAAAAGATGAACGAAGATGTGAACGAGCTTCATCCGCTTTTATGCTGTTGCTTCTTCGCATGAGATAGTAACGCATATTGTCCTGTCTGCGATTGAGAGCAATCATATCTGATCTGAAAGAGTAGCGGCTCGTGACTGGATTTCCCATTTTTGGTGCAGCTGAACGTCCCTCAGTTCCCTTGGATTTGTCAAAATGAAGCTCTTTATTTGAATTACTACTCGTAATGTAACCATTTGGAGTGAGTGTACTTGAAGTTGTGCCGGACGAATACGTAGGAGCGACAACTGCAACAGAACGAGTAGTTTGAGACCTGGAAATTGGGTTAGGCCATATTTTGACAGGTGTGGAAGCACGTGGATCACTCGTACTTGACGCGTCACTCGAGCTATGTATTAAACTTTGGAAATTGACATTGGAGCACGGAGCCGCTTCATCCGAAGAAGTACAGGACGAAAGCGACGACGAGGAGGACAAAGTTGAGAGAGTAACGACGGTAGCTTGCTCAGGAGCTATGGTGGCCGAACGACAGATGAAGTCACCAATTGGATAAGTGTCATCGCTCGAGATAATCCCGCCATTTTTGTTTTTTTCTTCTTGTTTTAATGATGGCGTCGAACTCTGAGGTGCCATAATACTGGTATACCCCACCATGGCGTCTCGTTTTGGCGACATTTCGGCAGAGCCAATAGAAGAATGAAGCTCGCCATTTTTGTCTACCGGGGTACAATGAGCTTCAACTGAATTGCAGTAAGCAATAGAAACTGATCCAGGAATAGTGGTGTTTGTGCCGCCTCTGCACTGAATGTGTTGTTGGTTGTTCAAGTTAACACTGGAGCTACAATCGCTCGAGTCGCCGCTCCTCTGAGCAGCAGCTGCCTGGTCACTGACGACCAATTTGGCGCTCAGCAGACCGTCCTCACACTTGAGGGGAGAGTTGAAGGCAATTCCCTGCTGCATGAGAGGCAGGTGCAAAGAGGAGGCGCTTTGTTTTGACGGCTCAACACCTCTCTCCGCACTACCCTCAAGACCTGCACCAATTGCAGTTTTAGCACCAGTAGCACCACCGTACGCAGAAACAAGAGCGGAAGGAGCTACAACCAAAGGTGATTTTTCAGTAGAAGCACAATTACAAGTTGAAAAAGCAGTACTCTCTATGCAGTTATCTGGAGTAGTAATCCCTTCGACTTTTTCAGCAGACACATAATTGAATTCATCTTCAACAAATGGCTCATGTTTCAGACTTGAATTGGAAATGCTTTCATCCTGATGTTCTCCAATACTCCTAAGCACTAATTGTTCTTTGGAATTTATTCTCCAATCATGTATAGGAGAAACAGATTTTGTCCCATGGTACTTTGCAGTATCATCAATAGAGCTCCGTGTTGCACCTGTGAACTTCTCCTTCAAAATATTTGTGAAGGAAGATATATTTTTGTTTTCTACATTCTTAGAAGTAGTAGGCATTAGACTTGTTTCAATTCTAGATGAACAAGAACATCTGGTGGCTGAATCACTTGACAAACACGAAGTCGTGTTAGTATTTTTAGCATCATGAGGTGTTAATTTGGGTGAAGTGTCGTTATCATCAACTTGGCTTGTCTTGCGCTTTCTCAACGGGGACAGTTTAGCAGAGCAACATGAAACGTCTTTACCACTAATTGAACTATTTCTTTTCAACTTTTCGTCATCTTCACTTCCAGAATAAACATCCTTGGACGTGGACTTGAGATCTGAGGTCTTATTGTAGTGTTCCGTTGTGGTTCTAAAACGAGAATCTGAGTCATGGTTTGCACAATTTGGTTTTGCAGTAATTTCATCTGTAGAAAGTGGTTCAGCTTTGGAACGAGGGAAAGTATCGGCCCAAGTTTTTTGATGGGAAGCCAAGGGCTGAGACGGTGAGGAAGGAGCAGAAGGTACCAGTTCACGTGTTGGAGACCTAGACCCGAAAGAAGCACTTGTCGACCCGAGGGCCACATCTCCTGCAGCAGAGTCAGAGAGCCACTCTGCCCCACAAGCGGCACTCGAGGAGTGGCTGGTGTAGGTGCCATGAGTGCCCAGTATAGAGGAGGGCAGGTGGGGAGCACGAGCGCCCCAAAGCGAAACACGTTCACGACGCCGGCGTCCGAGCGTCAAGGATTTGACCATATCCATTAGAGGCATCTCTGCTTACTGATGTGCAATCTTAGCTTAAAAATATTTTTCTATGTACTAGCACGAACTAATTGAAATATGCTCCGTCAATCATTTTCAAATAAACTGTACAAAAAATGCGGTTCAATTCATTTACATGCGAGTCAAATATTATCATCGAAGGTGATTAAATTCTTAATTGCCGAAGAGATGAAGACGTAAGAAGCTCAATGCGTGAATGTTCTACAGCACGACACTTGAAATACGTTCTCAAAATGCTACTTGGCAGTATGGCTTTTTCAAGTCTTGCACAAATACGAGATGATCGAATTATTATGAACAAATAAGTATGAAAGTACACTTTCTAATAGTACGTATCACTGGAATAGTTTCAAAAGGAAACTTTCTTCTGAAACATTCAAGTAAATGGCATTTTGATCAGATTGGTAATTTAGATTAAGGCTCGAGAAGACCTCTGTAAAGGAAAGAGTGTAAAATACGCATTTCAAATAAGAAATACTAGCATCTTAGCTTAAAATGTGGCAGCTAAATCGAAAACGGCGTTGAGCTGCCACGCATCACGCAACAATCTAGTTGGCAATTTCAGTCCTCAATTCAGGATTGAGTCGCAGCATCTAGAGTGAACTTTTGGAATATGCCTGATGCAGACAAACATTAGATGTATTACACATTGGTGAATAATTTCAAAAACCTGGATATCAGTCCAACAAAAAATAAAATGAAGTGGATATCAATAATAAGACAGATGCACATTTAGTAAATGCATACTAGTTACGACTTTGGGCTTGAATTGTTTACTCGTGTGAAAAAAGCTTGTCTACTGAAATGACTGACTTGTGAAATAAGGGGAGCCATTATTCGCATTAAGTAGTCAGGCTAATATGGCCACCGAGGATCGAGCGAATGGTAATTATAAAGTAAAAACACTAGAAATGCAAAGAGTACAAAGCATAACACAAACATCGAAATTAATGGAACCAACTTCTCTAAATGAATTGCGAGTATATTTGCTTCTGATGTACCGTCGATTATTCAAGGGCCAATATAGACTTAATTGCACTCAACTATTTCGACGGAAAATAAGAATGAGACAATATCCACCACGTGATGAGCGTATTTCACGACCCCTGATGAGCATATTTCATCGAGAATTTTGAATCGACAACTTGGGTTCAAGGGTACAGTTCTTCAGGTAAACGCTGAATGACTCCAAGCAAAACTAGAAAAATTATTAAATAATCTACAAGATATTACTCACATTAAATTTAAAATAGAATTTAAACGTCTAAGAAATAACTACACCAGCATTGAAGAGTCACTACAGTACTGGTACCTCAAAGAAAACTCGCTTCAGTCTCGTTGAACATAGGTAGACCATAGCATCATTATTTACTTATGAAATTTCAACCCTTGTGCATCATTGTCTCGCAGTTCTTCACTTTTTGAATTTTAAAGCTAAGCAGATGAGTGAAATTTATTGAATTTGTGATGTTCGAAAGAAGTATACATGGCACAAGGAAGCTGACACCTTCACTAGACCTGTCTTCAGCTCGGTTGAGATTGTTGAGGAAGGTAGTACGCAGCGAGGTTAGGTAGGGCAGCCACACTGACATCCCAGATGAAGCAAAGACCACAACAGGAAAGGCCATTCGTCGGGCGCCACCCAACCACCCCTCCCCTCTTTTGTTTCAGAACACGGCTAGATTCATTGAGGAACAAGCAAACAAAAACTCTGCCTTGACTAACTATAACAGTGTATCAATGGGGCTGGCAGACTATCCGACCTGAATAAGTATTGGATGCCAATATGGCGGGGATTTATACTGTTCGTGGGAATTGTTGAGTTTTCTAGTTGAAAACGTGAGGGAAAGAGGGCTGGCAGAGAGCGTTGCTGCAACTGCGGCACTCAGTCGGACACTGACGGTGTGGTACCCAGCGAACACTTGGCACCCGCCGTGCAGGTGCCCAGCTACGTGCACACACGCGCTATGTGCTCACACGCCCACGTGCATTCAGCCAGTAAGTGCACGTGCTATGAGGTCATACAAGCACGTGCTTTGTCATTACATGTCACTGCGCACACATATGAAGTAGAATTTGATCACACGAGTAATGTGCTTTGTGAGCAAAGCTAAGGTACTCTTGAGCGTACTTGCAATGTGCTCGTAACATGTACACAAAATATGCTCTCTTACACGCACGTGCCTAGTGCTCTCAGTCGCACGTACACAATGCTTGCACGCACACGTACACAAGGCTTGCACGCACACGTACACAATGCTTGCACGCACACGTACATAATGCTTGCACGCACACGTACATAATGCTTGCACGCACACGTATGTACAGTGTGCTCACGCGCAGAGTACACAAACACTCTAGCTTAATTTGCTAACATGCAAATGGAAACGCACACCCATCGTGTTCATACATGTACTAGAACATACACAAAGGTTCACATAGTGTCGAGGGGAAGGGCTTGAAGCATGACGCAAAAGAGTATCACTAAATTGAGGTCACAGCAAAAGATCGTAAGGAAAAGCAACGTGACCACAGCGCTCCACAAATCTCGCCAGTCAGATTGCCGTGGGTCACAGGCTCCCTTCAAGCTGTACACGCGAGAGCGCCAAGCCTTACGTACGCACTTATACAAATTGCACGCACTTACGTTTTGCACGTCACAAGCGATGATCATCTTAAACATTAACACCTTTGTCTGACCAACATCAACATCACCTCAAGGAAACAGATTTTAGTTAGTGTTTCAAACCCAACAGTTTTTCTTAGTTCGCTATCATGGTCCACCTCCACATGGTGTAGCCTTAGTGCAAACTCGAGCAACTCAATTCTTTATCGGACAATTTTACCAATAATTTAATTTTAACATTTTCTCTTCTTAACTCTAATTTTATTAATTTGTACTGATGAATCAATCACCTAATCAATCAAAAGACAAAAATCTATTCTCACAACCTCGGTTTTTACGCGCGTATGTAATATAACAAAACACGTTTTCCGCGTAAATGAAGGGTGGACAGCACTAGTGGACTACTTGCATTTTTTCCCACAGGAGAAAATGCAAGTAGTCCACTAGTGCTGTCCACCCTTCATATAGTAAACTACTGGATCGTAATCGCCTCTGTCAGCGCTGTGTTAGCGACAGCACGGGAGTGGACTACTTGCATTTTTTCTCGTGGAAAACATGTTATATTTACCACGGGAAAAAATGCAAGTAGTCCACTAGTGCTGTCCACCCTTCAAATATCGAGACAGAAGTTTACCCTATTTGACTATTCTTAGATCTTGTGCTCAGAATATTTGGACACAATATGGAAATAATGCTGCAAAATGTTGATGTGTGCATGATGAAATTTTTTTATTCATTAACTTTGAATATTTTCAGGAACGAACATATGAACTAATGTGCTTAATATCGAGGAAAAGGTATGGACGTTGTGAATTTTATTTGACCGTAATCTGACAGATCCTAAAATAAAAGTAATTTTAATATGAGATCGTAGAAATCTGATTTTACGTATGGTGTAGATGTACACAAACTTATCATCCTAAATCCTTGACCCTTGAATTCAAGTCATAAGACCATCACCCAAAACGCAACATCCACGAGCCCCACCTTAAAAACATAAACTTGGTGCACTCAGCCAATCCTGGTCAATGGATCGCACAAGCAGTAAGAGTTATGAAAATTATTAGCTACTCCAAAATTGTAACATGTAATGAACTTGGACACTATCGTTAGGTTGAAAAACTAGACAAGTTTACGAAATGTTCAGTCTTATGAAGGTCACTGATGGACAGTTGTCTGATGATGGACAGCCACTGATGATACATATGCTAGATATTCACAAGGTCATTCACTGTCTTTCAAAATCATCATCGTTGGTTTTTCCTATTAGGTAAACAGTAGGATAGTCCTGGCACGAAAAATCATGAGACAAAAAGTTGAGTGTCCTGAATGTCTAGGTCTGCTGAAGAACAAGCCAAGGGCGTACTTACAGAGTCAACTGAAACACCTGGCTTAGGTGGGCGAGTGACCACGGTGTACACAAGTCGTACAAATACTCTTACACAAATTTATCACAGCACCGTTGTAGTAGAACTATTCCATGTAAAAAAGCAAAGTAATAAAAGTTCAATGTTTACGCTAAACAATATGAAACTCAAGACTAGAAATCATGCACTAGCAAATGTAACAAAAAAATGTGAAACCGTGAGCTGGGTCTATTTTAAACCGCACATTATTCATACGAAGAACTAAATTTCATTTTCAATTACTGCTGGGTGCCTATAGTCTATAGCTGGGTATCAATTAGCCTATATTAGATGAAAACATCGAAACTCGAATAGAAAATTTCGCCAACAGCTAATCGTGCACCTAAATGACTTTGACGAACACAGAATTGTGGCACTCAGAGCCGTGTCCTGGTCACCGTTGAGACGCAGAACGCGCACTTACGCATCTCCGTGACGTGCATTAATTACTCCAGCACACCCACCTCGAGCCCTCACCATCATCACCCCCACCAAATGTGTATTAACTTTTTAAATTCAATGCACATGGAGCAGGAAACCGTCCTGGAACGCCATCACTCGCTATAAAATAATGTAGTAATTAAATTTTTCTTACATTTCTGTAGGACCGGCCACAATATTATTGGCAAACTAGACAAGTATATTTTTTTGCTATCCACGTGTGCCTCCCGTACTAACTCTACTCAATTCCTACTCTGCATATTCTCAAGAGTGGTGCAAAACATTTACAATTAACTTAGTTTGCAAAGCTATTTTTTTCTTGCCGTAGACAGCAATATGTAAAGTTCTCGCACATTTGTATTCATTCTTTACTTATGTTTTTAATCCCTGCCTCACTTTATATCAATCTGCTTGCATTCGGTAACTACGCCACAAAATACTTCACTCGTAATGTATAAATAAATATCTAACATTTCATACGTCTTTCAAGGCTTTAACAAGACAGTATGGTACAATACTTGTAATTGTTCATCAATACCAATCTCATAATAATCTCACTATACTATATACTGTGAAAAATCATCCCGTTGAGATAGGAGTAAACCAATCAAAAATCCCATTCAATTTAGCTGAAACCAGCAGCATTTGATGAACATACTGATGGTCCCATTTTAGGAGACAAAAGAGTTCAATATGCTGCCTGCGCACGTCAAAAGAACGAGATCGTATTGGAAGCCTTGACGAGTTTGAGGACGCTACTCAAAGCAATGAGTGAAGTTTGCGTTAAAGAATGAGCTAACGAAGAGAACTCACCTTCAGTGATGGGAGATATGGGAGAGTCAGGAAGCAGGATGCCTTTCTGAAGCAGCTCTTCCTTGTTGACTCTCATCGAGATCTTCCTTTCCAGGGCTGAGGGTAAACAAGTTAGATAACGTGTTTCTTAGGTATCATCAACTGGTGAAAATAAATTTCAGGCACATTGATTTCCATGTAAGTACTCAAATTATAAATCTCGACTCAAAAAAATAAAATAAATTACAGATTCCAAGCTTAAAACACTCAACTTTTTTAAGTAAACATTAATTTTGAACTAGTTACTTCTTGCATAATCAAATATGGCCACAGTCCTGCATGGATTTACCTGTCATACGAAATATGCAATAAAGGAATATTGCAGAACCTTAGACTTTTCAAATTGACAAAAAAGTGATGTCAGATTTTTGAGAATAAAGTTTTAGATATCATTTGTGAAATTGCCTCTCTTTATAATTTACGAATAAGAAATTCATACTTTTTCTTCTTTCAGATCATTTAATCATAATTTTCCACAATATTCTCACCCATGTTTATCTCATGTAAAGATCTGAGTATAATATTTTACTCCACACGAGTTTCACAAAGGTGCCAATGCAATTACAGTAGCAAAGTCTATTCATAGCGCATATGGAGATGATGTTGTACATGGAAAAAATTAGAAGAGGTGGTTTTCTAGTTTCCGAAGTAGAGATTTCAACTTGAAAAATGAGCTACAAGAGGATCGTTTAAAAAAACTTGATTCCGAAGAGTTAGAAGCAATTGTCAAACAATTTCACCATTACTTCTGCGGAACTTCTAGAACGGTTTAACGTAGACCACACAACTGGAAAATAGGTCCCACACGAATTGTCTGAAGAGAATCCCCGATAGCAGGTTGCTTGTTGTGAATCGTTACTCTCATCACTTCTTCATGTACCATTTATACGTAGGCTTGTTAAAGGTGACAAGAAAGTAAATTCTTTACCATAACTTTCAACGCCGCCGATAGTGGGTCAACAAGGAAGATCAGTTCGCCAACAGAGAAGAAAACTTCATCTAAAAAAGGATCAAGTTGAGTGTACAGTGGGATATTGAAGGAATTACCCATTACGAACTGTTCACTAGCACTCAGACAATTACCGATAATCTCTAATTTGATTAACTTCGTTGTTTGAAAATAGTAATGAACTAAAAATGCCCCTCATCAGTGAAAAGAAAAAGTATCATCATTCATCACAAGGATGTTCGTCCTCACACACCTCAACTGGAAGAACTTATTTGGAAAATACTGCTTTCTGCAGTATATTCTACTGGCCTTGCTCCTTCTGATTATCACTTCTTTAGGAAACTATGCAACCATTTGAATGTGTTAAACTTGACATCAAGAGAAGAGGTTGAAAATGAATTGGTTTTATAATCTTTCAAAACCAAGGAATTCTACACGGATGGGACTTAAAAGCTTGTTGACAGATGGGTTGATATTCTAAAAAGCAAATGAGATCATGCCAACGGATAAATTTTTTCATAGTCATGAGTTTTTCATTTATAATATAAATCTTGATATCAGACATTACTTTTGAACTAAACTGATGAATATTTTACTTCTATTTTAAAGATTGAGAATTGAAATATAAACAAGACAGAACAATCTCAAAAAGCGTCAAAAACCTTCAAATTAAAAATTAAAATTCCTTACTATATAAGCTAAACGTTAACTGTGCGTCTGCATACATTCATTAGGTCGTTTAGACATGTAAATGTGACAGAGAATATCACCAGCTTGGTCGACTGGTGAGCGAATCTGCTTTCGAGAGCCCCTACATAAGCGATAACATATCACGGAATTACCAGTTAAGAATTAGTCAACGAGACATATCACTATCGGCTGCTGGACTCACATCTGCTGGTAGCCTCGAACTTGTCGGATTTCTTTTTCCTCTTCCACTTCCAGGGCTTGAAGAGCCGACCAAGAGCTGAGAATTTGCTTTTGGGCGCACGCTCTGGAGGGGGAGACCTGGACCCACCGCCCCCACCTCCACCTCTCGCCGCACCATTGGTCTTGTTTTTGCCTGCACAGAGAGAGAACAAGTTACTCGAGGTGCCTCATCACGTAATTTGCAACATAAAACAAGGAAGTCATGATAAGATCATTAAAGGACACTAGGCACGCAGTTTGATGCCTGGTTGCCTACCTTGAGGACACTTCGTTAATCTTACCCTGCTTCTCATTTGTGCTCACAGTGGAAGCTCCGCTAACGAGTATATTCAGTTTGGAGATGGAGCTCGTAAACTGAGCACATAATTACCATTGAAATTAATGTAACACCTATTTAACCCTTCCCACACTTAGGAATATTAGTTTAAAACTAAACAATTGTTTTAATTAATTTTTTACAAATTTAAACAAAGAAACAATTATGATGAAAGACATAACAATATATATATATATATATATATATATATATATATATATATGAGTAAAAAGTCCTGTAAATAGACCCTGTAATGCCGCTTACGCTGTAGTCATTGACCTAACGGGAAATTCAAGAGAAAATGTTCTTTATTTTTTCTTAATTTTTTATTCACGACATGTAACATTTATATTATCAACAATAATTATGCAGTGAACAGAATTCATTGATCACTTTATTCTAGTGCAATAATTTTTTCTACTTTCAACTTTTGGTTTTCAACGAAATATCAGCCGGCGATCAGAGAGCTCTTGCCTTTTGCCGTCGTTGACATCAAAAAGGTAATAAAAGAACTCTGTAATGAAGATTTGAAATAAATAAGCGGCTCTTTTACCGATGCTCTACGAACGTAGAAACCGAAAAAAAAATCGAAAGTCGCCACAAAGAAGACCATTATTTCAACTACGATAAACAACATTGTGGTTGTAACACGACCGTCGTAAAGTTATAAGCGATTACTTTAAATTCCCTCCACTTTACGCAGTTGGCCGGTGCTTAAATTAATTTACTTCCCCAATCAGGTTAATTTCAACCTCCCCACCAGTCCAAAGAAATCGATTTTGACGGCACTGCTTAAGCTGAGTGGCAATAGTACATCCCATGTACTACAGCCGTCAGCCCAACTTTGCTTGTGGTGAGCTGCAGATTTTTCTTGTAGCAACAATGAACAAGAACTTTGTAGAAAAATACCGTAACACGATTACTTTTTATGCGGGTTTAATGAAACGACATTCGAAATTAAATAATAAATACATCAGACGATGAAGTAAGGCATGGAGATGCAATGCAGTGACCATAGGCTAATGAGAAAAAATCCCCCTACAATTTCCGACAGTTCCAAGAGTTCCATTTAGAATTCTGAATACTATGCATATTATTCACCACAAACAAATGAAAATTATCCAATAACAAGCAATAACGCTATGAGAAATCATAACACTTTTTTCCCAGGTTAAAACCAGCGGAATTTCAAGAAATTCTAATGCCAGTATCCTCGGATAACTCTGATGAAGTTAGTGCCTACATCAAACATCTCGACTTGACACAGCTCTAAATTACATTTGTATTAATTTATTTTTCCAAAGTGAATTATTTTTTATATCCCAATGTAAACTACATCTAGTATACATTTCAAGTACAAAAGATCACGGCATATGAGATAAGGAGGCGTGTGGTGTAAAGTTTTTCATATTTCTTTAGTGATATTTGCCATTTGCGCTAGTTCAACCTCCAGACTTAACTTGTAAACTTGAATTTTGAACACTTTTCACTAATTTTTATTTAAAAATTAATTTATCTCTGAAGTAAAATATTCTTAAAGAGGTTCATAATTATTACTTAATATTTAAGCATTAGCGTTCACAAGTGTGCACGATCTATGAAGAGAATGCTTTCACGAGTCGAAATTTTGTCTGGAGGTTCAAATTCACAATTCATGATTTTAATATACCTCACTGACCTTAGTTTGGTTACCACAGATACGTGAGAAATAAGATGTTCAATAATTAATGTTTTATAAAGAAGAGATACAACTTCGGCCATACTCCTCTTCTGAACAGCACAATTCAGTCATTTATGATGAGTAATCCCCCACAGAACTGAAGTTTCGTGTCCAGCGTGAACAGTATTGATCCGTTTCTCTTATTGGATCATGCAACCAGATAACAAAAACCTAATCAGCAAACTGTGGCAAGAATAATGATAGATGTTTTGTAAAAAAATTTGCGTTAGAAGGACTCAGGACCTTGGATCCAGAGCCCCAACCCAAGCGTGAGCAGCACTGGACCTGACGAACTTGATAACAAGTGCTGACGGACGGAAAGAAATGAAGTAAGCGAGCGAGAGTGCAGTGAGAGCGCGATGCACGTGATGCACGACCGCCTCGCGCCACGCACGGACTGTTCATCACGACCATCACGGTTGTAGAGCGCATACATTACAGCATCTTGGCTCACAGTCAACTGAGGATGTGGTGTTGAACTGCACAAAATAACGGCATGCCACTGCACCATTAAAAACGTACCGCAGGTTAAAAACAACTAAATTTTGTCATAACGATATGGTTCAAACGATGATGTTATAGGTTGACGAAAATATTAAAGCGGAAAAATTGACATTATAAATGACAACTGGAGGATATGGCCTAGCCAATGACAGAACAAACGCAAGATCAGCTAGCCTACATCATTTTGAAAGCCTACGTGCGCATCATCCGGAAGAAAGAGAGCTGCTGCACCACGGAATCGGGGAGCAAGTCACCTGTTGATAACTATAAATAAACTATATGCCAACGTCATCAGATACTGAGACAGACCTAAAGTTAAAAAAACTGTCCATCCTCCAAACTTTTACCCAATCAAGACCCCCACGCACCAACTCGGAAAAAAGTATGAACATATCCACGATCCAGTGGGTGAACTGTGAAATTTACACAAAATGGGGTAATGGTCAACTACAAGTAGGAGTGAATCGCTTAATATCGCTGCAGTATTACGCTAACTTCATTGATTATTATGCTTAATAGGAACTTAAAGGAGAAAACCATAACAAATGTGCATTGCCTCCGTAAAAAGAAGCTTCGGAAATATTCACCTATATATGAGCGCTGGTACAATGACAAAACAGCAAATAAAGATTGTCACCCGCTGAAGACTGGCAATGACTTGAGTGTTGGTTACTATGAATTTGGTTCGTGCTTGTGAATAGAGATGATTTCTAATGTTTTTATACCAATAATAGACATGCATGCTGTGATATGACTGAAATTGTCACACAAAAGAGTATCATTTAAGCTGTTTGTGTAATCGCTTATATTGTCATGATAAACTCAAGATTTAGCAAGACTAGGAAAGATTCCCTTGCCTCTGCAACGCAGCCGTGCGGGACACGTTAAGTGTCTCCGTAGTATTATAGATGGCATTGTACCGCACGCACGATTTCAATTAAAGACGTTCCTTCGCGTAGCGCCAGGACAATCCTTCGTATGGAAACAACTACCAACATTGAAGGTGCTGCAAAACCTGAACCTACTTTGTAGGCTAAATAGTTCACATTTAGTGAAGTAAACAGATGGGTGGAGCTCAACCACATGAGCGTAATGCTGCATATTGAGGAAGTGTGTTTGCAACCCAGCGATGGGTAACGATAAAAGATTATTTTTGGTAGTTAGGAACGGCACGTGGAATATACTTGATATGTTATGAGTTGCCATTTCTTCAAAATCTGAGCTATGACAATAAAAGTAAATAATAACAGCGAATGACTCTCGTGGTAAGTTTCAATTTTAAACCGAGATAGACATTCGGATTTACTCACTCAATAGATATAATGACTCGCATGTTTTTCTGTGTAAAAATATCGTAAAAAACAAGGCTCGCCTCTAATTTTGTCCAGCACTATTCACCCTCATGACCAAGCGTGGTCAACAAACCAAGTAGACCATGAACCTTGGGATCAGAAGCCCCGCTGACCGCAGAGGTCGCAACGAGTGCGCACGGAAAGGATCCACAACTCCAGCCGTGCAACGAACCCCATCCACAAGCGCACCAGTTATAAAAGGCCGCGCTGCACAATACGAGCGGCCATAGAAATTCTAAGGTAAGAAATTGCTGGTCTCTGCCAAATAAGAATGGCTCAAAACATGACATAAAAGAATAATAGGACAGACGTCGCCACAGCAATACGCACATTCAGAGTGACAGCACCCATAGCTCTCACCACCACGCCGTTACTGAACTCGAGTCTTTGAGGAGCACGGCAGCGCAACGCTTTACAATGAGCACAATAACAGACGATGGCGATGATGGCTCTCCTTTTCTGCTTCTGTTTGCATTTGAGCTTCATTGGAAATTTACAAACTTTGGCGAAATTTTAGCTCAACATTCTCAAACCCTTTCAAACCAAGGCCAGTAATGGGTCACACACAATTCATCTTCAGAAATGATAACTTATCGAATTATACGACACAAGGGTAATGGCATTTCAGTAATTTTATTACAATGCACAGTCTAAATGGTGATCTATCCCAAACATAAAACTACACATATCACACAAGGTGATATTTTTTGCGTATCTAATTCCACGACTGTTAATAACAATAGAAAGAAACGATAAACAAAATTGAAAAGCAGTAATAAGTCTGAGGAGGCAATGCATACCTCGCATATCTCGACGAAGATATTTTTCGAAATAAAATTAAAAATTAAACTTTTAAGAAAGAACCTCTCGAACGATGGTGGAAACTGACTCTCAGCTGCGATAAATATCCGCATTGTGCAATAAATATAGTACGTGACATGAATCGATTCATATAGAAACGATAAAAACTAGTTTATAAACAAATTGATGAGAACACACTATTCTGCGAGACATCTACATTTTGATACTTAATAGTTTGCTTCCTGAACTAATACTTCAATTTACAGTATAACCTAGAAGCTAAAATCCTAATTTTACACGTTTATGAAAAGTGCTTAAAGCTACGTTCACTCAAGCCTCAATTAACGATCAAGACTCAGCCACACTGGATTACCAGTTAACAGTTTTGACTCGCACGGTAGTCTTACATCTCGATGTTTTCCTACGCAACCACACTATATACCACTTCCCATAACCTAACATGTTTTAGTTTCTACTTTTATTTACCAATTGATAACAATGAAGTAACGTCATACAAGCATATTTTTTCTCGGTTATACATTAGTTCGGGCCAAACACAAGACTTTTGAAACTTCAGTGGAGACAATATGACAAACGATAATTAGTTGCTAAGAACAAAACATGCATTCGTGAAATACAAAACCAATCAAGAGCCAAACGAACGCCTTGAAAGGACAAGAAAAAAATTGTAACAGATATAAGAAAATGAAACACGGAGCACATGTCGCAGTGCACATGGAGCGACCATATGAGCAGTGTCGAGGGAGCACCGAACAATAGGTCGGAACAGTTGCTGACAAACTCAGCCTAAAGTTAGCGTCTTTTCCGCCACGAAAAACTGGAAATATATTAAACTCTGTAGTGAAAATAAGAATGTGTCCGAGTGTCGTTGCGCAAGAATGTTTCGCAAGCATGCCTCTGGTTACAGGTTCATTGAGCGTACTCAACTGAGTCAGAGATGCGTGAGGACACTACGAGCGATGAGAAAGCAGTCAACAATTTACGTTTCTCTCATTCATGAGTGAATGTAGTGGCGTTGAAAGGCTTTCGCAAATATTTGGAAGGAGGGTTGTAAACTTCGAGGAGAATCGTCGCGTCTACTTTTCGAAAGGAAGAGGAAGAAGGACCAGAAGAGACAGCTGGATGCAATAAAGACAAAGAAGACAACAAAGGTCGGGGAGGTGAGAGTTGAGCATGGCACCAGCACGCAAGGCTTCCTGCATTCCCTAGCAAGACATTGCGACGCTGCCGACCTCCGCCACTAGCGGGACACAAGCCCTACACTCAGGCAGGGGTGCCATAACTTCATCCCCCACAAACCCCCGGTGGATGTCAGAGGTCTCCGCGAACCCCTAACTTTCGTAGACATGGTCTTAGCCCGAAGTATACTTTGTATAATACGCTGTTGTTTTTCCCACAATAACTCTAATTTCGACTTCCAGAAACGCCTCGTGACCTCTTTGAGATATACTCACTCACCCCCTGGGGGCTGAGTGAGTATATCTCTAGCAGTCTGTAGTGCGAGGCGCCCTGTACGAGGCGCCCTGTACGAGGCGCCCTGTACGAGGCGCCCTGTGCGAGGCGCCCTGTACGAGGCGCCCTGTACGAGGCGCCCTGTACGAGGCGCCCTGTGCGAGGCGCCCTGTACGAGGCGCCCTGTGCGAGGCGCCCTGTACGAGGCGCCCTGTACGAGGCGCCCTGTACGAGGCGCCCTGTGCGAGGCGCCCTGTGCGAGGCGCCCTGTGCGAGGCGCCCTGTGCGAGGCGCCCTGTGCGTGGCGCCCTGTGCGTGGCGCCCTGTGCGTGGCGCCCTGTACGAGGCGCCCTGTACGAGGCGCCCTGTACGAGGCGCGCAGCCAACAAACTGAGCAGCAGTGCACACATTGCCATCGTCATGGTAGCAGGGCAATGAATGAAGACACCTGGATTAAACGAAGTCATTGCACCAAAACGCTCCTGCCGCAATAGCACACTAATTTAAATACTAACAAGTAATTGGCAAAAACAGGCAGTAACTTCCTCCTAAATCCCATGAGGATATAAATGGATTAATTAACAGAAACTGATACATTGAATATCTTTCATTCTTTAAACCACGTGCCCATAAAACACCAGAAAGCCCATAAACACCGTAAACGACTACTGTAATTTGAAATTACTTATGGTTACATTCATATAAATAGCGACGTAGAAATGAAAATAAACTAAAATATTCAGTGACAAAAATTACGTTTAATATTTTCAGCTATTCTTATCGCCTTACGGTCACTGAAAGCGTTACTTCACCAACGAGTCTCAAGTTATCGCTCACTATCATAGATCGTTAATTTTGTAAAAATATTCATAGTACATCCGCGTTCCTGAGAAGGGAATAATTTTCTGGAATAACGGCAAAGGTTTGAAATAAACTTCCAGAAACAACTTGGAAGACTTTACCTGCAAACTGAAACAAACTAAAGTAAGTGAGTTGGGAGCCTTGCTTCCGTCGCAGAGAAGGCAGTCCGCTTACAGGCAGGACAACACAACAGGCGACGGCGAGTGCGCGGCAGCTGGGTGCAGGTCATCGCTTCCTGCATTCCAGGTAGATGCTGACTACCTCACAAACACCAGTACTCGTACTACTATAACTTCACCAGCACAATTTCGTCTAACAGAACCGTGAACGCCTAGATCATAGTGCCACGTCCACGGGTAAGCGAACATCTAACCAAGATTAGCAGTTGACCCTTTCAAGGCTGGTGGAAAACATTTCAAATCTCCAAAGAGGTTATGTTTAATGCTTGGTGGTACAGAAAACACCACTTTTTTAAAATTGAGTTCCTGCGCTGCTAAGAGGCTTAAAATTTGTACCACCATTATAAATGTAAGGGAATATCCCTATGAATCTATAAATTTGTGAGCATGTTACACATTTATTTTTATTAAAAGTATGAACCTAAAAAGGTTAATCCAAGATCGACAGCTGATATCATAGTTATTTTTATCAATAGCTGCTCAAGCTCCAAAGCTTCAGACTGAGTAGCTTTCGCGTACAATTCACGGCTGGTAATAGTGATTAACATATCTAACTTCCTTGTTACTCTTAGAACTTCTTACATTCGCAAGGAATAAATTTGACAAACTCCAGTGTGAACTCCGGTTAACAAAAAAACAACTTACGGGTCAGGCAAATCAA
The DNA here is from genome assembly GCA_006783055.1 of Trinorchestia longiramus. Lineage (NCBI taxonomy): Eukaryota > Metazoa > Arthropoda > Malacostraca > Amphipoda > Talitridae > Trinorchestia > Trinorchestia longiramus. The sequence goes on from VCRD01000323.1 coordinate 163,254, forward strand.
TCGTAATCTTGTAAACGTACTCTCAGTACAGTCATTTGTCAAAAAGAATTTCATTTAAGAACCGTCAATACATATGTTGCTTCACTGATCAAGTATAAGAACATAGAAAAACTGCAATGTTTCAAACACACGGCTTAACTGTTTCAACAGTCAAATTAAAAAATTCTCCTATGTTAATCAAATGAGCAATTCAGGCGCACTACACAGCTGGACTACCCCAGATGAAGTAGGCCTACTCTATCTGTAACACCGGAAACAATGGGGAACATAAATCCCAAAAGTTCAGAGATAAGTACGCCACCAAGCACAGGTTGGACTGATAACAGAAAATTTGTATAGGAGATACGTAAATCTGAACAACATTAAATTTAAAATGAAAATAAGTATGACCTTCACAAAATTTGCAGTTTATTTGGCTTACACAAATCCAAAGAATTATCGCGTATTCAACTATAATGTGAATGCAGGCCGTGGATTAGAATTCACACAGAACTTCATCATTGTAAGGTTGCTCAAATATTGTTTCAAGGACTTGTGAATATCTCAAAGAAATCAGAACATGTTCAATTAAAAAATAAAAAAAGAGCATTTGACAGGCGGTTGCGCAAAAATAACCTTACGAGAAAAACGGAACGAGAAGCACGGAGCACAAGCCCCTCTGAACAAAAAACTAAATTCAGAACAGACTTGAGAGGAGACGTGGCTGACTTAGCGGCGGGTAAGTAGGTAGGTACACTTGAAAACGCTCAAGAAAATTTCAGCAAGACGAACAAAGTACCAGCTTCTACTTCTCTACCTGCTCCTGCAAAAAAAAAACAAAGGACAAAGCTAATCAGCGCACCTAGCTGTGGTGAAGGCAGTGGAGCTTTTAGTGCCAGCACACAGCACCAAGATGTTCTTACTGCCTTCAGTTCTTCCATAAAACTGAAGACTCTCTGTCGTCAAGAATACAGTAATTTTATTTATACTTAACTTAGTATCGAGGAATTTATCCCGGATGGATTTAACGAGTGAATGAAGTTCATATCATGACGTGCATTCTGTCTTAAAATGTCAATACAACTACAAAAAAGCGTTGTGTTGCCATGAGAATGAAAAAATTCAAGGTAAACTGAATATTACAAATGAACCGGATAATTTGTCTACTAGATCAGGAGAGGAGCAATTTCATTAAAGAAATATATTTTCCGGAAAATATGTTTCCTTTGTCGTCATCCGCTCGTTATACAGAAGCGCAAGACCCACTTGCTTTAACTACCAGAATCATCAATAAATTGCTCAGCCAGTACGAGGGATCGAGTATTGAGCTCTCTCATGTCAGTCACCAAGTCGACATTCAGACGTGTTTACCCACTACGTCATCATGATAACATTGAAGGTAAAATACCCTACTTTCAATCAGAGTAATCAGGAGCGTAAATATTCACGTCCATGCTCCGCTGATATTGTACAACTGGCCACGGCCACGTTGCTGTAAAAGTAGGGCCAAATCGTATGTTTTTAGATTAGAAAAGAAATTCAACAGAGCAGAAAGAAATTATTCTTTAATGAACATAAATTGTACAGTTTCGGTACCTTCCATTCGTAACAAAATCATTGCGTAAAGTTCGAGTTGAAGTAAAACAAACAAAGTTGAAGTGATCATCAAGTATAGAAAGCACTCTCCTGGTTTGTGTTACATTGGGCAAGACCTCGATTCCAATGCCATGAACTGCCATAACAGCGTACAAGAAAAATGATCCACCTCGAGTTGAGCGTCGCATACGTGACAGTCCCACACTATAGCAGCGTACACGTTTACTGGTCCTGTTTACTCAATACAAGAGTCCAACAGCTCTATTATTCACCGCACTAGCACTTGACAAGTCAAGTCAATGAAGCCAACAAAATAACATTCGCCTTCACTTATGTGAAAGATATACACGTATGAAGCGAATACACCGCGGTTCGATGCAAGCTTCACGTTCCACTAGCGAGTGAGGTTCACTTAACTCAAACCCAGTTGCATAAATGTTCATCAAATATTTCTTAATCACAATTGAATTGAGGGATTATGAAAATATACTCAATTACATACTGATTTGTGAGAAAATAAAATATACTCTTAAGTTCACTTTGATATTAGTACAATGATATAAAGTAACAAGTTGGACAACACCAGTAATAGAACGCTTAGCATGATATGACGTAAGCATTAGCAAGGCGTCTCTAAATCACCTCTGAAGAGTACACCAAATCCACTTCTAAGCAATGACTAACCAGCGACTGAAGAGCTGCAACTCTCGAGGTGCTTGTAAACTGAATGCCTCTTCATTTGAGTCTGATTGTCAGCTCAAATCTGTGTCAACAATCACAGTTTCTGAAGAACTTACAACAACGCCCCAAGTTTTCAAAACAGCTGTGTTGCATTTCTTCAAGGCAATTCAAATGAGCACGAGGGTAAAAATCGTGATATTGAAAAAGTGCTTACTTCTTTACTAAAACATTTCACGCTAAGAAAGCTCTTAGGAATAATAATAAACTCACGGACCTTCAACCACCGCCAAACAATCTCTACCAGTTACCCTGAGACTTCATTTAAAGTGCACCACCCAAAAAATCCTTTTCGAAAACAAACCCATACGAATTCCTACTTTTTCCGTTTCTTTATTTATTTACTTTTACTTATTTATCTATAAATTTAAATTTATTAAGCATTTTGGAATTTGCTTTTATTAACATTCTATCATTTAGACCGAATCGTTAGTAAAAACAAACAAATTCAAATTCCCGTGGCCATCACAGAACCCCGTGGAAGGCCTCATGCTTCCCGCGGACAGCAGTTTGCCCACCACTAGTTAAGGAACTTAGATTGTGATGGTATCATTCTTAAGAAATTTGGGATTAGAAACCCTAAAGCTCATGAAGTAGTCTTCTTTATGCAAGTCTTTTGCTTCATTGTTGCTCTATTCCGATTCACATCTACATCAGTATGTTTTATTAGGCACCCAAAAAGTTTTCCACCCGATTTTTCAATAATATAATTCATAAAACTGCACTCTGTATCGAGCACCCGATATTATTTAGAACTGGAAAAGCAAGAGAACACAGGAACTTTCTCTCGTCGAGTCAGTACAAACGAAACTAGATAGGTGATATTATTTCTTTGAGCTTTTGATTTCGCAACTGCCTCACCCTAGTCAGGAATGTGATAAAACTCGGGTGCTCTTTTGCATGCATCGTGTGACCGACACGCAGAGTTCAGGGGAACTCGGTACAGCGCTCTGCCTTCAAGTTATTTCTGACAGCTCAGCAAAATTACGCATGGAAAAATGTCTCATTTCTATAGAATAAAACACAAAATATCGATGCCTAGATCACCGACATGGGCTATAAAGAATCAGAACATTCTTTTCTCCCCACTCCCCCAGAAATAAGATACGAATGTGACAGTAATATTGGAAAGGTTAGTTCGATATTTAAAGAAGGACAGAGTTTGCGTGGCGATTCAACTGTGGTTTGTGTCTGTAAATGAAAATATGTTCAACAATCGCTAAATCGATTCAATTACTTCAAAAATGTACATCCTAATCAGATGATTAAATTCTACAGCACGGTCTCTGATATCACCGGTGGCAGGTGTTGGGTTCATACCTGTACAAAAGGAGATTTTCTTATGCACAGCAACGTGCGTGCAGAGGTGTCTCTGTGTCCAACAATACGGACAATAGACCAGAATAAATTAAATACAGTTATTTATACAGGTCATAAGAGGACCAAAATACAACGCTTCTTCGCTAAAAAATATTAATGCGATTCAAAGCACATAAGGAAAAACGTAACGATAATTAAACTAATGGAACATATGAAATAACTTCTTTCATTTACGTACACATGATTCATTTCGTACTGAGAAGCGTGATGTGTGGTCACAACTCATGACTTGGAGTAACCTTGTATTCTCGCCTGACAGTAATAGAATAGAATAGAATGAGGCTATAGGAACGAACCTTCTGGCCCATTCTTGGGTCGGATAATTACTTCGATAATTATTCGGTTGTTTACCCAAGTTCCATGCCGTATTTCTAGCCGCGTCAACCATGTCAGCAGCGGGATTCGAACCCGGGTCTTCCCGCTCGCAAGCAGATTCGCTCACCAGTTGACCAAGCTGGTGATCTAATATCAGAGACGAATCTAAGAATCTTCTCCGACTTGTAAAATTGTTTTCAGAATAATAAGCCAGTATTCTCACTCTGATTTATCAACATATGAACACTCTTCCATGAACTTAAACAGTAGTCCAGGTCCACAGTATATTCTCAGTTAAGAGTTATACTCGTCCAGTTACATCTATTAACGTTTTTGTTTCGCATTTCTGAAAGTAATTTACACACAGAGAAGAAGCAAATCTTGCAGGAATATATTTTACTTTTGAAATGAGTGGTAAGAATACTTCGAAACTTATGCTGACATGAAATGTATAGTGAAACAATATATAGGGTGTCCATAAAGTCTCTTTACCATTTAACCAATAAATTATTGAAATGGTAAAGAGAATTTATGGACACCCTGTAATTTTTCTAATCTTTTAACTAAGTTCAATCACTAAAGTACATATTTTGAGAACAAAATTTAGGTGTAATCCTTCAAGCAGGACATCAGCACACGCAACTAGAGACAACCACTCGAATGTCGCGCAGTAGGACGTGGTGAACAAGTCAAAGTAAAGAAGTATCACCTGAATATATTTCTTACGCTCCAATATCCTTTTAAATGTTGATTGTACGACCGATGCAAGGTTAGGATAGGGCATAAACGTTCATCAGATCTAGTTAGTTCATCAGATCTAGTTAGTTCATCAGATATAGGTAGTTCATCAGATATAGTTGGGTTAAAAGTTCACTAAAGAATCAAGAGGCATTCCATCAGAGTGTAAACACCTGAAATTCAAAGTGCTAATACGTATATAACATACCCTTTAAAACACCAGTCACACAATATTATATATACTAAAAGCCATATTAATATTTAATTTACATTTTCCGTTTGGAATATATCACTGAAGTGACCCCCCATCATAGTTTCAACATGTATGTTGTCTTTTATTTTGAGCCCGCTTTTCTGAATTCACAACCACTGCCTTTATACAATTTTTGATCGTATATTCAATTTTTGAAAACGCTTCTGTAATTTCTTCCGCCCTGATAATGAATCTATTGTCCTACAAGAAAAATTTGAATTTTTGTTCATCGCTACTTCGTGCACCACATCAACCTTAAAATGAAATCCTACAAGTTATATGAGCGACACGTGATAATTCAAGATAAAATAGATACACTTCAATAAATTTTAGTTATCTCCTATTATTTACAATCATCCCACGTTCTTACCATTTCGCAGTTTTCCTGTTCTTGATTTCCTAGAAGCACGTTACTAATGTTGACCATGTGTATCATGCAGCAACATCAAAACCCACAAGTGGAGTGCATTCCAAGGAAGAATTAGGAAGCAGCGCATCGCAACCTTGAGAGAAGGAACGAGTTTGTGGCGCATCACGTGGAGCAGCAGGACACCACGGGCTTCGAGTCCGCCACTTGAGGCAGTTATTGCACATTGGAGCTCATTGAGCAGCTCACCATCAGCTTGATGTCGTGTCCCCCTCCTCTCTCTCTCTCTGTGAGCTGTTGCGTCACTCTATGTCTCGCATGGTCTTCTCACGCTCATAATTATACTAACAAGAACAGAACAAAATCAAGCACATGCCCCTACTTACATTAGACCAGCCCTTTAATTAACAAGTCTCAACAACCGTCATAATCAGAGCTACATGGCGGTACACTTCACCTCTCAATAGATTAGTTCAGATACATGAATATGAAATGAATCCAATTAATAAAAAATACTTTTCCCAGAAATTTTTTCGTTATTTTTTCTATTTTAATGTTTTTCCGTTATTGCATGAACGTATTCCATTCATTTAAAATTTAAATCAAGAACACACTAATAAAAATCTTTCAAAAATATTCTTTGTGGCCATAAAACTTTGTTTAAACTCAGAATACTAAATACTGGAGGTACGAAACTGCGACATTGTTGTCGGATGCACGCTTTCTGCTATTTATGTACTTCTACTGAAAATTGAATCACTTGTTTTCTCTTATGCTTTAGTATGAAATAATATTATACATTGAAATTCAGTATCACACTCCATTGAATAGAGTCCTCCCCAGCTACCACGGTGATTGCTTAGCTTTCATGGAATAAATACTTAATTTTATAAAACGAACTTTTTTGGGTTAACATTTGTTTTAATTTTTCATAATTCAGCAAAGTGCATGGTGTAATCCGAAATGAATGTCATTGCATTTAAAATGAGTACAGTTATTTTTCTTCCCCTAACAAACAATTCCATTTCTGATAGCGCAAACGAAACGTTGTACGAAGCGATAAGAAAACGCCAATTCTCTCACTTTAGAAATCTTGTCTCGAACTATCCAGCAACACCAACACATCTGGATAGGCAACCGAGCGTTGAAGTAAAAAATTAATGTTTTTTTAAACCGATCAGGCAATCCGTACTGCTCCCAGTTTCCTCAAGACACCGCTACGGGATGGGTAGCCAGCTGCCTGGGCCATAAACGGAAGAAGAATTGACCCTCACGCCTTATTGCCTACAATCGCCCATAGAGAAAAGGCCTGCACCTTGTGCACAGTCTGGTGGGCATGATATTGTCTTTTGTTCATAGAGACGAGAAACTCCTTGAGATCGTAACAGGTGCCGCAGAATGGACACGCAAACTGGAGTTTGTGCAGATAGCATCAGCTGCGTGCATCAGGCAACACCAGCTCAAACGAGTTATTGAGTACAAACTTATGATCACTTTTGGAGCCCTGACGAGCTCAGGAATACTTGTTTCCAGTAAGCGTTCTGCGTAGTTGAATATGTTTCTTCAGAGGCCCCAGAAGTAAAAAAATTGACTAGTTACACTTATACTAACGCCAAGTGAAAATTCAAGATATAATTGAGGTGTTTCAGATTTAAAATGTTGCTCTATAACACGATCGTAAATATTATTTCGCTAAATCCCAGCCCATGATCTCTTTATGGGGACGGAATACCTTCCTCTGTTACCGTAGCAGAAATTAATATTGGAAAAGTCTCCCGTTACATCCGCTGTATTTTGCGTAAAAATATTAGCACGTTTTCAACACAAAAATAACACTCACATTGAGAAAATAGTGCTAAAGCGGTGATTCATGATAATTCTATCCTATAATAGAAATATTTTTAAGAATATTTAAATCACTTAACAATAGAAAGTACATTCGTAAGTCATACTCGATCTGAAACTTTTGTTGTAACGAGTCACGTTAATATAAGGATAAAGTAATGATCATGTAAATAATGAAGTAAACACTATAAATGACCATTCGTATCCAATGCAACGACAGCTACGTGAAGCGCTGGTCATGCACTAACTAGGTACTCCCAATTTTAACGTTGTAGAATAGAATAGAATAGAATGAGGCTATAGGAACGAACCTTCTGGCCCATTCTTGGGTCGGATAATTACTTCGATAATTATTCAGTTGTTTACCCAAGTCCCATGCCGTATTTCTAGCCGCGTCAACCATGTCGGCAGCGGGATTCGAACCCGGGTCTTCCCGCTCGCAAGCAGATTCGCTCACCAGTCGACCAAGCTGGTGATACCAGTCGACCAAGCTTAGGAATTTGAAGCTCAGGAATAGTCAGAAGTTATTCATTATTCCTGCTAAATTAAGGGAATCGTAACAGTGGAACACTGCAAAGATATATTTTAATTAGTATCACAATGCATAAAATTTTAGTGTCTCGGTTGCCACAGCCCGTCAGAGCGGGTGGGCTTGGTAAAATGAAGCAGAGCAAACATCTTGACCAGAGTTTAAAGTGAAATAAAAAGACGAAGGAAGTAGAAACGTGGACTCGCGTATAAAATTTCGGTTGTACGGCATATCTGTTTGCTCCACCAAGTGTTACGTCCTCAACCCATTCTGACCATCTAGAATACGGTGATCCTCAACACAATCATCTGGGAGGACTACACCCATCATATGTGGTGCTACTATGAATAAATTCAATACATTGTGGTTAAACTGAGGTTATAACTTACATTAGGACATTTTATTTCAAAGAGAGAAACATGTTCAGGAAAAAATTCTTGCACTCAGAACTGTAAAACGGATATTAAGTACACCACGCTTCTACAGGGTGGCGCATAAGTAACACAACTTTTTTAGAAAATTATTCATTGATGTATTAATCATAAATCAATAATAAATGAATTAAATAATTCCATATTTAATTAATCATTAAGCTGCAAGATCTTCTGTATCTCTTACAGTTATCCCGATCCCTTTACAATAGAATAGAGTAAGGCAATATAAACGAGTCGTTTGGTCTATTTCTGGGTTGCTACCCAAGTCTCACATGCTTGGTGTTGTAAGACCGTCTGAAAAGACGAAAAAGACTACACACACCCAAGTCTCATGCCGTCTAAAGGCATCAATCACGTACGTACACACCAATCACGTAAGCCAAGCCAGTCAAATACAAGCATTTCACTCACGCACAGGCATTTCAGTTAGGTACATGTATCACAATCATACACTGGCCCCAGGAGTTAGGGACATAGAATTACTGCGTTATAATACCGGGGGGTTCGTAGTCCAATATGTCGATGACTTTTGAATGTGTTCGCAGTGCCAACGGAAACTATGTTATCGGGTAGCTGTTTTCAAGTTCCGGTGATTTTAACGCGAACGAAGATCATAGCATGGGATGTCTTGAAGTTTCTCATTATTAGTTTTTGACCTTTATTTCTGGTTCACACGTTACCGTCTCTTTCGAAAAACTCTTCCAGGGTAACATTGTTAAGGCCGTTGACATACTTATAGGTCTCAAAAAGTTGTCCTCGCAGTCTTCTTTGTTCCAGGGAGACAAGTTCAAGCTGCTCTCCATTATTTTATGTTAATAATTTTCTAAAAGGGAGTGTTACTTACGGGCCACCCTGTATAATAATGATGGTCACTGCGCTGGGCTTCTAAATTCGTGTAACGTACCTCATGTTATTACAAGATGAAAATATGCTTTAGCTAAAGAAGTAAAAATATCGACAAGTCCGAGCGTCACATGACAGATTTTTAAGCCACATCTTTCTTAGTACTCTAACACTCTGTTAATTTCACTTCGGCCATTGCAACATCTAACTGCTTAGGCGCCGCAACTGCTTTCTTACATTGCAATTCAAACGAAAGTAAATTTTCATGTGTTAATTTGTTTCGCTTCTGACCAGCTAGAACGGAGTGAAAGGCAAACAAGTACCGGAAATTAAGGGAAAACGATGAAAAACATTTGTTGATTAAGTAAAAAAAGCAGCGGCACCGACACGAAGTCACGAGCGAACACGAGGTTCCCAGCACATAGCAAGGCCAATGGAGCCGCTTCAAGATCACTTTCGCTCGTATTCAGGAGCTACTGAACGCACATCATAAGACGCAAGGAGCTGATACGTGTAGAGAATGAACAATCTGTGCTGAGGACAGATCAACTACAACGCATCGAGGTAACGTTGTGGAGGATGAGGTGAGGGGGCGGAAGGGCCAGCTGGCAGTCACACTGTAGTTATAACTTCAGCCAGTGTTTCAAACAAAGGACTCACATGACCAGGGTAAACAGGAAAATGAGGCTGATACTGCCGTACGCAAAGAGATCAACGAACGCTCAACGACAAGGCCTACAAAACCGTGGTATACGCGTCACTACTTATGGTAGCACGCACAGCACGTGACATCTAATACTTTGTAATTTAGCACACAAGCAGAGAGAAGCTAAAAATAACACAGGCTTAATATAAACTAGGACGCATGACCTCACCTACATACATAGCTCGTTAAGCAAATCATGCCAGGGAAAAAACGAACAATATGCGTTTGTGGAAGACTTAATAATAACCATCATTCGATGCAGAATAAGAGAAAAAAGGGTAATTTCCACAAGCTCAATTCACGATGTGAGGTACTTTACAACTCAACCAGCTACAACTCCCACACAGCTACTCATCAACAGCCAGTAGTGAAACAAACACTCGGGGTGACATTGCACGTCATGACTAACGGTGAAAGCAAACAAGTACGTGTGTATGGTGTCCTCAATTTGCATGGAAAATAGCACTCATGCACGAGGTCTTCGAGTATACAATTTTAAGTGATCGTAAGATCGTCCGTCACACTTGTTATACCGGAGTCTATAATTCGACGCTCACAACAGTTCATCAGACACGGTGACTGCCGAGGGAAAATGTCCAACCGATGTAATTGAACATTATTCAATTGTTTATGAAATATCTCTTAGAGAAACTTCATCAAAACTATAGTCATACATGTATCAACACTTGGAGTTATTGGAAAGTAGCAGGATGGTGGGTTTTGAAGAATAAGAGCAGAGGGTGAAGCCTTCACTAAGCAGCAAGTGAATTATTATGTTGCATTTGTGGAGCACGAACAGAGTAAGAACAGTGTGCGGTGGGCGCAGTACCAGCACACAGCGCATGAGTCAGCACCACATCCCGCCTACATGGCAGCTTCCTGCACTTATTCTTCCGCCAATCAGCCCCAATGTAAACCATCAGCTTCTCGACCAAATTACGCTGCTTCAACGCCACCTCGGCTGTCGTAACCCCCTTCCTACACTCACCTCATCCAGCAGCTCACCGTGATCCTGTTATTAAGGAAAATACATCGCTCTAATAACGGGTAAACTAACATTAAATGTGTATTGAAGAACATATTCGGGATTTGGACATTCGGGAGTAACCAAAAGAAAGGACCAATCGGTTCTTTCCTGTTGCTATATTCTAGTTCTATTCTAATTGATATTCAAAGATTGAATAAAATGAACGTTACAAGTGCAATACTTTTTTGCACCACTCGTGGAATTAGTTTCTATGTTTAAGCATCACCAACACTATCAGCACATATATTTTTTCGAAGAAAAAATGTCAAATAAGATATAACAGAAAATTTTCGAAGTTACAGATTTCTATGGAATGCATGTACCCAACAATCAAATGTGGTCATGGCGACTGCGTGGTTAGAAATGTGAGGTGGTAAACGCTGAGGCATAAAATAGAGCGTAATTCGAGCTGCATCAGTTGTACAATTTACACAGGGATGTCGTCATGAAAAGCGTAGGGATCTCAACCTCATACCCTTGCTAGCAAGACTTCAGCAGCGAGTGAACTGCGAGACCTCTTACTTAATTGAACTTCTCGTATGAACGTCTACTTTCCTTAACTTGAGGCAAAATAGTGGACTCGGTGCACAGCACACAAGTGTTGAAACATCAGCCTTATCAGGAATCCAGTGCGGGCTTGAACTAATTGCATTAGTGCCTGAACGAATATTCTAGTCACACTTTACAACGAAATACAAGCGCTGAAAAATTTGCGCACGATAAAAATACCCAAGACCGACAGCTTCATGTTTCCAGCTTCACTGTAAATAACGCAAAACTATAAGAAAAACACCTGTCATGGGAAACATTACTTTGATTTAGAAACCCACATGACTCCAGAAAATACTTTTTAAACTCCGATTCGGATTTGATACTAAACACGAACGAATAAACTCTGACATACTCGACTAGCACAATTAACACGAATACCCTAGGATGATATGCGACAACAAAACATAAAAACTGTGACCAGTGGACAGTGAATACGTCGTGATCTATCCTTGAATTGGGACCAAACTGTCAAGCAAGTGACAGAGCCGCGCGTCATAACCTTCATTAGAAATTGGCGATGAAATGGGGAACTGTACAGAAATGGTGAGACAAAGTGTTAAAAATGGTCTCAGAATTAACCAAACATGTAATTTATACCAAAAGCGTCAACACCGTGCACCCTGTTTCTGGCTATTTTTAGGCATCGTCCTGAAATTGGTAGCAGTCCAAGCTTGGTAACGATACGAGTCTAAGTATTGGCGCATGTCTGCAGGTCTTACATTTTTCTGGGTATTAGTAACGTTCAAGAACAGTGACCTACTTTTCCCGACACATGCGTGTCCCTATTTATGGCCGAGTGCAAGAAAAAGAATTACTAAACATTTTTTAGGCTGAAGGAATATAGCACAAGCATTTAAAAAATATATCAAATGTAGGTTATATCTAATTTACTCGCTTTCTTTCATACTGCAGATGTTTACATCTCTACTAAAATCTGCAATAAACATTTCAATCTCTTCAGAAAGACCACGGGAAATTAAATCGAACAGGGCTAGGAAGAACAAGCAGCGTATTTTATCACAGAGAATGGCGAGCAAGTTTTTACGCCCGTTTATTGTTTAAAATCGTACTAAATGGATAAATTATGAGTGCCGGAGCGTATCAGCAACAGTGGGTATACTACTATAATAAATCCTCGAGTATATGTTTGTCGAAGACTTCCATAAACACATGACCGTTCATAAAATGACAGGTGCTCGCCAAAGCCACAGTTGTCATTTGAGTCAAGTCACTGATGAAAGTTGTTTCATAATTACTCATGTCGGGCGATAATCAAAAAACAATTCATATCTGAATTTCATAGCAACATATCCACTATTTTACTAAGATTACAATACGCAGAAAGTGCCGATTAAATATCTAGCGCGCTCGCTGAGATGTATGTCATGCAGCGGCTTTCGTAAAAAAGGCCACAATCCGTGGCCTAGTTTGCTGAGAACTGTGTTGGTACGCGAGGAGTTTTCGAAAAACAGCAAAGCTGCAGTGTGGAGAACCGAGCAGGGGTAGGTGAGGGAGGTGGGGAGAAGCCGTGAAGGATAACATCAGCGTAAATAGAGAAAGCTGATGTGGGACGATCATGAACTACACCCACTACTCTGCTGCACATGTGACTCTCTCGGCTTCACTAACACTGCTGCATTACTTTCAAAACAACTCTGTACCTGGGAGACGTAGTAACATAGAAATAGAAGCCAAACGAGAAGCATACTTGGCGTTGAAACTTGAACACGCCCGGAAAGATGACACGGAAACAAAATCAATAGATGAGGGTGAGGATGCCCTACAATTTCTTCCCGTTATTGCACTATAGCAGACGAACGCTTACTCATCTGTTAGTCAAAGATAAGCTCAGCTTTAACTCAGTTTTCGAGATGCAACACTCACGAACAAGTCAAAAATTTTCAAGATATAAGCAATTTGAAGCACACATTAAAATACATTGAATTGGTAGTAGTTATTCATAATTTCAAACTATGAACCGATATTTTAACAATTGTCTATTACTGTTTAACTTTCCAAATATACTTTCAACTTCTAACGCGTTTAGAAGCACGATGCATGTTGTGCTTCTTATGAGTAAAGTTAACTTGTGGGCAGTTTTCCCCTCATACAATCAAGTGAGTAGGAGGGGAAACAAAAAACTGGGCAAAAAAATGTGATTAACAAATGAGAATAAAAACATTTGAACGCTAAATAAATTATGGGAATAATATGAAGAAACACAGAAACAACTGATATTTGAGATGAGCATAAATATAGAGAGAAACATGCCAAACATTTATGTAAAAAAATTAAATGTTACTGTTCGAACAAAAAGAGTTGTAAGTGCATATGAACCTGAAGTAAATATTAGCGCGTCTACATACTACTATGTAGACGACATAGGACTTAGATATCAACCCAAGAATGGACCAAACGGCTCGCTAGAATGGCCCTATTTTAGTCTAAAACCAGTTTTCAAAGTGGATATGTTAAGAACTTGGTTGCAAAACTTTTAGTGCGATGAGCAGAAAGAAATAAAATGGTAGTATTATGAAAATACAGGTACCAATCTACACAAAGGAAAAAATCTACGAAATAAATAGCCAAAAACAGGGATGAGTATTGGCAGTACGCGTTAACGAGGTAAAACTCTTAGAGGAGAGTCCCAGGGAAACAGCAGTCACAGGGGAACCGTACGTGAGAGAACAGAAGGGTTGCTAGGATCTTTTTTATAACTCAGCAACGACATCGAGGTCAGCCGTATTTTTGTATCATGATGTAGGGCAGGGAACATCATCGCGTGGAAGTCTTCACTCGTTTTCTGCCATGATGTAGGGCAGGGAACATCATCAAGTGGAGGTGCGAGTAACTTCACTCGATGTAAAAAAAATCAAATTGAATTATAACATAAATGTATAATCATAAAAATCAAGTGTATAATTCGTTTGCACACGCAATATTTCAACGACTGATGTTCTCAAATGATTATTTTACGCTATGTTGGTAGCCTTATTTTCATTTCAATTGAAGTGTAAATAGCAAAAAATGGAAAGGAGTAAATAATTGAGAAACTAATAAATTCAGATGAAACGTAGTTTGAATTTTGAATCAATTTTGTTCTAGCATTCATTGGAAATCTTTCTGAGAAAATTACATGAAAAATTTGCGAATAAAAATGACCGCTAGTTTGTATGTACCTTACCATCATTTTATGAAACAAGCGACATTTATTTATTCATTAATTAGTTAGTAAATGAATTATGTAGTCAGTGCCTTTACTTTTATTATTACCTAGATTGATAATTAATTGATAATTTACCTTTGGGTACGACTATCATTTCTTCAATGGCTTTCTAGGAAAAGCTGCATGATAAATTTTTCTACTGAACTATATAAACGGTTCGGTAGGCCGTGTATTCATAATGCATGAACTGCCCTAAGGCCATCGCAGTCATACACACGCACACTCTATAGCGAAACGTTAGTCGGTCGATCCCTTCATGTCATCTTCATGCCTCGATGGTGGCCGCAAAATTAAAGGATGATTACGTATCGTAAGAGGCTCGAGTGACTCGATGTATCGTGACGATGCGATGGGAAGCCGAGAAAATGCACGGCATCTCAAGTGTTCGGTTGTGCTGACTCACGGAGGACAGTGGAGCAGGGCCAGGTGGCACTGGTTCGTACGGATCAAACTCCAGGTTCACAGATAAATCGATCGTTTCACATCTGTCCGATACGAGTCTGAACGTTAGCCCACGTCGGTGTCGCAAAATGTCAGCACAGCAACAGTGTATCATGTTTGTGTGCATCACTCATTCCTAAAAAAAAAGCGTCACGACTAACATAAATCGCTAGCCCATATACATATCTACGAAGACGCACATAAAAGTGAAACTCTAACCGCGACCGGGATGCATTAAAAAAATGTTCTGGATGACAATGGCCGCACTAGGTTGCGTCAGTTGAAGTTTGTATTTCTATACGCTTTCTTAACTAGCATTTTATAGAAAATGTCATACTGACAATGCTGCTAATGCTGCCAGAAAGCTAATGCTGCCAGAAAGCTAATACGGCCTTTTACCTGCAACTACTCGTATTTCAATTCAATTTAGCAAGTATTTGGTTTGTTTAATATAGAATATCTGCATACATGTCGATAGTATTCAATGACATTGAGTGACATGCATTACATAATTTTCTTTGTTTCAAACAAATCAATAATGTATTCTTCTATTTACCCTAATTTTACACATTATTTTTAATTAAAACATGTTATAAAAGTTTTGTGAGGAATGACTGCAGAAAATACAACATTGCTAGCATTTTAGATATAAAACCTAGCATGGCCACTGCCGCCTAACACGGCCTATTTTTTGCAGTTAGTTATTTCTCACAAGTCATTTGGAGCATGTTCAAATTCAAGTTAATGTCTAATAGCAGAATAACTAAATAAAAACGTGCATTAATCATAGAAAACAAAGAAAACATAGTCCTTTGTATATGATCACACATATGCAGATAATTATTAAATGAATCAAATATTTGCCAAACATTATAAATTGAGAATAGCCGTAGTAGCTTTTCGAGACGTCAATTTTTGTTCGTACTAAGCAGCAGCCAAAATCAGTTTTAGTAGCAGCTTCACCTACATGTTTATGCTGCAATAGATTCTGAACCCAATGTATTATCTTGGAGTATACAGGGTTCCATCATCGTAAGTACACAGGCAACACAACAGTATGACGTTCTCGGAGATGAAACGCAAAAAAAAGTAAATATTGTCTAAGATTCACAAACACTCACGCAGGAGGTTGCTTACATAATACAGAGGCAGTAAAAAGAGAAGAAAAAGTGAGAACGTGGAAATCGAGGCGCAAATTACAAACAAAGTGAACTCTCGCAACTAATCTTGTTGATTCAGTAAACTACAACGAAAAATACGTCAGAAAGCTCGCAATCCAATTACAAATTTTGCGGTGTTGTAACTGCGGTGATAAATAACACAATTTAAGAACTACACACTTCTTTGACAAATTTATTTCCCATCCTTTCCTGTTTAACGCATAACTACAAAAAGTGTAAATCGAAAATCCCAAATCGTACCAATAGCGGCCCGACACAAATACCTTATTCCGAGGGAAATTCATGCCACGTCCGAGTAGCCCCTCGTCCCCAGAGTGCACCACAAGCAACTTCTAACAGCGTACCGCTTATGGCCAAGAATTTCTTCAGCAGAAATTTTTTTAACTTGAATTTACTCACAAACTGCTACATGGATTCAGACTTTATTAGGTCGTACGTTGGTTGTTATTCCAATATAACTGCAATCATTTTCAGAAACTAGAATTGTAATAACGACTGTGTTTTTTACAGAAAAATTTAGGGCACGAACGAATAAATCTAATCAAACAGTTCCAACTTTCATGTTCTAAAAATTAAAAACTTCATCAGAAACGCTTAAAAAACATGCTAACCTAAAAAATTATTTTCATTACTAGTAAAAATAAAAAAATTAAGTATACATGAGTGTGAGGGGGGGTCGACTTTAAATTATCGACAAATTAATAAATGTTTCATGCGCCATTTAATTTCTGCTGTTTTTTCCCGATTTTAAGAAATGTAGAACCTGACACAACTGCTTGAGTAATGAGAATTGCGCTCACAACCGAGCATTGCAAAAACGTGCTCCAACAACCAAGTGGATCAGTACCGTAATTTTGAATGCTTCCACGATACTTTCCAGACAACCTAAAATGAAAAAATGACACTATTATATTTTACTGTAAAGTAAAGAGGAAACATAAATCCTGAGTCATAGTACACGTTCACTGTCTGCATGCTGCAACGCTCTGTAGTGAATGTCTTTGTAAGACACTGCATGAAGGCTCATCAAATGCAATAAAAAACTAATATTTCACAATTATTAAACATAAAAATAGAACAAAACGTTTTCCAAGATCTGTCCTCTTAATTATGATCTGAAATACATAAACCCGTTGTTAGTGAAAGCAAGGTGTGCGCACCTGAGAACATACACTTGGAAGTGCGCACCACAGTGGATATTCTGAGCAGCCAACAGCTCACAAGATGCTGGCGAGTCTGAATGAGGGGAGGAGCGATCAAGAGGTTAAGAACCTCCTGATACAATTATGAAAATAAAATTTCAAAAAAGTAATTGTTGACTAGTTCAGAGATTGAGTCTACAGTAACTAACATGCCTAATGTAAGGTACATCAATATCAGGTAATACATTGCAAATACATAAGTATATAAGTAGTATGATAATGAGCCAGGGCTCGGTTTAGAGACGATAAAGAAGCCCTGGCAGTCTGACACGCAGTCCTGGCAGTCTGACACGCAGTCCTGGCAGTCTGACACGCAGTCCTGGCAGTCTGACACGCAGTCCTGGCAGTCTGACACGCAGTCCTGGCAGTCTGACACGCAGTCCGGGCAGTCTGACACGCAGTCCTGGCAGTCTGACACGCAGTCCTGGCAGTCTGACACGCAGTCCTGGCAATCTGACATGCAGTCCTGGCAGTCTGACACGCAGTCGTGGCAGAGGTGTCTCGCCAGTCACACGAGACGCTGGGTGATGCATGTCAGTGGCTGACATCTGAGACCAGGTCCTGCAGCAGCCACACAACCCCTCAACTCCAAACACCTCAATAACCTTGTCATCCTCGTTCAATCACTTTGCTTTTTTAATTCAATGAAATTTAGGATTTCAAGGTGCATTTGCTTATAATCAGTAATATGACGATTATATTAATCATGGATTGAGGATATTGTGTTACATAATGTGTCCCAACATCAATATCAATCCCATTTAGTTTTAGGGACTTAACAAAGCAGTTTAACTTTCATAAAAATTCAAAATATTCGCCGAACCAATAGTGCCTAACTTAGAAAAATTGCGCATAGCACGTTGACCTAGACGACATAAAACTTGAGTATCAACCCAAAAATGGGCCACATGGCTCGTTTCTATTAACTTATTCTACTCTTAATACAATGGATAAATATAGTTTAATAACACATGAATAGGTTAATTTAATTTGGGCACTCGTTATAGAGTGGAAGCTATTATAACATACGGTACTAATTTGTGCACGTTTCACTTTTATGAGCAATGTTAGGCAATTAGCCTCTTATGAAGTAGAAATAGAAATATTAATTATGAGAAAACGTGTGCATCGCTAGTTCAGTTGATGTACGTAGAGCCTGAACAACATAGCACCTGTGTTTCTTTTTTATATACCTACTTCTTAATGCTTAATGCGAAAAAAAATCATTCACCACCGCGTTAAAATACAAAGAAGACATCAAATCGATCTGAACATTTAAACGTCAAAATACAAACAATTACAGTCTTATATAAGTGAAACAATCGCTAATGAACTTTTTTTCAGTAGCACAAGAGACGAAGATTAACTCTTTTCCCGTTAATAAATTAAACACAGCCCGTTGCTTCCTCCAACAATTGGGACTTGCTTACACACACCATCCATCCACCAAATTTCATTTTCATCTAAAGAAAATTCGAAAAAGATCAAAAATACGAAAAACAAAATTGTTTTAACTACTCCTATTTTCACATTAAGTTGGCTTACATTACAAAACATCAAAAGCAAAATATTTCAAAAGTGCGTTTCAAACGCAGAGATACTCACAAACTGCATCAATATGTGGTTGTTACATATGAAATTGATTGGTAGTGCCTTGACTTAATATCACCGTTCTGTTCGAATATTCAGGTCACACAGCTTGAGAAACAACTGTAAGCGACACACAGTATCTGGCCAAGGACATCCCCTAGTTAAGCAGTAATACAATTTTGAAACTTGAAAAATTATGACTCGGAGAAACCTTCTAAAAGAACATCAGCCTTTCCGAACAGGAGCATGGAAACTGACATTAGTTAGTTTGTAAATAATCTCGAGCTCTGATATTGATTGTATTGTTTTTGTACACGGATATAATTCCGAAACATAAGCATCTGATTTGGTCACAGACAAGATAATGGAACAATACATAAGTAAAACAACTAAAGTGAGAAACAATAAACTTACCCAAACACGCGGCCATGTGGCGCTCCAAAGTTAACGAACACATGACAAGCACGAAGGATGAGGTAACTCCTCAATTTAGTCTCGATTGGCACGTTTCACATAGATGCCTGAGTCTCATCTAAGTAACTTCGGGGATTTTCCATGTTCAACACAACATATTCAGACAGCGCTGTCGATATCACAAATCTGGTTGCGATCCAGTAATGAACACGGAAATTTCCAATTTTCGTAATGAACAAAATGAACAAGAAATACCCAGTAATGAACACGAAATACCCAATGTAAAGGAGAAACTCTGACGTTAAAATACAACATAAAAATAATCACTAAAATACAGTTCAAGATTTCTTGTAACAAATAAATGGTGAACACGATTTTAATTAACTTCCAAGTTACCATGCCAATACTTAAAAAATTAGGAAGGTAAATATGTCCATTCAATTTCTTGCCTTTAATTATCAGTAGGTGTCACAATATTTAGCAGAATCATCAGTTCTCTACATGAGAGTGATGACTTACGGTAGCCAACATCCCCCTAAAAGTCAGCAATGGATGATCGGCTACCAAAACGACCACAATTTAAATTGGAAGTATGAACAACCACACATTACGTGGGAGTGCTGCACACAATAAGCACCTCCGAATAGTAGCCGCTTTGAGATCGTGTACTAGAAGAGCAGGAGTAATTTCCTAATTCAATTATTAACGTACTCAGAAACACAACTTTTAGCTTCACGAAGGAACTACCACCACTACTTTTCTCACACGAAGAAGCTTGAGCGGACCAATTCTCGCCACGAAACACCTCACTTTCATCACACATTTGGCTGAGCGCGTAGCTCATTCCCTCACGCTGACCAGAACATTCAAGGCGTGACTAGCAGATTTGACATAATGGAGTTCTTTTTAAACTACGACTAAAGCCCTAAAAAAGTAGTTATTTGATATTTCTTCGCCAGAGAAATGAATCTTTAGCACTGGTATATAAAGCTTAATATACAGATACAAGGTTTAGCTAAAACTTCAAAAAAACCGGTGACGTAAATAAGAACACTTGCATCAGAACTAGTTATAATTCAATATGCACATACCGAAGAAAGTACGTTCACCCGACCGTACACATACTAGGAAATTATTCTGTTGAATCTGTCAAGCAATGGAGCCGGAATAAGAAGTGTGATAGTGTGATAACATCGTGACATTATCAATCAACCTCGACACATTTGTCTGGCCCAGATTTAATTCGATCAAGTAATGACCTACACCTTGCAGCTATTTTTTTTCGACTACTCAAGATGCTTTCATTGTATTAACTACGGTTTCACATGAATGCCGAGTTAATAAAAACTAAGTAACAAGTAACTTCATATGAACGAGCAGAGTGGTAAATCCTCCAAAGCAATCAAGTTCCTAAACTTTGAAATTAGTGAATTTAAAGTATGATGAGAGAATTATTGGAAGATGCAGCACTTGAGTGCATGCCCATATAAGACGTCAGAATATTTGACCACATCTGAGGATGCGGAGAGATGAAAAATATCACGAGATTGTGGATCAAGTTCATGATTTCCTTTTAGTTTGATTCATCAACTTGAAATTTCGTGGAATTATGCGTTTTAAAGCGTTGATTTCTAACATTATAAGTAGTAAGCAAGACAACACATTAAATTATATTGTGTTTTCAAAACGTTTAAATTTTGTTTACCAGCACACAGGACATATGGCTGTTTGCAATAAAATGAGTTACCCAAATTTACAATACAATTGATAATCTTAACAAATATTGCAAGCGCAAGGAAAATAAAATGCTAATTTTTATAGTGACAAAACTTTTTTCACGAGTATTCGTACACTAAAGTGAATAGCATTGTATCATTTTGACGTTCAACTAAACTAGTCCCACTATGTCATTTAAAGTTAGCCACCTAGTCAATAGGAGAGCTAACAGTTCGATCATTTTCGAATAAGTGATGTCAAAAACCTCAGAAGTGTTCATCCAATTATTGTAATGCCAGCAGTGGTCCCGTGAGCCTAAAACCAAAGCTCCTACTCAGGGGGTCCTGTGAGCCTAAAACCAAAGCTCCTACTCAGGGGGTCCTGTGAGCCTAAAACCAAAGCTCCTACTCAGGGGGTCCCGTGAGCCTACAATCAATGTTCCTACTCAGGGGGTCCCGTGAACCTACAATCAATGCTCCTACTCAGGGGGTCCCGTGAGCCTATAACCAAAGCTCCTACTCAGGGGGTCCCGTGAGCCTATAACCAAAGCTCCTACTCAGGGCACATTACAATGCGCTGCAATACAAGGCCTGAGATACACAACCAAAAAACAGCAGTCCAGGTTAGTAACGGCTTGTAGCAGCGTGTCTAAGCCCATTTAAATCCAGCAAATGTATTTCGATAACGAGCGAGAACTCGCATTCAAATCCTCCTATGATTGCGCAGAATAAATCTTTGGTAGTGATAAACATTAATGTCAGTGTAACTCATGATGCGAAGACTTCGACGATTTTATTCGTTTTAGTTCATTTAACGTGAAGAACATCGTGCACTCGCTCAGGTAATACTTGTCAGTTTTACTAGAGAAATCAATAATACATTTAAATATATTTCCAAAATCAATAGCTAAACAGCAGTTTCGAGCAGTAACAAACAAACGAAAATGATACACATCTATCATGATACATATCAAGCCATTATATATATATATATATATATATATATATATGTAAAGGTATATTTAATAGAATTAAACTATATTTTTTCGATCTTGTGCTCCTATTCCACGTTTCTGGAAGTGAACAGCATTGCGAGCTCTGCTCATGATGGTTTAGAGATGTCAAAGTCGGCTACAAGGATAAAAGTGGAAGCCACGTGAATATTGACATAAGGTACCTTGTATCATAATGATTCGTATCAGACATCGTCATGAACAACGGCGCTTGACAACACAACTCCTTTAACTGTAATCCGATAGATTATTATGCATGGGTCATAGTTAAGGAAGGTACAAATTGCACTGAATATAATACGAAGACCAAGCTAATAGACAAAATAGAGGGGCTTTAGTTTTGGTCACCAATGCCATATCAGGGGTATAATAGGCTTTAATTTCAATACCCTGCTATGTACACTAATGAGTTTGAAACCTTACCAAAAAATTCTAACACCCACTTTTTAGACACTGCTCTCCATACAAGCATAATCACAAGAGAGACGAGAAAATGCCCCAAAAACTTGTTTAACCCACATCTAGACAGAAACAACCCACCTAAATCGCTATTATGATACGCTATATTATTCACCTGGAACCTGCTTACAACAGGCTTCCACCAATTTGATATATGTAAATTTAATACTACAAGGTACTCTTATCAACAGGTACTCTTATCTAAAAATCAGAACATGTTTTTTGTGCTGAAATCTTTTCTCCCATGACACTTGCGTAATGGCAAACATATGCTTCATAACACACATCTACGACGTCTAAAGCCCGCCCATCAACATCACACTTTATTATCCTGTCCGAATACTACACGGAAGTATTTATTAAATTGCTATACGATCAATTATAGGTACTTCACTAACACTTCTTGGGCTAAACCATCCTAACAACTCCTTTTTCCACTTCAACAATGAGTAATTCTCATTTATAGGATTCTGTCTTCTTATGATTTCAAAGCTTAACACGAATTTTAAAAAATTAGGTCTTCATTTAATATACTTGATGAATAGAGTTGCACATCTATGTGCGAATCCATACCTAATATGCTGAACTGTTCCCTTTAATGACCAGTATACCTCGATCTCGTATCAAAATTACAGCACTAACTTGTCCGCCGAGATCCTGAACTTTTAAACCAAACGTAAGTTTAGCTTATGAAATGAGTTAGCTATTGTGTAGTTAAGGCGACATTTGTACTCAGTCTCCAATGGATCGAAGCTTAAGGTGAGTTAGAAATTGAAAACAGGAGTTGGAAGCCCGAGAGATCGAAAAGGTATGAAAGCATAAAAGACTCGTCACGCGCTGAAGTAGAATTCGAGCAAGAAAACTTTAGTCGTAATAAACTAAACACTGTTCAGAGTGGATTCAACAAAGAACACCAGCACTATGGGGTAATTGTACCAATCAGCGAGCCATAGGGCCATTTGAAAACGTTTCGCTTAAGTGATAAGAAGACCGTGATAGTCCTTGCGGCTCTGAATATCGCCAATAAAGACTTCACATTTCTCTGTTCACCGACAATTCACTAATATCAGTACGCACAACCCTAGTTTAAGTTATAAAAATATGCTTCAGGTAGACAAAACTTACGCTCCATTCGAACGGTTACAGATCTGAGGCACGACACCTTGTCATAAAATGAAGAAAACAATCGAATGGGTCAATGGAAACGTCTCGTCCTCAAAACTGTGTGGTTTCCATCCGGTCCAAACTTGTTTGCTTGGTTGGCACTACTGACTTGCGTATGCAAAAAGTCACTACTAAGACCAACAAATTCGCAGGAGAGTTCAGGAATAGACGAAGAAAGCTTAGCGATGCTTGAAAAAACTACAAAGTGAAAGTAAAATTGTGATGGTGAATCAAAAATGTTTTGAAGGTAACGCTAAACATAATAAAAACGTTATAAGTTTAAAGTTTTCACGCTATCGTTTTACTCTAAAAGAGCTTTTATATGTTTTTGTAGCAATGTTCAAAATGGATTTACATAAACGCAAAAATTTATTTCAACAATTTGGTGATCATTGACATACAATGTATTAGAAAACCGTGAACGCACTACACTGATTAATTGGTAACGTATAATACTTGCAAAAAAGCTGACTGAATTATCGCGCCAGCATCGCAAATACAGTGTCACCACCTACCATCAGGCTCTTCATTGGGTGGTGCAGAGTATTACTAGTAATGGTGTTCGACCAATGGGTCAGATATACATATAGACACTTATAGGTCAACAAGTATTTATCAGTCCCATCCCTATCCGTTGAAAATGAGCGACTTCTTAGATTTTGATGAAACTATTTTGATTATGAAAGGAAACGGTTTCATGGCTGGAATAGTTGAAAACACATGTTTTATCCACTACAATCTACGCAATAAAGCTGATTTCTGACAGCTGAATTCAACACACTGTACACTACCGAAAAAGCTCAACGCCCAGGGTATTAACAGGTTTCACCATCATGTGTTTATGAATAGTCCTTATAAAATAAGCAAAATCTACTACTAGTAACCAGAAAGCTATATGCATTAGACCTTCGGTATTGCATCAACTATGAAGAAATATTAACCCATTAGCGCCCATCATACTATATATGGTAGGTAAAGTCCATTAGAAATCATTCCCTTTAGTAGCATATTCTAAACGTTTCGTTCAAAATGACGGTAAAATTACATAAAAATGAGTAAAGATAAGTGGTAATTTACGCCGTATTTTGATGTCTGAAAATTATTTGGTCGTTAAAGGGTTAATAGCTGTTCTAGCGTCTAGTTCTGAGAAAATGAGAAACTTCCATGTGATCTCACTCCCCAGGTCTTGCTTGTGACCACCCGAGTACAGTGGGCCTCCACACAAGCTTCACCTGAACTACCCTCAGTCAG
Source organism: Trinorchestia longiramus (assembly GCA_006783055.1). NCBI lineage: Eukaryota > Metazoa > Arthropoda > Malacostraca > Amphipoda > Talitridae > Trinorchestia > Trinorchestia longiramus. The sequence continues at coordinate 188,212 of VCRD01000323.1, forward strand.
AGCGCTGTGTCAATAAAACGTTCTCAGAAACCCGCGCTTTCATATGGTCTTCGAGTTACACATGAAATGTAAGCGACAAGAAAAATTGAAACGCATACTAAGAATATTTTACATTTGACACTAGCAAATAGAAAAACTCAACCTTCAATTGCTGTTCTTTGAGAGATACTGTTAGTGTATCATTTGAGGGATGTAAATAAATATTCGATTTTATATTGCTCCATAAAGGCATAAAATCTCAGCAGCTGAGTAGGCACAACTAGCACGATCGTCGGCAAAAAAAGACAGCACGTAAGCATCTCGAGGTGAACTCAAACAAAAAACAGGAACGAAGAAACACCTGCAGGTGGATAGTAGCAGGGGGAAACAAAACAAAATATTTCAAGCAGCAAAATTCACATGAACTCCTCACAGCAAACATTACTGAGTTTATCATGAGTAGCAAGGACAGAAACAGACGCTACAACCTACTCCTGACACATGCCAGAATAGAACTCAAGAATCCAACATTTCCCTTGCGTAACTCGCCTCCTTAGGCTACACTCCGCTACAGCGCTATGCACTAGAGCAGTGGTTCCCAACCTGTGGTACGCGTACCACTAGTGGTACACAAGGGCCCTCCAGATGGTATGCGAACACTTTCGGGGCTATGATCAATTTTTATTTTGTTATTTTTTACTTCACAAAAATGGGAGTGCGAGCAGGGGTTCTCAGCCTTCATGACCATCAAGTCGAAGAGCCGGAACCGTCTTGATGCGCCCGAGCATGATTTCCAATTTGCTATGAGCAAAGTCATGCCCCGCGTTGACCAGCTGGTGGAGAAGAAGCAGATACAGCCCTCGCATTGAGTTGTTTTCTTAGTTGATTTGCGTGTTCTACTCGTACAATTAAAGAAATAAAGTGATATCTGATCGAATTTAGTTTCTCTGGAACCAGGTGGTACGCGGAGACTATGCCGGACCTCCAAGTGGTACTTGATCACAAAAAGGTTGGGAGCCACTGCACTAGAGGATTTAGAGATTAAAATCAGACTTTTTGGTACTAACCCCAGAGTTAAAAAACATTTGTTCACACCCTTCAATGTTGACAACCAGAGATTAAACAGCCAGTGAAAGACAAGCCACGCGGAAGTGAACAATGAAATAACACACTTTGTTCAGGTGATCAGTAACGAGTTACATAGCTCGTAGGTAGAATAGAATAGAATAGAATAGAATAGAATAAGGCAATAGGAACGAGCCGTTTGGCCCATTCTTGGTTCAATACCGAAGTCCCATGCCGTCTAAAAGTAAATCCATCAGTCATGCACGTACACCTTAACCACGTAAGTCAATTTAGTCGTGTGCACACATGTCACGCACGCACAGGCGTTTATGTCACGAGCATTTATCTCAATCATACATTAACCTTAAGGAGTTAGGGACATAGTTAGTAGGATGTAGTACTGGGGGGGTTCGTAGTCCAAAATTCATCGAGACGATTTTTGAATGTGTTCACAGTGCCAGCAGAAACTATGTTTTCTGGCAGCTGGTTCCAAGTTGCGGCAATTTTAACGGGAAAAAAGTTCACGGGAAATAGTTTTTGACCGTTATTTCTGGTATTCATCGTTAAACATTCATGATTTCTATGAAAAAACGAACATTTTGCATTAAAAGTCGTAAAAATTTCAGCACGCACTCGAAGCAAAAAGCGAACCATTAATATTTGAACACGGCCTTCACGTCAGCGGCAGCTTCAAAAGACAATAATGACACGCAGACGCTTTATATTTTGGACCGTGACATCATCAGAAGAGATCGTGAGTCAGTCAAAAAATGACCAGTACAAGGATCATAAGGAAACAGACATTGAGTCAACCCGTACACACAATTTTCTCATGTGATTATTCATTATTTGATTGATTACGGAAAAGTCACGTAGGCGATCACATAAATTCGAAAATACCGAATACAACACCAAATAGTACAGAAACGAGAGCACTTTAGTACCAAGCCAACATGCCTCAGTGAGCAGGAACAGGCTACGTTGGCATTAGTCAGAGATCAAGAGAGGAGCTTGGAATAAAATCGAAGGAACAAATGAAATTATGCGTCGATGCAATGGCTTGCAGGTGGCGTTGCATAGAAGCCATGGGCCAAGTTTAAGAAAAAGTAGAAGACACTTCGCATGAGCGTCATGCAGCAGCCGGCTGCCCTGTGCACTGAGCTCATCAGACTGCCATGAATAGCGTTAATGTGTTAATGCATCACACCGCTGAAGGAAGATAAACTCGTCAGTAGTATCAGCGCTTATGCACATAGGAAACGTTCTTTTTGCACCACATACAAACACACATGTAACACTCATGATGAAGGCACCTATTACGAAACAAGAATTTTCTCCATTGCGATGTAAACAATCAGCTTTATAATTTTGAATAACGACTACTTTATATGAAAAGTAAAACTATTTTTTATATTAATGGCTAAAGAGTTCAAATACTAAGCATTAGGAATCAAATTTTTAGAAGAATTCAATATCAGCGAAGATTAGTCGTCAGCGTCAGAAAGGGAGCTGACTAGACGCGTATTGCATTCGCTTCACAAGTACAAACATCACAGGGAACTCTTTGTTTACGTAATGCGTCTCATCGTTTGGGGCATGAAGGTTGATTAAAGCCGTCAAAAGATGCGTGCACGAACAAGATATATGGCAATCTGAGAAACAATCGTGAGAGAAAATAAATAAATGTTAACTTTAGGGGATTTTTTTAAGAGTTTTCGGCCAAGAGGACAGAGTGATTAATTACACAATTAGCGGAAAGGCACGAACATAAACCAGCCATGGCTAAAAGGAGTGTCAGGAGGGCTCGTTTGAGTTCTTTTTTAAGCCCAAACGGTTAAATCAGAGGAGGGGGTTGAGAAAAGGATAGTTTAAAAGTACCAAAAAAGCATGAGTGATTTGATTTCCTGAATTAGAACAGTCAATCGAAAAGTTGCACTTCAAAAATTGCGGGATTGAAGTTTTGGAGGAGCTTACGTGGGATCAGAGATTGTACCCTCAGTTACTCAACAGAGTAAAAAGTGAGAACTAATACTCGGACGCGTACTTTTCCTACTGGTAAAATGCAGGACTTAAAGCGTCATGAGTTGCAGGTGTGAGAATATTTATTTCCAGATACCTGGAATAGATTTTTGTAGTCATATATGTAATATTTTGAAGTTCTGCCGAACATTCACTTTTTTTTGATAGGAAACCAACTCTTACGATAATGGATTTTGACCCATGAAAGAAATAGAAAGTATAAATTAGACAAATTATTTGCAAGTCCGTTTCTAAATATTTTTAGGGCGAAACTTCACACAGTTTTTCGGATAAACAATTTGGTCCAGTATCAACCGCCGTTCCTTAGGAAAACTTATTCATTAGGAAGAGTTACATGAACGATGTAAATTTGTTTAGAATTCCACTAACAAGAGAAAAAATGCATGACAAAGACTGGAAATGGGTCGCGTAAACATTTCTTTAGTGGACAAATATTTATGTTGCTTTGACCTTTTTGTCGGGGGGTCCTTTTTGGATGTGGTCCAAAGAAATTCCATGACCGACGCCTGTTGATAAAAGACTAAGGGGCTCCCACGTGCCTGTGGACTGACGAGTGACCGCAGCATCGATGCGGCAGCTGGCATAAAGCAGTACGCATGTTGTCTATAATATTATTACATTTCCGGCATTGTCTGAAATAACACACGTCTGATGGAAAAGTTCAGAACAGCAACTGACAATTCAGTTATTTTTGCGTTTATTGGTTTGCTCGGGATGTTTCAAAACTTTGTTTACCTAGTGCCTATAAGTGTTAAATTTTTTTGCTTCTACAATACTTAACACGTTAAACGCCACATGTACCACCGGTGGTACATGGAAGACTTTCATTTACTTCACTTTCATTTCTGTGTGGTGGTTACCGTGTTAAAACGGCCAAATAAAAATAGTGATACGCGTGGTAAAATTCTACTTTGAGTGTATGAAGTTAGATCTGCAATTTATTTGCTTGCCTTTTCAGACGCAGCAATTGTAAAAAAATAGTACTCGTCAGTAGTACCCGTAGAATAATGTGCACGTAGATTTCAGTGTACCTCAATAATAATAATACCTCAATAATAATAATAATGTGCACGTAGATTTCAGTGTACCTCAATAATAATAATACCTCAATAATAATAATAATGTGCACGTAGATTTCAGTGTACCTCAATAATCTTCTCACAGCGGCCATTCAACGATTTTTAGTGTCTTACTGTTCTTTATACAGGGTGCGGCAACACGACTTCCTTTTTTCACCGGAAGTTACTTTTAAAAAAAGGAAATTATGTTGCCGCATCCTGTATTTTGTGTGGAGGTTAGGATCCCTCCGACTCCAACCATGTCTAGATAGTTAATTATTACCTTTCCACAATATATCCTGCATGCGCAAATTGATCACCGTCACAGAAAAAAATCAAAGTTTTACATTAATTTTGAAATTTACATTAGACTGTATTGATTTGACTGTTTTATCCTCTGCTTAAGACTGCATTGTCCCTTGCTCCAAGACTGCATCGTTCCCTGCTCCAAGACT
>VCRD01000323.1:193608-228309 GCA_006783055.1 Trinorchestia longiramus
TGCTCCAACACTGTATAGTTCCCTGCTCCAAGACTGCATAGTCCCCTGCTCCAAGACTGCATCGTCCCCTGCTCCAACACTGTATAGTTCCCTGCTCCAAGACTGCATAGTCCCCTGCTCCAACACTGTATAGTCCCCTGCTCCCAGAAACTATCGAAAAAATAGGTTTTCAACTATAAGGTCCAATAACGTAAGTACCATTAAATTGTTCATAGTATCCGCATATGATAAAAATTGACACGGACAATGTCGGAAGAGACATATGACGCTTAAATTTCACAAAGCAGGCTTGAAGCCAATTATTAAAAGTACAGTTGTTTTCATTAAATAGAATCCATTTTCACAACTAAATTCGATAGTTGTCGTCGTAGTTGGCAGAACTCACTACAGCTGTAAACGAAGCGGCATAATTATTTTCGGACGAATATTTTGAAGTGACGTAAAGGAAGAAAAACAAGAGGTAGATTCAAGTAGATATTCTCCGGAGGAAATAACACAGAAAGAAGAAAGGGAAATACGAGGAAATCGTTACTCGAAATAGTAACAACATTCCCTCAAACAAGACTAAAGCTTCGGAGTGTAGATAGTAAAGTATAAAAAGAACACGGTTCTCCATCATATCTGGTAAAACACTATACTCGATCCTTATTTCTAAGCGCATTTAGCTATTAATTTTATACTTGTGCATAATTTTACATAGTTTTAGACGCTCTACGAAGCAAAGGCTTACAATGCACTGATAGTGATAATTAAGGAGATTAAATGATTGAAATAGGACGCTATGATTCACAGTTTTTCTATTGATACGTCAACTTAGTTATCGTTAAATGCTGATCCCCGAATACATACAATGAACTACCATCTCAGGCACACCGTAGAAACTGCTTCAGTTTGTCTATGTCTAACCGACATAGAAAGTCTATTACTCCACATTGGAAACAACGCCTGAAAATTCTGAGGATCGTGAACACGAGCAGCGAATGGAAGAAATCCTGGGACAAGTCAGCTCACGGGAGCCTCATGCTGAGAGTGGCGTGCCTGGCCCACACGTACTCGGTAAGAGGGGCATCTTAGTGAAAAGCTTAAATGCATGGTACGACGAAACTAAGCGCAACATAGAAGGTAAAATTGAATTTAGAACACATTTTATACTAGTACTTTTTCTCGTTTTTTTAAATAATGGCGATTTCAGGGGTAAATAAGGTATTTTTTGCATTTTTGACCCAAATCGACCTCCTCTTACAGTTTTCATGCTACAAGAAAAGTAAAGAGTTTTGGAAGGAGAGAATCAATATCTACAAACGATCGTGCCCCTTTTTTTGCCACCATAAGAATCACTACTCAAAAACCAAAAATTGAAAATTTTTACAATTTTCACTAAGATGCCTCCCTTAAGACAGTCCTAACTTGTTGCTTCGTTAATGGAACGAAGGTACTAAGTCGCCCAGCTACTCTTCATTGTGATGCTCGTCTTAACAGTATATATGAACCACCTCTCAGTCATTATGTCATAACTGATGCAGTTCTTTCATACATCAGTGCATGATCAACCTACCTAGCCACGTCAAAAGTATATGTCAAGGGAAAATTCTAAGCCAGATTAGCAGTGACAATACTGTACGTCTTAAAAACCACGACCTAGATGGAGTTCAGGGATAATAGTAAAATTATTTCTAAATAACAGCAGGCATGCATCCATATATTGAGTTCAATTTGGACGACAACAGGGAATCAATGAGGCGCAAGAATATAAAAATTATTCGAATTGTACAGCATCTGCAAATGCATGAATGCCCGCTGAAACATCATCATGGTTTACTCTCAAATTTGAATGAACTATTGGAGTCAAATTCACCCGTATAATACCAATGAGGTAACCGAAAAAAGAGCAATGTTTTAGAAGTAGTGAGAGAGCCAAGCGTCCAAATCTATCATTGAGCAACCGTTGGTGTTGTGATGAGAAACAAGAATGGAAGTTTGTGTGATTGAACAACCGTTGGTGTTTTGATGAGAAACAGGAATGGAAGTTTGTGTGATTGAGCAACCGTTGGTGTTGTGATGAGAAACAAGAATGGAAGTTTGTGTGATTGAACAACCGTTGGTGTTGTGATGAGAAACAGGAATGGAAGTTTGTGTGATTGAACAACCGTTGGTGTTGTGATGAGAAACAAGAATAAAAGTTTGTGTGATTGAACAACCGTTGGTATTGTGATGAGAAACATGAATGGAAGTTTGTGTGATGTGATCCAGCCAACACGTTATTTCACCTCATCCTGGTCCTACGCGAGTGCCATCACTACATATTACGTTCTAGTCTCCTACTCTCCCTGCCTATCCATTTCTTAAAAATTGAGTCTTCACTCAAGTAGTCAAGAAAAATTAACTTTGCGCTGAGGTTTCTGTAACATGCTAATGACCTTTGCATTTATTACATCAGCCTTGCAATGACTTCATTTAACAATATCATTCGATTGAATTTCCATCAACTTTCATACCAACAAAACACAGAAACATGAATACGCACAACCCAACATCAGAAAACATGATAGTTGACCCATTCCAACTATAGGTGGATTTCAGTAGCATAAAATAAATGATTGTGTTCAGTAAACAATTACGTTTTCTCAGCACCATGATCAATGAATCTATTTGTCATGTCATGATTAACTGGACGATAACTGCTTGAAATAGTTCGGGATAACATCTCTTCTATACCCTCATTTTTAGTTACTTCAGTAATTAATCTCTACGATGACGTGAGCTCTAAGAAACTGCATTTTTCCATTGCATATTATCTGAGATACAAAAGACACCAACCGCTAGAGTAATGATAAAAACATTTGAAGTGTATTCGCCGCAGAAAGTGGTCATACATGCCAGCTCTGACTTGTGAGCTATGAACACGACAATTGTTACAGATGACAGTCCCTGCTTTGAAGAATGATCCATGTGACTGACTTCTGGGGGAGACTAAAATAGATCAAAGCTAAAGCTCGAAAGATTTGGCGGATAAATTTCGAGTGCTATGATCAGCTATCCACGAACATAAGCAAACTGCGAAAGTCAGCAAATAAATTTGGCTTCCATTTGAACCAACGCTTGAAAATCGGGCAGAAAGTTCTACCATATGAAGCAATCTTCTAATCAAGAATCGTTAATAAAAAATTATTCCTGGTTGGAAGAAATGTGTTAACTGCACCTGGGTGTGATGTACATAGTTCGTTCATATACATCTTTGATGAAAAACGTAGTATCATTACGATTAAACTCACATTTCTCAAGTGTCCACAATTTTACATTTGCACACAAAATTTACTCAGCACAGGAAAAAATCCCTAATCGCAAAATTCTCAATAGGCGTGATAATTTCTCTTTACTGCTCAGCGGTCTCGATCATTTAATGCAATCCTTTTATATGCGGCACTTGAGAGTAATTTTTAGAAAACTGTAGGCTGAATTCATAACTTCAAATTGACATTTGAAGAACACGTTGCACATGTCGATTATAAGTTGAACTCTGGCAAAATTACAATGTATTTGAAGGGTAAAATGATACGTACGATGATCGATTTTAACTTCAAGAAATAAAATACACCTCAACTAGGCACACTTAGCTGCATGGTCACTGTGCCAAATATTCAAGGCAAATACATGAACCCAATAATAATAATAGAAGGAGGCACGAGCAAAACAACTACTGTACTAAGTTTAATGAATGAAACGACACTTTACTTCAAGAACACAAATTTTAGATTAGGATACACGGTCATACTTCCACAATCCTCAAGCCGCTTAACATTAAAAGGAATCACATTTGAATGAAATAAAGTTGAAGCAAGTAGTGGACAGATGACTTCTTAAAACTTCATAACGAGCGTTACTCTGAATAAAAACTATCCAACTCGACATAGAATATTAATAAATCTTCCACGTATTAGTAAACATCGACTCGCTAAGACGGTGTTCTCATAATAGTATCATTACGTTCTCATGATAGTATTCATTACGTTTTCATAATAGTATCACTGACAAAATATAATCGATTGCAATGCAAAAATTATTAAAGGGGAAAAACATAATGTAAAAACAGTGTCACACAAACGATACGTGAGTTCATATTTGAGACAAAAATAAAAATAAAAATCTGAAAGCTGAAGTATCAATGTAATATTTTCGATAGATTTTAGCACAAACATTTTAAAATTGGAATAGTACATTTACGGCTCATCATCGTGCGGGGGGACCACATCCTGAAGACGTAATGCATGTATAAGAATATTACAATAGCAATACCATAACAGCAGCACGCAATACGACCATACCTGTACTGGCGGAGGCAAGCAGGTCAGAGAGGGAGAGACTCGCAGCTCGCGTGTTCTTGTTAATGGGATTACCGAACATGTGAGAGTCGTTGGGCCCTGAGATGGGTGTTTGTTCGTTGTTTAAAGAGCCAAGATCGACGGACATTTGACGACGGCCATCCACAGATTGTCTGTAATTGCTGGCGTTGAGTAATACCACGACGCTGTTGTCGCGACTGTTGTTGTAGCCACTCGTCGAATTGATCCCGCAGACAGAGGCTGGTCGGACAGGAATGGAAGCCTCTGAAGTGGAGGCGTGTATCAATGGTGAGGGAGTGGACGGACGGGCGAGGTGGTTAGGTCGTGAATACGTGGACAAAGGAGAAGAATTGTTGCTACCCATTCCCACAAGTCCAATTCCACCGAGTTTCTGCCATCTTCTTCCTGCGTCCGGAAGATCCTCCAACCCTTTTTCTTGACTAGTTATGTTCTCGATATTTTCGTCTCCATCATCTGTGCCACAAAGCAAGTTTCTGGGCTGTTTGTTCCCCTCTGCCCCCAAAACTTCGCTCAGGCTCAAGCTAGAAGCAATCAATTTTCTTTTCTCTTCAAAGTTGAGGTGATCTAAAGAAGAGGCGCGAGACGGCTGAGCGCTGCTGCTCACAGGCGCATCTTCGCCAGAACACAAAGATCCTTGCCTTACATTACGAGATGAACTAGCAGACCCTGGTGATTCCATTGTACTATCATCCATGGCTGAAGGTTTTGTACTATTCTTTTTGGCACTATTTTTGGTGAATCTTCCCATCTTGAGGCCGAGTAGCCCTGATCGCTTGACACGTTTAAGACGACCAGCTGTACTGCTCTTTCCTCCTTCTTTGAGAGAGGAGATCCCCTCAGCTGAAAGCTCATCCACCTTTACCGCTCCACTAACGCCGCCATTAGTCTCGACAGAGGCTCGCTCAACAACCGCAGCCATGTCCACCACAAAGCCGCCTCCGATCCCGCCTCCATAGATACGCTCCACAGCAGGAGCAAAATTGCTGGTACGAGGGACTGTGCCATACGCAGAATTCTCGTTGATGGTCACGATGCTGCCATTGCCGTTAGTGCACCTTATGCTTGCTTTGCCTCTTTTGCTGGCGCTACTGCGTAGCGTCCCGGTCATATCATCTTTCGAAATTCGGTCTGCACTACATCTGATGTTTCTCATGTATATGCCTTCACTCTCAAGCGTGCGATTGAACTTCTCAATATGAGAGTACGCAGTCGGACGAGAAGAGGGGCTGCGGACGAACTGTCCGCTGCGAGCGACCTCCACAACCACGCTGTTACATTTACCAATGCTATTGCCCTTAGTGATGTCGCTGTGAGCAGAGTTATGGTCAGGAAAGTGAGATTTGCTGCTCCTCAGCGACGCCTCGCTCAGAGTATAGAACTTGCGCCCGAAGTCATATAGACTATAGGGGCGCCCTGGACCTGGCGCACCCGAGCACAGCACGTCGTCTGCGCATGCGAGCGAACTAGCGTCCTGAGCAAGAGAAGGAAGGTGGAGGCCATCACTGACATGGTACTGGTGGTCACCAGACTTGTGCAGGTACGCCGAGCCAGCATCTCCATGGACAGACGAGGTCTCGTGTCCAGTACTGGACAGCAGCCCGTGGTCCGACCCCACTGAGTGGAGGACGTCCTTGCCTTCAGCCAGCTGTCCACTTGGGGAGCCGGAGCTCCCGGAAGACACGCAGCCGTCAGGCTCACCTCGAAATTCAGTACTTAGCGTTGGATTCTTTTTCAAACTGCTGCTAAGTTCGCTAATTTTTACAACCGGATCGGCCATGGACCATCATGCGTAGTTTAAGTAATGAAAGTGTTCTATTTTTTATTAACGATTGACCGTTACTCTCACCGAAATGAGCGCGACAAACACTATTGACTGAATCCAACACTAAATAGACAAGATAATAAAACAGGTATCACAGTCAAACACTTTGAATTCATGAAGGCTGCACACTGAGACGAGTTAACGGCTTGCGATAGCAGATAAGCCCTCAGACACCTAGGCGCCTCAGTTCAAGTCCTGGGACTGGAGTACAATGCGTTGAGCTACACTCACAGAGCTCATAACGCCACATGAAGACACACCTATCACCTCTAATTGCCACCTCTTGCTCAGCAAATAGCTCAATCGCAAATTAATCAAGCATAAAAACACAATTTGACACCGGCATTAGCTCTCATATTAGAGTAGAAGTGAGGGGTGAGCTGACAATGCAACACAGGTAGTGCCACTCTAATTGCTTTACGTAACCATGTTTATGGTGTTTGGTGATTACAGCTGTTGAAGAACAGTGTACGGTTGAGCAGTACAGTAATAGGAAACTAAATGTATTTGTAAAAAAATGAATGGTAATTAACTGATCATTGAAAGGAGTTGCATTAGCTGAAAACAATTGATACAACCATCAATTAAAAACTGACAAATAGAGAGGAAAAATTACTTAGTAGCAAGGAATTTAAGTATACATCAAAGAAAAATAAACACTAGGTTAACACAGACACTTCACTTTGACACAAGCAATTTACGGATTCGACATTTTCCTAAAAACTTGCAACTATTAAATGCCTCGACACACAACTAAACCACGGACGTCACATGGCCAAGAGTTACAGCACGTGCTTTAACACGTTAACCGCCACATGTACCACCGGTGGTACATTTGAGGATTTCACTTACGGCCGCATGTACCACCGGTGGTACATTTCCAAATTTTTAATAATTATTTTCAAAAATTAATTTAAAATATTTACGGAAGGTTAAATGATAAAGTCGTAAAATGGTAAAGTCGTGGCGGTAGTGACAAATCTGTGATATCAGGCATGGCGGTTAACGTGTTAAATATTCAGATGAGGAATTTGACGATATTGTAGGAATGAGGCGGCAGTTCCCTTCACACGCTTATATTAATTACACTAGGTATAACGCAAGGCACAGCGTTCAGAAAGCCTTAGAGAGCTTGACAAAAAATTCCAAACGATTTCAGTACGCAGGTAAATGATTGAGAATCGCCTCCTTTTCTCTGCCCTTTAAGATGCTCCATTCGTCAGTGATACTAAATTAGCAATTCTAGGAAAGTACAGGCATATTTCAGAAACTAATTTCCGAACACTGTACATAGAAGTTTTAGTACGTTACGAGGGTCATCAGTTATGTTTGAGATAGAGTCACTAGACACAAATTAATCCCTTTCTAAATCGGTCGCCACCAGCAAACCAATAGCTTGCGCTCTTGCCATTCCCGGTGACAAATATTTCACTGACAGCTAATTTTTCTAGGTAGTAGAAACTAGCACAATGCACTCTCTGTCCTCTGTGATCAGGTGAGGCATACAAAGCACAAGCGTGTTTTCAAGAGACGAGTGGTAGGCTTCAGGAGCTCAATTCGACGCTACATCAGCTTTCTCAAGTATGAATAATGCAGAGGCTATCCCAGTGAGAACACAACACCGACCAAACGTAGGAAATGTAAGGGTGATTGAGGAGTGATCCACATAACTTTTAGTGGTTACCGCAGCCAGAAACTTGAGAGCACGAGCCATCATCCAGCACACACTGGCTGTGTCCACCACACACAGGCAGCCTCGGGCGAGCCTTTTGGAACATTCAGACCAACGGAATCCTTCACACTCCAAAATGTGCGCTCAGACAAACTGCCTTTCCCGTCAACTTTTCAAACAACACCAGAGGCGTATAAACTCATAATAGAAAACAATGAATCATAACAGCATAAATGAATGCCAAACTCAGACATGGAGTCGCACGACAATATGCGCGCACCCACACTCCACAGGGCCTTTAGTAACACTGGCCTGAACCACCGACCGTCTCTCTGAATACCTTCCCTGTTGTTGGAGCTCAGCAACACCGTCGTCTCAGCCACCTGAGCTCTAGTTAGGGGTTGTTACCTGTGCGCCGCTCGCGTATGTCAATTCTCTACCACGTTAATACTGCGCACTCACGCCGTCATAGCTGGGCAGCGAGCAAGCATCTCTTAACTTTGATGGTCATAAAATAGTCAATACAATTATGCAGTGACGACGAAATTTTCAAAAAAAATACACAACTGCTTTTAAACAATTGCTACGAATAAAAGCAGACTAAGACGAACGTGCCTAAAAGTCAGTAATGGATGAAAACTAAAATAACGTATCGATTGAATCATAACGGCCAGTGAAGGAACAATGACAACAAAGCATGCAATTAACGTCGTCGATATCAGTGCGAGGTCTCGCCAAAAGCTCTTGCTGCGAGTGCATCCTCAGTCGCATAAACAGCAAATATTCACGTAGGCAACAAAAGCATCCAGGGCTTCATGATGACAGTACAGAAGCGGAGACCTGCTCAGCGGGACAATGTACACGCTGAAGCAGAACTGTGCAGGTCCGCAGCTGGACTATGCAAGTCTATAACTGGATTTTGCAGGTCCGCAACTAGACTGTGCAAGTCTGCAGCTGTACTGTGCAGATCCGCAGCTGCACTGCGCAGATCCGCAGCTGTACTATGCAGATCCGCTGCTGTACAGTGCAGATCCGCAGCTGCACTGCGCAGATCCGCAGCTGCACTGCGCAGATCCGCAGCTGCACTGTGCAGATCTGCAGCTGCACTGTGCAAGTCTGCAGCTGCACTGTGCAAGTCTGCAGCTGCACTGTGCAAGTCTGCAGCTGCACTGTGCAGATCCGCAGCTGCACTGTGCAGATCCGCAGCTGCACTGTGCAGGTCCGCCACAGGGACTGTGCACGTAACCCTGAGGGAGGTCCAGCAGCTACCCAGCACAAGCTACATGGCGTGCCAGTGTCCTCCTATTGGCCCTCAACTTCCAGCAAAGAGCATCAGAAAAACAAGCGACTACCTCCATATGCTTAGCACGGCTAAATCTTGAAAGCCCCTACGCGAAAACCAGCATCAATTATGAGCAATGCTATCTATACTAAATGCACTTTGTTCACACATAATGAAAGAAAGCACCATGAAATATCATTATTGAAACCTTATGCTGAATGAAATATTAATTTATAACTGTATGTGTTGAAGATTCTTTCAGTAAAATTATTTCTACGTGCATAATTCGGAAAGAAATCGCATTCAAATAAATTGGTAAAATGTTCAAGGACTTGAGAGACAATAAGGCCTTGTGAGTCACTAAAGTCTCTTAATTCGGTTTCTTTATATCGAGTTACCATGACTTCAGTATGAGGAATGACAGACATTTTCCATGATAACAATCGTGATGCTCAAGAAGCGTTTGCTTCTGTAGATGTGCATTAATACAATACAAGAGAATGGAAATAATTCTCTTATTATGCATATAACTCACATGACCTCAAATAAAGTAGCTGACTACACATTATACAAGTCAGTCATCAAACATGAGTTTCAGACCCATATCTTACCCCATTTTTTAGGGAAAAATAAGTCGGAGTTATAAAACTGCAAGTTTTTAAACTGAACATTCACCCAGATTATTTTGGGGGCATTGCCAGATATTAACTACAAGTTACAAACATTGGTAAAGTGAAAGTCACACATAGTTTTATACCTCAACGCATTCCCCTAAAATAAGATACAATACAATATAATACAATGCAATACAATAGAATGGAGAGTCAACGTGAATTACATACATTTTTTCCGGGTGACATCCATTGTAATCTAGATTATCCTATGGATTTTAGAATAATTTTAAAAACTTGAAAGAAGAAACCTTTTCTCTCTATTACGAGTACATATGAGAAACGACAGCAAATATTGATTACACCCACAAAAAGACGAGTTCCAAGTTACCATACGCGCTAATGAAGGTTTGAGTAATTGTCATGACACTTTCCTCCTCGATCACGTTGACCAAGCTCTCTAAATCTTGCAGTCTTACTAATTGCGATGGAAGAAATTCTAAAGCAAACATCACGAGACCTGGGAACCAGTTCCATAAATACTCATAAAGAAACAGTTCGTACTCAGGATATTGTCTAAACTACTCTAATGTGTGCTACTAACTGCTACATAATCGAATTGCTATTCCACTCGATCCAAGAGTTACCAATTGCGTTTCACTTAGAAGTACACTTGCTAGTGACCCTTTACGGGTCAATTAATAACCAGTGATGAAAATTGAATACTTTGCAATATCCAATAATTAAAGAGACAATGATATCACCTTATGAAAAGCGGACAACATCCAGACAAGGATTACACCTAGGAAAACATTATGCCTGGTTTATGTGTGTTGCAGGATGCAGAGCGTCGCTCACAGTGAGCGTTGAATTCGGACGGACAATAATTGTTACCGGTGTTAATTATTAACACCGGTAGGCAATGCCACCACGAAACAAACTACACAACCAGCATTCGTGCACCGCGACGGTAAGCAGCTCTTGCCTAAAAATGCAACATTCCAACTGCCCGAATTAATGAGAGAAAATGTTTGTTTATTTTCGAAGTTTTGTTCTATTCTAATTTTTAAACAAACCTTGCCCCATCAGATTATCAACCTGATAGATAGTCGTAACATTATTTAGACGAAAAACTGTTTCTGAAACATGGAGTAAACATCAAAATAGAATTTTTCTTTGTGTCGTAACTTGAAGGTTTTAAAAGTTTTTTGCAAAAGCAGCATCAACGTCTTATCAGCCCGATAGGGTAATATAATTAAAAGTGAGGCAAATTTCTACATCAATTAGAACTAAACATCTCTTTCTTTCCTGATCAAAATGCGACAGGACTTAGTATTGAACTTATTAAATTACTTAGCTTTATACCCTTTAATAATGCGATGCACTCAGAAGAGAAAGCTCTATACAATTTGATGAGTATTGTCGTACGTACGTACGTTACCTTTAGCCCTTGTTGTACCTTGGTTCACTAAGAATTTTTTTTATATTCCGACGATATTCTCTATTACAAACACAGACAGCGATCTATTTGTGGTCATGCACAAACATACATTGAAGATAGCTCTTTTCGTAAATATTAAATGATATATGTCATTAAAAGCAAATGTTCAACTTCACATAGACGAACAACACGTCTCTAATCGCTTGGAGTAAAACATCATTAATCTTGAAACTTTAGCGGTAAGAATTGAACATTCGATTCTATGCACTGTGGATTTGTGCTACAGTGAGACATGTATCAGAATAAAGTGGATTTACTATAACTTTAATTGAAGTGTTGATGTGGTCGGCAAAGCAATAGGCAAGCGTAACGCTGACACAAGCAGACGACGCAGTACCTAAGGAGCGATGCCTCTATGCTGGCATGCGCACACCGCCAACACAAGCAAATTAGCTAATGCTGCCACTCAGACAAAGAATTCGCCAGATTAGTGAGTCGTCTCCTTCACTTGAGATGAGCATCCAAACACTTAACACTTCACTTAAGATGCATCCAAATCCATTTCGTTCCGCTAGACACGCATAATCAATTGCCTTAATATTTCATTGAAGAGAAGCACTGCGAGGCTAACATTCAAAATTGAGGTTAAATGAGCGCACACAAAGAAATTCCTAAACGGAGACATTGCTCCTTTCCCTCCGTACTGCCATCAGGAAGAAAGACAAGCCTGCTTCCTCGCACTCTCCCTCCTACTCTACAGGACGAAATAAAATGTTTGCAGACATCAAATAAGAACCTTAGAAATATAAATAAAATACTCATATACACACAAAAAATTGTTACAATTTAAAGTGAACTCAAATTTCGACCCCCAAATTCAAGCCCAACAAGACGAAAAAGCAGAATACAATGACTAAAAAATTGTCAAATTTTAAAACAAGAAATTTTATGAATGCACAAAGTTTTCTTTGATCAAAAAGGTAAATCCCACGTCCAGCACCACAAACTTCGGAATACATTAATGAACTAGTCATTGAAATAGGTTATGCCTTTAACCTCACGCGCCTTCAAACGAGAGCTCACGTGTAGAATCACCAAGCTTCATGCACAGGTTAGCTGCTTTTACTGTAAAAATATATGGTGATATTTCTTAATATTAAACACTGTTTATTGAAACTTGGCTTATTACAGCTAATAAAGTATGGCCACATCCGTAAAGGATCCCAAAGGATGAGAACACAGAGCGAAAGAGGGCCCAGTTGTACGAGTGGATCTGAGGCCGAAGCACGAGATGACGAACATGAAAGATTGCTTGGCTCATAAAGATAAGGTGAAGTAGCATAATTCAAATAAAGATAAAGTAGGTATTCGTGTTCAGTGGCAGATGAAAAGCTCAAGCATCTTGGAATACAGTTGAGAACTCGATGACAAGACTAGTAGAGACGTTCATTTTTCACAAAGTATCCGTAAATACATACTTTATACTTTGTAGTTAGTTATAACAAAATATTTCTCACTACCTCGTTCCTCGTTAAGAAGTCACTAATACTTATTGGAAGTCTTACGACAATTTAATATTCCAGCGAGATTTAGATGAAAGGTAGACATTTTATCCAGTATCAGGGATGACGCCGATCATACTCTGAAAAATTGTGCAGACGACGAGCCTGCTCACTGCTCTCGCTTCTGTAGATTTACAATTTCTTTACAACAACCAATACAATATGTTCAGGAAATGTTTAATTAACCCTCGATGGTCGCTTACTCTGTCAACGAATTACTTGAACATGTAGTGGTCAAACATCTTAATAGGGAAATAGTGTTGTGCAATTTCAGTTTTGATCCAAAATTTGAGAAGAATATAAAATTCCAGCGTAAGGAATCACAGTTGGCTTAACAACGCTACTTTTCACAGCATTTCATCACGTACTTTCTGCTACGTCTGCAGAAGTGAAAAAAATCACAATCGAACAGTACAGAAAAAGCCTTAATCCTCTTAAGATCAAATATGTGATGTGTGCACACGACTAAATTGACGTACGTGGTTAAGGTGTACGTGCATGACTGATGGATTTACTTTAGACGGCATGGGACTTCGGTATTGAACCAAGAATGGGCCAAACGGCTCGTTCCTATTGCCTTATTCTATTCTATTCTATTCTTAAGAGTCTCAGAGTGGGAAAATAACTTAAGCTCAATGAGCTTGTCATCGAAATAACAGATCAATCGATAGAAGGAAACTACAGAATGCAAGAAAACTCGACCCGCAACTAAGAATATTTAAACTATTATAACAGATAGAAAAACCCAAAGCATCACACAAGAAACTTAATTAGGAAAATGGGCAATAAGACAGGCAGTAGATTCCATCGACCCAGGATATGTGGACGTAATCAAAATCTAGCAGAATCAATAAGTCCTAACCTCAAAAGAGGCAAGCCGGGAGTTAGTATGATAGATTAACGACGACACGTTACATAACATAATCACAGATTTAAAATTGTTCAACGCTCAACTAATTATCATCAAAATGATCAACTTCCCTCAAGCAGTACTGAGTCTATCTCTCATTCGCTGTAGAAGTTTTCAGAACTCAGACTAATTTTACTCGTGCTCCTCGCCGTCATTTCACAAAAAAATTCTGTTGTTTTTATGCATGAAGAAGTGAGCAAGAAAAGATATTTAATGCATTAGCAAGCGCACAGATGTAATTGAACGTACAGCGAAGACACTAAAATCAAGAAGCAGGATACCATACCGCTCATGCAGCACAACGGTGGGTCGTTTCCGTAATAAAAACATAAGAACATAATCGGTAGAGATGAGTATTGTGCTTTTAAACGACGAAAAGCTTATCGCTAGAAGTCGACACTTTTCACTAGTTTACCTGTACGTGGCTGGTTCTTGAAGGTGAAGGTAGGTCTATATGCAGCAATCTTGAAGCTTCAGAGACAACTGAAAAAAGTAAGAGGTAAAATACCCAAGGAAACTGCGTCCGCCATCCAAGACTTGATGCTTCTTGAGCCCAATTTTGTGAGGCTGTTCTGTGCAGTGCCATTTACTATATCAATTTGTCAAAATCTGAGCTCAGAATAGAGTAATTCTCGACACGACACAACGAGTCGTGGCATATCACACCGTACTTTCAGATCAGGGACTGTTAAGCATTTCCCTGCGCCCGTCTTTCAAATCACCAACCCGTTTTTCTACCTCCTGCAAGAATTGAAAATTAATATTGGTCTCAAGAGCAAATTATACGACCTTTCTGTCCTGAATCTTTGTTCGAACGACTAATAAAATGTTGCACTACAAAATCTCATACAAATTATGCATAAAATAGTACGATAAACTCGTATTTGCCATTGAATAAAATATTGTCCAAAAAAGGGCGTCTTGTGAATGATTATCCTGTTACGCGCTATTTACATCATATGATGTTTGTACGAGTTGCATTCTACCGGCAACTTACACCATATGATGCAGATGTGCGACGGTACCACAGCGGCGTTAACATCATATGATGTTATAATGTTCATTAGTTCAATTAGCGTTATTACTCTCATACTAAAATTGTAATATGACAATAGTATTATTATTCTCGAGTGAGCGGTGACCGTGAACAGGTTATTATTGAGCAATAAACTCAGTTATTCTGTTCCCTTCTTTTTACGTTTGTGATAACACAATTCAACAACATTCAAACATCACACTTAAGTCAAAACATCTCAACAATAATTGGGCTATAGTAACGCTCCTTGCTTCAACAAACCTCACACGGCAGTGCGTTCAACTTTATCACATTTTCAACTGCAATTTTCACTTATACTTCCGAAGGAAAGTATACATTCATGTTATATCAGTAAACAGTTCGAACTTTTATGTTAAATAGTCGAACGCTACAACAAACGTCATTAATAAACCAATACCAATCATTCAGTAATCCTCCCACCCTCCAGTAACGAATATTACATCTTCATGGGTGCGACAATCCTTAGCTAAAAAAACTACACTTAAAGAATCACTGTTCTACTTGTAGTTTATAAAAAGACTGGATCCAAAACTAGTATATTTGAGGTGTTAATGTAAAAATATGTGTTAATAGAAATTATTGACACAATCTATGTATGAAATGAGTTCTACCATTCATCGGTCAAAAAAAGCGTTGAATATTGCCAATGAGCAGAAATATAGAAAATTAAATTATTTGTATATACACTTGAAACTTGAGACACAGCATAGAAAGTTGCTGGCACGACGTACAGACAGCTGACTAACACACTCCCATATAAAAACATGTTGAAATGACACAACCGCGTGTGTGCTCTCCAACTCAGCATCGCTCTCAACGCATACGAACTATAAGGCCCCAGCCTCTGGGAGAATACAATGAAGAGTAAGTCGGACAAGCTTTCAGTTCCTAACAGCGCACGTATTTGCTGCACTCGAATTTTTTTACAATTTCGAAACATCAAGGCACAATTTAAGTATATATAAGATAGGCTAAGAACATTTAAACAAAAATACATCACCTTTAAACACAACTATGATGGAAAACGTTACAATGTCAATTTATCAGAATTTTTTTACAAAATTACAGACACGATACTGGTGGATATCAATCAGTAGCGGGCACGATACGTGTGGAAATCTGCAGTAGTTCGACCTACTTTCGATTAGCTGGAGTCCGAACATACCAGTGTTCCTCTTATGAACATAATTAGACCCTGTTGAAAATTACCACAACCGTCTTTTATAAAATGGAGAAACAGACAGAGCTACAAGTGCTTCCATTCCTCCAGTTCAATTGTCATGTGTCTCATTTTTGTCCTTTGTTACCAGTCAACGAGTGGTACATAATTTAAGCATTTCTTGCGTCATTTACAATGAAATGTGCATGATTTATGTAATTTCATATCCTTGTTACATTGCAACTCAATAATTTCATTTTTCCATGTTCTTTCTTTCCTTTTTTTTAGAGGTTTGGATCCCTCGTATTGGCGATTTAGATTGGGAGAGATAAACAAGAAAAATGATGAACAATCAAAGGTATGCAATATCATCAACGAGCAAATGGTATCAACCAACAATTAGTTTTGCAGAAATTGTATCATGACGTTATTGCCACACTCCACGTTTTTCATAGAATGACGTTATTGCCACACTCCACGTTTTTCATAGAATGACGTTATTGCCACACTCCACGTTTTTCATAGAATGACCCTCTAACTATAATTCCCTGAAAATTGTTTACCTAAAAATGATTCAAATTTGACAAGAACTTAGAAGTGCAACAAGAGAGATGATATAAAGCCACCTGACAATACTGAATGAGATTTTAAATACTGACTGTATTTACAAATAAGTTTTGGTTAACATCATCTCCCTCGTTATTCTTCGACATTTTAACATGAAGCGACCAATAATTGTGAAATCTATCAAAGACAGACCAATGATTATTCCTATTTTGCTATCAATTCGAGGCTCTTGACACTTACATTTGGACCGGCAGCAATACGGAGGCTAGACAGGCGGTCCCATTCAATTGAAGGGTGGACAGCACTAGTGGACTACTTGCATTTTTTCCCACGGGAAAAAATGCAAGTTGTCCACTAGTGCTGTCCACCCTTCATATAGTAAACTACTGGATCGTAATCGCCTCTGTCAGCGCTGTGTTAGCGACAGCACTAGTGGACTACTTGCATTTTTTCCCGTGGAAAATATATTATATTTACCATGGGAAAAAATGCAAGTAGTCCACTAGTGCTTTCCACCCTTCAATTGACACCAATAAGTACTAAGGTATTTCTTTGGTGAACAAAATTTTACGTAAATTATCACTAGTGTTTATGTCTTTGGTGCAATTTTACCGCCCTTATGAATGAAAGATTTAGAATATTTGACTCAAACAAACTATTTCTACTTCATTTCAGGAACGAAAGCGGTCTATAAAGGGTTAACAATTAAATAAGGTAAACATGCTTTAGTCAAACATAAGTGCCTCTTATGAAGTGTAAAGTATTCAGTATATCCACTAGGTCGTGCCAGACGACGCTGTAAAATCTACTATTCGTACATTACCGTACACGGAAGTCTGCTCAGAAACACCTCGACCAACCTGCAACAGAAATAAATGCACTGATAATCATGTTAAACTATTGCTCAAAAGTCATGTAAAAACTGGCCCAACTCAAATGAATCCTTTCAAACAGATAAACATAAAATTAACACCAATCAATTTTATCTTATACTTTAAGAAATATCAGGCACAAGTAATCGAAATTTATTAATATTAATACATGCTGTAAAGATCTTTTGCTGAAACTCTTATTTTGTAAGTGTCCTAATCATACAACTAGTTCATTTCGTATGCAGTGACTACAAATAAAAGCCGTGTTGTTGCGTGCTTTAAGATAAAAGAATAGCGTTCAAGCAAACCTAACCAAAAATTTTCGTCACTGTTGCAAAAAATACGTTTCCTACAAGAATAATCGCCGTAGTTGCTATCCTTTGGTACGGTAGGGAAAATAGATTTTTTAAATATTCCACCCAGATTTCTTTATTGGTTCATTTTTCAACGTAAACCCTAAAACAGTGGCTTTAAGAAACAGACCGTCATACCTCACATGCCTCATGCGTTTCAGGTAAGAGAACCAACAATCTTTTTTTCTCACGAGTTCATTGATTCAATTAGTTTCTCCACAAGACCAGAAAAATGGTGGAAACTAATTGAACAAAAAGAAGGAAAACAACAAATAGTTGTCTACAGGTTTCAGCACCCATGCTGAAGCTTCACGCATGCCGGGCATGTTTCGTTTCAATGGAACCATTTTTTTCAACAATTGGTTTTGTGAGGAGCAATGAGCAAAATAGACTGGACGCTCACAAAGCCCAAACAGTGGTAGGCAACTACCACTGTTAACCTTTCAAATACAAAAGATTTGTTGCACTTGGTTGGTGAAGGACGTACAATTTCAGTCCCTCGGTAGGCTGCACTCGCTACAACAGCACTCGCGAGCAACGCATTTATTTCGAAGTACAGAGAATCTGAGCGAGAAGTAACATATGAAGACACTCTTGGAAGAGGAAATAGCAACCATTTTTGCAGCAACTGATGCGACGGGGAAATAGAAAAAAATAACTAAACTTGCATTAGATATGTATATGTAGCAAGCATTACTGACACTTCTGTGAGTTCATAGGAAACCTTCAGTACATACCCTGCTGAGATCACATATTCCTGAAAGACACTCAGGATTCCTACACATCCATCCAGAAGTGCTGAATCCTAGGCACGACGCTCACGTACTTCTTATATACAAAATATTTGTCTCAACAGAAGAACATAAGATATTTCAGCCCAAGCAAATGGACAACAAAGCAAAGAAGTTCTCTGAAGATGAAGAAACAAGACACGGGTTTTTACCACACATATATGTACATACATAAAATTTCACAGAACAAAACAGCCACACGGAAACAGAGAATCACACTACACCAAGACCTACGTTCAAGTCAGAGCTACAACCGTCAGAGGAGCGAGATGCCACAGAGCGAGCATAAAGTTTCCATGCCTTACTGTACGGTCGAACTTTTAGGCATAAGCTCCGTGCACGAATATGATGGTCTAGCAAGGATGTAGGGATCGTTCTCTGAACAATTAGTGCACGTAATGTGAATGCCAGCATTACCATAGGTAGGATAAAATATTTTGTACTAATTTTTCTAAAGATTAAACATCCTTCAAGAATAATCATTGAAATCAAAATTCGTATTAAATATTCCCTGTTAAACATACGGATTTTCAGACTACCTGTTTTCACATCAACCTAATAATAATTTTCACCGTCTTTCAGTTTCCTAAGTTGTTTCAAGCCAACGAACCTTTTCACATGTGCGCTTACAAAATTCAGCACAACGGTTCAAAAATAGGTCTGACATTCGCGTAGAAATGTTACCCCTCCATATCAATAATTTTTCAATAACTCTACGGAGTTCACAGATCAAACTTGAAATAACGTTTACTTGCATAAAAAAATTCACAGTTTATCCCATCCTCCACTGAATCAGATATCAAAATTGAAACACTGTGATCGCACAACACATAATAGATTTTCATCTCATTGAAGCTTACTAATGACTTGGATTCATTCTGCCTACACGTTGTACGCAACTGTGAAGACTCCACTTATATAATACAGTGTATCTCCGTCTCTCTCTGTCTGTGTGTCCATTCCATTACTTCCAATTTATTACTGAAGAAAAATTATTGAACAAAAATCAGAACGGGTATACATGTATTATAAGTATTGTATTGTGGATACTATAGGCGCCGGATTACTATTAAATACAACATTTTTCCCGTTATTAGCCTTCTCTTAGACGGCCATATTATCGCTAGATAAGATACAGAATGGAAGTTCTGTATACATTCATGAAAAATATACAGGTTTTGATAGTAGCACGAGAAAAAATGATAAATGTATTTTACTTCACAATCCGTCGTTAATCTCTAATACATTTGTCTTTGTAATGAACTTAAATTAGAGAAATCTAAACCGTGGAATTTCACCGGAACTCTCAAGTAAATCTAGAAAATAACAACGTTAATCAACTTCGAACATTTGTAAAACATTCTGGTTTGATGCGGATTACCTAAACTTATTCATAGATGAGACAAGAAACTAATTAGTTAATATTTTCACCACATGAGATAACATGAAATATCGTTGTCGACGAATATATACAACACGACATGGTTGCAATAATTCAGTCTTTGTCGGCACAGCCCGATACAACTAGTTGAAAGATTGAAAGAAGTAGCATTAACAACTCAATGAGGCGAAAAATAAAGAAGAAAGAATCTGAGGCACACGTGCGAAAAGTCGCTTGTACGGTACGCAGATGCACTTCCATATAGACCAAGAGCTGAAAAAGAAAAATGATGCCAAGCAACTAAACATAATGTACACTTGCAAAAAGGATCGGTGGTTTCACTGTGAGTAGCAAATGTGAGTAGGTGCTCTTATGAGGACAGATTCCACCGCCATACTCTTAAAGGAACTCAACACTTCTGTGCATCTCAAGATGGATGTCATTTCGCGTCTCCCTCTACACAACTATTTAGGTATTTAATTTAGATCACTTTCCCCTGCCCTCCTCGTTTGTCGGAACTATTCAATTTTTTCCTTATAATTAGCGCAAATAAATAATTAAATGATCAAAAAGCTGTGCGTAATCTTTTTACAATTCTTTTACGTAAAACATATTTTCATAATACTGCATTTTTCATTAAATATTTCATTGAAAACAAAAAAATTTAGGGTTGTCAATTATTATGCTCAAGACCCTCCCATCAGTTTCAGATGACACGTTGAAATCATTGCATTGTAAATGCTTCCTGCCAATACCATCGATGTGTTGAGAAAATGTCCTCTACTTCTTTGACTTTTTAAACCAGATGGAACGACAGAATGCTTGCATACGATAAAAAATCTGATTGCATTCCGATACATCACCAAGATACAGAAGTTTGAATGGAACAAGTTTTCCAGGCTACTTGTGCACTTGGGATCTACATCTGTCACATCCACCAGTCATCTAGTAAAGTTTTTGAACGAATTGGGCTTGCGATACTTGACACTGAAGTTATTGACGAATTTTTGACGGATTCAAATAGCTTGGAAGAATGAACTTGCGAGTGAATGAAATGAAAGCTGAACTTGGGAACATGATTAGTAATGAAGTGAAATTTGAAGGAAAGTTTCAAGCTCAAATTATAATTGATATTAGAATTGTGTTTAAAATCAAGACAAAAATCCAGATTGAAGTTAAAATTAGGGTTTGATAACGTAAATAATGTTCGAAACAGCTTGAAGTTGGGGTTAAAAATGTGCAAAATTGTTTATACATTTGTTTGAATATAGATAAGAAATCAGAATCAAAATAAATATTATAGTTAGGATTGGCAGCCAATAAAGGATTTAGCATTGAATTAAAAATTACCTACACAATTGAAAATTGAATTAAAAGGCAAAACAATTTCTGCAATTAAAAAGTAAACAATAATGGACATAATATATTTCTTATGAATCAACAAACAGACCTTTCTAGAAAAAAATAAAATATTTTACATACAAAAAATATGATACACATAAAACCTTTCCCATTATGTCCAAATTATAATTCTATAATAAGAGGGTAGAAAGGCAAATTTTTGCTGAATTGTGCATCCATGTCTCCTCTTGTTCTGAGATATCTCAGAATAAAAATGTTAGACGATCGTATCCGTTACAGATATTGACGGGTCCTTGATGTACAGAGAGCTCAAAGAAAACACCACTGGCTGCAATGGCCAAATAAGAGAAACTGTAGCGGTGTTCAATAGTACTAAACGATAATAATACTTTTGTGTGTGAAAAAGTATAAACTTCGAACACTCGAAAGTTTACCTTTGGCGAAGGTGAAGCAGCAGGACCAATCAACTTTGACTTGGTGTTTGGGCGCGATGGCTCTCGCTAGTCAACATTTAAGACTTTGATCCTACAATGCCTGGGCAAAAAAGTCGGACAGTGCAATAACTTATAAATATACTATTGGATATATTTATATCCTTCCATCAGAACAGGCATTAATTTTACAAGACTTCAGGAAGAACTCGTAGACCCAAATCGTTGATAATGAAAGTAGCGAAGAGGCATACAGGTATTAGTCAAACTCCTCGCATAAATTCTCTATGGATTATGAATTTGGAGACTGCAGTGGTCACTCAATGTGCTTATTTTATATATGCTCAGACAACTACTTTTGAACGACATTAACACAGTGTACGCGAGCATTGTCGTCCTGAAACGTTCCATCTCCATAAGAAATAGAGTCCCTTGAGTGTTAACTTGGTCATGTGGGATCAGCAAATAATGGCAGGACATCTCGTTGCTGCCGAGGTTAGAAAATCCATCTTTAGGCCAGGTAAAACTGATCCAGATAATCACAATGCCACAAGATGTCTGC
This sequence comes from Trinorchestia longiramus, assembly GCA_006783055.1. NCBI lineage: Eukaryota > Metazoa > Arthropoda > Malacostraca > Amphipoda > Talitridae > Trinorchestia > Trinorchestia longiramus. The sequence goes on from VCRD01000323.1 coordinate 215,805, forward strand.
ACAAAAGGGATCCATTGCTTCAAGATTCTTGCCACACTCTAATCGAGGGTAAACCTCAATTCATCGGATCACATTACAAGTTTCCAGTCTTCAACAAAGCAGTTCTACAATTCTGATTTATTGCACACAAGTGGGTTTCTGTTTGAAGTGCAACTGCATACCTGTATGCACAATTTTTCGGTTAACAGGGTATAGTCCACAGAGAAAATTTTTATGGAGTCTTCAACTTTAACTTGCTGTTAACTACTGCGTCGATCAACGCCGATTTTTGATAAACAGACGCTTCAAAGTTTCTGTCTCCCTCATCATGAATTTGAAGCCTCCTACATTAGCTATGAGACGAACCAGCTTCTGCATTCTGTCTCCAGCGAACAATCGTCTGTCCAGTCCTCAAGCATAGCTATACATACTTCCTGTTGTCGAGTTATCATGCGTTGATTTACCACTCACATGGAAGGCGGCAATGCTTTCTTCATTTTGTTTCGTAATGTCTTTTTCAGGCATCTCCATGTTGCCACCAGCATAAATATTAGGGAGGGCATAACATTTATACCAGGTGGTTAATGCGTCAGAGACACTACAGAATGTCACCATTTACATCCAGGATTGGAAAAACACGGCGTTTTAAAAATTCAACCCCACCCACTTTTTTCTTCTTAACTGTTATTTTGGGGATTTATTTTTATTCTCATTTACATATTTCTTCGATTTGATCAGATTTGATGAAAGTTTTACATATATTATTTGTTTCCCTATTTGAAGCGGTGATTGGAATGCACTTTAGGTTTTGCAGTAGATGAGAATAGCCTATTTTCATTCACAGACAATAACATTCGTGTTTCATTACATACATCGTTTTAGTTGTTCATAAGTACTAAAAAAATTAAAATATTTTTGTACATAGAAGGCTATAAGATAAAGTGGTAAACAGCATGTGAGAAAAAAATCAATGTAATCGCAAACTTATTCATTCGTGACATAAAATACACTAACGCGAATTTTCTTCTTCATTTTTCATATTATGAATTTAATTCACCATATTCAATACTATTGTAATCCAAGCCTATTCTAAGTACATCAGGTGAAGCGTGCGTCATTGAAGAAACATTGAAGTGATGAAACTGAAGAGACGCGCTGTAAGAGCCGATTATCCTTCAGAAAATGGGTTTTTCTTTCTTGTGTCCAGCCGAAAAGCATTCTAAGAGTAAGCATTATGATGCCTAAATAAGAACAAAATACATTTAGTCCACAGATTGTTAGACTACATTTAAATAAATGTTCTTCCTACAATGAAAACTGAAATCAAATTAAGTGGGGAACACCATGAAAAAAAATCCACCTACACCCACGAGAAGACCTCGTTTCAAGTTGCATAACTTTCGACGCTTTTCTTCGATCCATTTTTCAAAGAAATTAACAGGACACAATGTGTCAATGAGCCGCTTGTCTTGCAGCAGAAAAATAAGTATCCACATCATTAGGTATCATTAAAAATAAAACGCAACAGGGCGACACTTCAAATTGAACTCGAAAGGAAAATTAAATGCTAAAAGAAATAAAAATGAAATACTAGAATCCGAGATGATGCTAAAGCTAGGAACTTAGACTGACGCCAGAAAACGTTTTTAAATAATTTAATACTAAAAGCACAAAGCTTGGTCCGAGGAAATTTTCACAATTACACAGAGGGATTTACACTAAAAGAATAATAACTCATCGGAACATTTACACAAACAAGAAATAATCGCTAACGCTAGACGCGTCCAGGTATAGGAATCAACTCGAAATGAAAAACATTTGCCAGCAACAAATGTCCAGATTAAAGACTTTTAGCACAAAAATACAAACAGTGGTGTTTGGAATGGAAACAGTTACATTTTTTAGACCGCGTTCATTGACGATCACATGATATCCCAGACAGACATCTGGGCTAAAGGATGAATCTGCAATGAAGATAACTCTACAGGTGTTTCAAGGGTCGACAAAGAGGCCGAAGCACCACGATAAGGGTTAAAATTATTTAACAACTATTGCAGGATCCTTCACAAGCTCCTAAAAGAATTGACATCATACATCTGCAACGCGTTTATTGCAAGCTTCTTGAAACAACCTCTGGGCTTCGAGCGAAACCTCTCTCCAATATACTGACGTCTGGTTCTGTTTATGCACGATAATGCGTCTAACCAGACAAAGACAACCACAGTACTTGTATATTCTGAGGCTGGACAGACGGGATTTAGGGATGATGGTTTGAATGTCTTCCACATCTGGAACAGAACCCTTTGAAAACTTGTCGTTTGAAAAAAGTATAATGAATTTGGATGAAAGTTCTCGACCGAAATAATTTGACGACGGTCATAAAAATCACTGAAAAAAATCTCAAATAAATTGAGACATCTTTGAAACAAAGATTTACTAAAGTTAATGTCATCACGGCTCATTAACTTGAGGTTAATAATGTCATCGCGGCTCATACGTTACCGAATAATCGGCATCAGGAGATGTTCACTAAATATTTGCTTAAAAGATATCAGTAAACAAATATGAAAAGTAGTAATATGTCTTACTCTTCCTCAACCTAACCTTTATCGCAGTGAATTCATTAAAAATCACTAATCGTACAACTTACATCGGTCATTTCTCGCCGAGCTTAGTGGCAAGCTCTCAGAAACGTCTTCTTAAACCCCTTCACATTCGATCAGGAGTAAATAGTTTAAAAAAAACTCAAATCCTTGAGTCATGACGTATCGATGTTAACCAGGACAAAATCATTAAGACAGATATTTTCTATGTTCAGATTAACATGTAAACTTAATCGAAAAATTATTCACTGCTATCTATCAGGAGTCGAGGTGAATAATGGACAGGAACTGCCTTGCGAATAACCAGCTTTGAGGTTTAGAAAAATACGGATGCTTTCCCTCTAACGAACTTTCGTCGATGGGAACAAATTTGTCCTCCAAGTAAAATTTGCTCCGAGTCAAAATAAACAAACAGAGGAGGTGTCGTGGACAGAAGTGAAGGCGTGCTGCAAGGGACACCGCACGATGAAGGCAGCGGAAACCATGTTTTCTTTACTTTGTGGATCTACAGTGGAGCGTTCATTACTTGTTTTAGTCGTGGATTACAAATAAATAAATCTAATAAAAATACACGACGGAAAAAATCTAGTGTTTATAGTAACAGAACGAAAAAGTAACAAATTATTTTTTGTGGAGCATACATCGCTGTAATAAGAAAACTTGAACTTAGCGAAAAAAGGGTGAATGTCGTATGTTCGTCTCGTATGAATTGTTCGACTACTAAAATTTCTTCAATATAGAAAAGTTATTTTTCAATTATTTGTAATTTTTATTCTACTGCTTTTAAAATTTGATACTAGATATACTGTTTTCATAGCTTTTTCATACGCGCGGCGTTTACGAATGCAGTAAAATTCTGTACTCAAGTGTACTTTACCGTACATACTCGTATTTGTTCAGTCTCGTACATTTTATTATTAATATTTTTACTACTTGATACACAGTACAAAACAGTATTGTACATTATTTCAGTTTTAGTATATTTTATTGTTTATTTGACAGTATTTATAACTTTTTTCTCTGGAACATCGTTAAGAAACGAATAGATAATCAAGCAGCGAACATAGTAGCATTTTACGAGCTAATTCACGGTATGAACGGTCGCTCAGAACGTTTCTGTTCTTAAGGCATTCTGTGACATTTTTTAAGAAGTAGAAAATAAACTCGTCCATCCAACAGCACGCTTTTGTAGCTATAACATCAGTCGTAGAGCAAGTAAGTCACGAAAGAATCGATTAATTTTTTACGAAAAAAGCAGAGAACATTATGATAAGATAGAAAATATTATAATTATTCCTACACAGAAACGTCATTCCAATAAAAATTACCAGTTGTCCCAGTGAGGCTGGAGAAGTTCGCACATGATCTGTCACAAGCGATTAATGTAGAAAATAATCCAAGATAAGGCACATTTTTCTGTCACTTGACATCATAAATAAAACATTCACGTTACGAAGTACCTTTGTTCGACTGAGCAAGCAGTTTAGGTGTTATCATTTTGCGATATATGGTCACACGCCTCACATTAAACTCTTTGCCGAGTTCTCTAGTTGTACTGGTAGGGTTTTCATCAACGACAGCCTGCAATTCCTCAGAATTGAGTTCTTTAGAGCGTCCTTTTCTTGGTCCGTCCTTTAGACTGAAATCATTCTTTTTGAAACGTGAAAACCATCTTCTACAGGTCTTTTTATTCACCACATTATTTCCATGTCTTTGAAAGGTCTTCCTGCTGAAATTGTTGTATTGCCCTTCTGAAATTCATACAGTAAAATATGCTTAATGTACTTTTACTTGGAGTGTACATTTGGCCAACAATAGTTAACTTATTATCATAATCTAAAAAAATCTAAAAGAAATATTACTTTAGTGATTTAGATTGCTACGTATACGTCATTTATAAATTAGATTGATGTAATGCTGCCCTTCAATTGGACTCAAAAGACGGACAGAACTTACGATACAACTTGACTGTTTTCAATGAGTTGACTCCGCAGTCTTCTTTGAGCTAGGAAGATAAGTTCCAGCTATTTAAGACGTCTTTCGTAACTAAGATTGCGGAGTTAGGAATAATTTTCGTTGCTTTACGCTGGATTTTTTACATTTTCTTATTATCTCTTCGTAAGGTAGGAGATTAAAGTTGCACTGCATATTCCAAATGTGGTCAGATTAGCGCTTTATAGAGCGGTAATATTATATTTTTTGACTAGTGTTCAAAGTTTTTCATAATGAATCCAAGAATCCAGCTCGTTTCTTACGCTTTTTCCCACTTGTTGTCATGCTTGAGATTTTTAGTGACAATGAAACCTAAATCTCTTTGTTGCTGTAATACTTCAAATGGTATGCCATTGATTGTTTTGGAAATGCCGGTTATTTGCACCAATGTGCATTACTGAACATTTATTAATGTTGAAGCTGATTTGGCAGGATTCGGTCCATTGTAAAAGACAGTTGAGGACTGATTGGATAATTACTTAGTCTCTTTCGGTGAACGCTTTGTGATAAAGTTTCGTGTCATCGGCGAATTTGTTGATTTTACTAATGATTTCGACAGCAAGGTCGTTTATGTGGATGATGAAGAAGAGTAAGAGACCTTGAGAGACCCCTGATGTTACGTAAGTTGAATCACTGGGTTGATCCTGAATCATCACTCGCCGAGTGCAACTAGTAAGCCAGTTTCGTCTCCATCGGAAGTAGTTGCTTTGTATTACATGCGCTTCCACTTTGGCCACGAGTCTTTCGTGGGCAACTTGGTCGGCTTTTGAAAGCCGAGATATGCAAAGTCTACGAATTTTATATGGTCGACTATGTAGTTGACTTCTCCAAAGAAGTCGAGGAGGTTTGTGAGGCAGCTACGTTTTTCCCTGAATTCGTGCTGAGTGTCAGTAATCAGATTTTGGTCATGAAGGTGCTTTGTTATACGGAATTGGAGTAGTCTTTTTATTGTTATACTGATGATAGATGTTAGACTGATTGGACGTTATTAGGCATTTGTTTAGTCCCCTTTTTGAAAATAGGAGTGACATTTGCCTGCTTCCAATCCTACGAAACTATCCCAGTTTCAAGCGATCGAGTGAAAACATTTACTAAGGGTTCGCTAATTACTTCGGCGGTTTCTTTAAGTCCCTGGAGAGCAAGGCTGTCGGATCCAGTTGACTTATATGGATTTAAATGATGAGCAGTTTTTCTACCTCTTCTACTGTATATACGCCATCTGTCAAGATTTTCTGAGAATTCAAAGCATGAGATTGTGGGATTCCAGTTAAATCTTCGCGAGTAAACACTGAAGGGAAGGATGTATTAAGAATTCTGGCTTTGCTTTCGTTATCCGTTTGAGTTGAGCCTTCGTGACCGATCATTGGTCCATTAGTGACTTTATTTGGTCCATTTTTGTAGACTTTATCGTTCACTTAACGGATTTGCAGGTGCGGATGTGTTCCTGTCGATAGGGTTCTGTTTGGTAGCGTTTAAATTTTCTGTATAACTGTTTTCTGGCACTTATGAGGCGTTTAATTTCTTATGAAACCCAAGGTTTATTGGTTGGCTTCATTCGCTTTGTTGGGATATGGTGCTCTGTGGCAATTTTTTCTCCAAGTGCCATATAACATTCTTCGGGGTCTTTACTCATCAGTACTTCGTCTTTACTCATCAGTAATGCTTCCAAGCTCCTCTTTCATTAGTTGGAAATTTGCTCGTTAGTAGAAAAGGACTTTTTTTGTTGAGTCCTTGTGTTAAGATAGTAGACTTCGAGCGCGAAGTTTATCATATCGTCATCACCAACTTTGTCAGTAACCTGTAATGCAATTATTCTGAGGTCAAGGGTCGTCACGACGACGTTGAGGATATGATTTTGTCTAGTCGGTTCGTTGACATGCTGCTGCAGGGAATTTGTACTTATCAGATCAACGAGTTTAGATCCGGGTACTTGTCTTTGACAAGTACTTCAATGATTAGTGTTACGTGAGAAGCACTGAAAATGTTATCAAGGTAACCATAGAATTCGTCAGCGGCAATTGCTGTACAGCTCAGGTTTCGGTATATGAGTAAAATTTGGATAGTTTGTCTCGGAACTAAGAATACAGCTAAGTTAACACGTTGACTCCGAAGTGGTACATATGTGTACCACTTAGGTTAGGTTCTGTAATTTTTCAGATCCTTCTAGTGACTATGCGTACAAAGTGAAGTTTTATACCAATGAGGCAATCGGAGGCAACGTGTTAAACTGGAAGTCTACCAAGCACGGCCGATCTTCGTATACGTAGTTCCGAAAACATATAACAGTATATTGGTTATTATTTAATTCAACATCTGCCTATTATTTGCCTGATACCAAACCTACTTTTAACACAACGATACAACTAAACACATGTCTGTTGCATGAGTGTAGTTTATTGTGCTACTGGTGCCTACTCACCTCTACAAAAAGCTTAGTCTCCAAAGTACGCTGAAGAGGATACACACCGTCAGTAAGTCTTCCCTAAGGATATCAGCAAGCCCACTTACCGTCGGGGAGTGAAAATTCACTCAAATACGAGAGAGAACAAGCTTCTTCAACAAAATTCTTTTTCGAAATGAAAATGTCAGACGAAAACATTGTGAATAATAATTGCAGCTCAACCTCTTTTATGAGGGAAATAGTGAAACAAACAGGCACAACTTTTTCCACGAACGACAATATTTAAAAACACACACACACATGCATGAAATAAAACTTGCTAGGAATATTTTCATTCACACACGAATATTTAGAACTCATAATTCCAAGCGCTTACCACAGGCTCATAGATAAGTTTTTTATAGTTCATAGGCTTCATCTTCACTCCTTTAGAAATAAAAACATGAGTTTTGGACACTCCAACCCAGACATCGCTCTTCATTGATCCATCACTGATGACGGTTTTTGTGTACAGTAGACATTTTTAACATCCTCCGGACATGACTGACGATTTTCTGCAAGAACCTTGTCATCTTGGCTGTTGTGAGCTTCTTCCACTGGAAAGTGTGAAAAGAACACTTTCTAAGCTGCGAGTTTCGAGTCCCTCAAGCCGTGCACCACTTCTGGCAAATCTCTCCTCCTTTGAAGCAATTGTTAGGCTCTGGGTTTGTGTATCATCATTTGAAGAAGTTCAAGATCCCTTTTTTCGACTCAGCTGAGACTCTCTTGTAACATTTAGCTCTGCACAGATTTTTCTCGTAGAGCGACGTAGATATCCTGAAATTCTATAACTTATTGTTTTCTTGAACCTGGAAGTCCTGACTGACATGGGACGGCCAGTTTTTGCACGATCTTGAATTCCTTCAGTGCCCCTGAAGCGGCTGATAGTCCAATACATGAACCTTCGCTTATTTCTTGACCAGTTGAGAGAAGATTCAAATTATCCGATACAGACTTGCTAGCTTCGTGTAGTCCAATGACTGCGAAACGCTCACGTTCCATGCTAATTTTATTATCAACTATGCAACTCATTTTAAATATGAAAATATTTAAAAGAAGAAAAATTGCTCTTTACTATAATTTACTGCAACAATAAAATTATGTTAAGGTAAACTTAAACATTCAAAAAATGTGGCAGAACTTACGGGACCCCTTGTAAATCAAAAAGAATAAATTTTAAGAAAATACTTCATGGACGAGGCTGAATAAGTACTTTCAAGCGCACTAAGATGTGCTACGTATAAAAACTGTACCATGCGATCGTAACACGACAAATTTATACGAAGGAAGTTCAGTGAAATAACATGAGGAAAGCACTGGACGGTGCACTGCAAATGTAGACAATGCAAGTCTGTCCATGCACTTCTTGTACATCAGTGGGAAAATGATATACTATAAACTTTGAAAGTTTTTTCGAAAAAATTGCTCAAGTCATCAGAAAAACATCACTTAATTCTGTCCATAAAAATGACATTCAAATTAGCAATCAACTCTTGCAAGAAACAATTCCATTAAATGGGTCAATCGCACTTTAACATATAAATTAAGTTTATCAAATTTCAAGTTATTTCATGCTTAAACTATTCAGTTGCTCTGATGAAATATATTAGTTACAGCTAAATTGATCTTGGGTTTGAAATTTCAAGACGGCTGCAGGAGTGACAGAAAAAAGGAGCAAAATATTGACACGTAAAGACAGTTCCTTAATTTCATGACGTGAAATTTTAGTATAAACCTTTACACCTCGTTTAAATGCACGTTTCAATTAATCATATAAATTAATATACTTAACAGCAATTTATCGAAGTTGAACATGGTCGTTATTAATTTTAACGTAAATACTGTGTTGTCCAAAAATTTTATTTAAAAAAATTTATGAACATATATTTCACAAACCGTCAACGTAAATGCACCACGCACACAGTCTGACCCACAATGAAGCAAAAAATAACAAATAAACATCAGGCACATGCAAACTCTTGACACAATGCAAAAATAGAAACTGAGCAGGTCCCTACGCACGCAAGACTAGCCAGCGGCGTCTACATAAACTAAGCTCTGACTCCACTGGTCTTATGACATGCTCCCTTCCAAGGACCATTATAATGCCCCCTACTGCTCCCAAACAAAAACTGCAGAACTTTAAATAATCCAAACCAAGCTGAGCAAATAAAAAAAGGAAGAATTCCGGCAAAATGCAAAGAAATAAATGGCGAGTAGCTGAAACGCGCGCTAGACACAACATGCAACGCTGACACAAAATGAAGCCGCAATGCAAGTGTTGGAGAAGCAGAGGGCGCGAATCATTTGAAGTATAGAGCTTCTCACTCTCAACGATGTCAAATACTCCAAACAACAAGAACGTAGAGGAGTAAAGGCCTCACCTGCTTCGTCGACCTCTTCCTCAGGGTCGCTATAGTAAGCCCACACCATGAGTTTCTCCAAGATGCTGCTTCCTGACGACAGATCCTCAGACGACCCATACAAATTTTCATCGCCGCTTTCTTCCTCCACCGTAGGAGAGTAATAGAACCCGTCCTCCTCGCAAACTCTGCCCCCTTCTCCCTTCTCGCCTCCAACCCCTCCGGCCCTACCTGGCTTGTGGGAGCAGCGAGTGGGCAGAGACCGAGTCTTCAGTTCTTGCTCCCCCAAAGAAGCAGGAGGTGCAGGAGGATGGTGGTGATCTAAAGTCGGAGGACCAGGCGCTGAGAGAGGGGGGACCATGGTAGTGTGATGGACGATGCGAGGCGTCCAAACAGGAGGCGCACTTCCTTGTTCACTCAAGCTTGTGGGACACGATAAGCTGCCAGGACCCCCGAGAGGCGAGCGTGGATGAGGAGTGCGCAAGATAGGCAAGTCGTCAGGCCCGGCCATGGAGGGCGGGAGGCCCGCTGCACCGACCCGAGGGTTGGGCGGCGGTCTGTACTGCTGCGTCGGCTGAAAGGGAGGGTAGCGCGACATGTGTTGAGGTGTAGGCGTGAAGAACATGGGAGAGTCGTGCATCTGAGGTGAGGGATACTGGTGTTGCTGTTGTTGTTGCTGTTGTTGTTGTTGCTGCTGCTGCTGCTGCTGTTGCTGCTGCTGTTGTTGCTGTTGTTGTTGTTGCTGTTGTTGTTGTTGTTGTTGTTGTTGCTGCTGCTGTTGTTGCTGCACAACATGCAAATGCTGATGTTGGTGTAGAGGCGTGGGATGTTGTTGCTGTTGAGACTGTTGTTGCGATGCTCGAGGAGGCCTAGGGTGCGTGTATGGGGTGGGCGCCGGTAGAGGAGGACGAGGGGGCTGATACAAGCCATGGTCATCTGGAGGGTCGCTCGGAAGCATTCGTAAAACTGATTACAAATGAGGTCTCAATTAAATGGATAAGCGCAAGCGGCTAAGCTGACACGCGAATGGGAAAACCGTCTAGCTGCAGTCGCGTCTCCTGGCTGCAGAAAGACCGCCAGGCGACTCAGCCACAATTATATTCATAATGTTTTATCACTAACTGGAGTCGAGGGTCATCTGGTCATTTAGTCCCCGTTACACTTCACAAATAATGTGCACAGGCTCCAGGAGAGCCACCGCACCATATGCTACCATGAAAATCATCACTCTTGTACTTCAAGCTAAAACTAATTTTTTCAATTATTCAGATATTTCAGGATAATTCAACTTTTTAAAAGCCAAATCTTGTATCAAGAGAGCACCTTCGACGAGAGATTGTCTACATCTGACTAAGTTTTAAACCAAGATTTATTTTATCTGGCAAAAAGATGAATAATGACGATTGAAACGAGATTGAAGGGCCGACAGAACCAAAACAAGGTCATATCATCATTATTATTATATTTTTGGTCATACTGTAGTTAATGATTGACACATTGAGCACCAATCGCAAGCAGTGAGGCCATTTCTGAAGTAACATCAAGGGTTAACACATTTTTCTTCAAGTTAATGCGACAAATCTACAATGGCTAACTTGAGTAGCACACAGTACGTCACATGTACAACAGCAGACTTGAGTACCACACAGTACGTCACATGTACAACAGTAGACTTCAGTACCACACAGTACGTCACATGTACAACAGCAGACTTTAGTACCACACAGTACGTCACATGTACAACAGTAGACTTTAGTACCACACAGTACGTCACATGTACAACAGCAGACTTGAGTACCACACAGTACGTCACATGTACAACAGCAGACTTTAGTAGCACACAGTACGTCACATGTACAACAGTAGACTTGAGTACCACACAGTACGTCACATGTACAACAGCAGACTTGAGTACCACACAGTACGTCACATGTACAACAGCAGACTTTAGTAGCACACAGTACGTCACATGTACAACAGTAGACTGGAGTACACAGACTAACAGTGCTCTGCCACAGACCGTAAATGCAGTGCACGGCTCTCAAAATTCTTTACTCGCGAGTTAAATACATATATATTAGTGTAAAAATTAAAAGCAGTCAAATAATGAGTCCTGATTTCAAATGAACCATAATTCGATTAGAAAATGAGAGCTGCTGATGATCGTAAGTCGCTCTTACCGAGTTGGATTGCTCCTAAATGGAATTGCTCCTATTGGCCTATGCGGGCAACCTAGAAATTTACGTATTTTTATTTTATAGAAGAATCGTTTGGTTAACAATGGATTTCATGCTAAATGTTGCAGCGAGATAAGAGATTGAGTCCACTATTCAGTGCAATTATTCTCCTTTCCTCACGAAAACTAATTCATTTACATCTCTGTGATATCCGACTTCAGCCCGGTTTATTCTCTCCAATAGCAAACACCATCCAGCAAAGAAAATTTTCACATGAAATTAAGAGAAAATAGCAATTTCATGAATGAGAACTCGGCTTTCAGTTCAAAGAGATTTCCATGTTTCCATTTATGGCACATTTGTTGTTTGCTGTTAGCCTAACAAAATAAGAAAACACAAGAGTGACAAAAACGCGAATTCATATCCTTATACTAGGAAAAAAAAAATCCAAATTCAAATCTAGATCGAGGTCTAGATATCATGATTTAAAACACAACTCTAAACTAGAAAAAATCAAATACTGGGCTACGAATGGATTAAATATTTTATTCGCCAAGATTTTAAGCTAAAATCTCTTTCGATGATGTTTTCTTTCAGTTTATCTTTTCATTATATAGGATGACTCAACAAAATTCAAGATGAAGTATTTCATGATTCATTTCATAATAAATTTATATAGAAAAAACAAAATTTATGAGAGATCGACTTAAAAGTCGATTAGTTACAAAACTGATTAGTCACAGTCCTCCTTTGTCTGACAAACACGACAGCATCTACTGGAAGCATCTGACTGTTCTAGCTCACTCCACCCCAGATTATGGTGTAGTCATCAAACTTCTTCTCGAACCCTAGCAGTCCCCCCTGCCTCATACCGATATCTTGTTCAAACGACCTCATTCTTGGCATTCATAATCACACACCTACTAGACATGGAACTGAAATCTGCGTCGC
>VCRD01000323.1:228323-249275 GCA_006783055.1 Trinorchestia longiramus
TGTCTCACCGTTCATAGCTTCTGTAACAACCATGGGGCTTGGATAGTAACCCAAAAATGGACTAAATGGATCGTTCTTGCTGCCATATTCTATTCTAACAGCATCAAGCAACATGTGATGAATATTGTTTGGTGTACGGCAGAGACATCACAGACAAGCTGTAATCCCTGAAGAAACACAATAGGAGACGCACAGTCAACATCCCTTCCCGACTGGAGCTTCGTAATCCTACAATCCTGCGAGAGGCGCTTATTTCACAGGACACACTGAAGGACAATTCTTGGGTACACGTCGTTAGTACCCAAAAATTTACATCGAAAATTTTCCAAATTTTGACAACGAGCAACAGTCGCCGCTCACTCTTGTGACGTCACATTTGAAGCCAAAAATTAATACCAAATACAATAGGCATTTATAAAACTGACACACTGAACACTAACACGAGCTACACAGCCTGCAGACAACGTCCTCCCACAGCCCACGACGCTTGTTTCTATAGGAGATGTGCGACCACTACGTCACCACTGAATCTGAACATCACAAGCATCTATTTCTATAATAGTAAAGCATTAACGAACACTTCTCTAGAACAAGCTCAACTGTATTTCATGGTAGTCTCATACGGTTGAAATTTTGATTGAACCCATACCTTTCGCAATTATAATTGGTAACTAAATTATACAGAGTTACGTTTAGCATAAACTCGCAAGTCCGCAAACATGAGTGTTTTTTAGTGCCAGTTTTACAAAATTGCTCAGGCTACAGCTGGTCAAAGTTAGACACGTGATGGACGACAGCAACAAACTCCAGAAAGAAATGTTCACACAAGTGAATGTGTGTTGAGGAATGTGAGGGAGGACAGAGCGCACACGAGGAGCTCTGTAGGCACGAGGGAAAACAAGCAGAGCAAGCAGGACAGCTGGCCGGATCAATACGGCCTGCGAGATACAGTCTTATCACTGATACCTCACACAATACTGCACCACAACCCCTGTATTCCTAGCACGGACACCTCACTAACATTTACCTCTCAACTGAACACTGTCAAAGAATTCACGTACGATAAATCTATGAAAAGAACGCTTTAAAAAATATCCAGTCACATGATGTACCGCCACGATAGGATTTTCATCAGCAGCATCAACTGATCAAACGTCATCGTTTATGACCGGAAGTGTACAGCCAAAGTTAGTGAGCACATGATGCATTTACGGTATTAGGTACACATAAAATAGCACTAGTGGTCTCTGCCTAGCGTAACATGTTTCCAAAACTCACAGGTGACCACACTACAACACGAAGCCAAATCACCCAGACATCATCGGTAGTCAGATAAACAAAATTCTATGTACTAACGATGAAAATAAAATCGCTAAAAGTAAGTGAGAGCAGAGCCCATGAAAAGGAAACATGAGTCACACCAGCCATGGCCGAAACGAGGGATACTCGGCAGTCCAAAGGCACCGTGCGCCGCCGCTATTTCCCTCACGAGTGTCACCAGTGACATGCAAAGCTCTTCTCATTTCCCACACGAAACACACCGAAATCAACAAGTGATTACAAAAACTTGTGCATTGCATACGTTTAGGTCATGTGTTCTAAATGAGTGCAAGATGGAAGTATTTGACCCTCATTCACACGAATGCACACACACAAACCTACACAAGCGAGGTTAGAAGACGACTGCCACATGTCGCCACACTCAGCACCTTAAAGGGACCTGCCGTAGCCAGGATACGGTCAAGTTACCCTAAGTGGGTGTACCGATGCCGTAGATTTTACGCTACGCTCGGCTGCTCTGGTTGAGGGTAATAAACGCACAACTTCCACTATAGTTTCCAAAAGAGTCAGCAAACATTGCCTTGGATGTTTGAACAATAAGCAGAAGTTTATTAGCATTCAAACTATAATAAACAATATATATATGTTCTATAATGAAGAAATTTTTTTGCTTTCCGTATGTTTTATTTTAAACCTCAGAACTAAACCTAGTTTCTATATAGTCGCTAGGATTCATGGGAGAAACTTAATAAAAGAAATATGAACGAGTCTTAGGTCAAGAAAACGCAGATGTAAATTGTTGACAATACAGCCTTTAGCTTTAAAAATATGTGAAAGAAATTAGTTTTAGAAAGTCATTAAGCAGAATTTGCTTCAGGAGCACATATATATTTTTTCCAATGTATGATTAATATTTAATGTGTGTTGCTTGAAATAGATTCGTTCAACCCGGCACCAAAATGACAGACGTCGTTATTGGTATGTCACACCATTTTTATTACATAATATAGGAGTTCAACCATCGCATCCACCCGAAGACTGCGTTGTCAGCGTTTGGAAGGACCTCAACGAGACAAATAAGTGAAGCATTGTATTAAATCGCTAGTAAAACACTGGTAAGACTCTTGCAGGAAGCCGCTTCTAATTGAGGGTAATAAATCCTCAATTATACCTGAGGGTAAAAGTCGGCATGGGACTTGGGTAAAACAACCGAATAATTATCGAAGTACTTATCCGACCCAAGAATGGGCCAGAAGGTTCGTTCCTATAGCCTCATTCTATTCTAATTGCGCTCCGTGAACTGTTCTGTGCACTCCATGCCTTGCAAGGGAAAAAACAGAAATAAAAGTATAAAATCATACCTCAACTGATGAGTAGTTACATGGAACAGCTCCTTCAGCGCACACTGACGAGGACAGACACTGCCAGCCTACACAATGACCCATCAATCGTACAAACGAGCGTAAGCTCAGCAGCTTCACAACCTCGAGGTACGCTAAAGAATAATCCCCAACAACACTATCACGCCACAAGCATGCTTCGAAATTAGAAGACTGACTTCATGTACAAACAAAATTGTCATTTGATTCTTCAACTATTTTTAAGATCTACAGACATCTGTCTGACAGGTGATGAGAAATGTCTTCGTTCGTCCTTAACGTTCATCAAAAAACGAGTTCCGCACGGCACCTGCACCTCCTGACACTCGATACCTCAGTTGAACATAATAAAGAGACTCCTCAAAAAAATAATGAGACTCGTCAAAACATAATAAAGTGAAGACTCATCAAAATACAATAAAGAGAAGACTCATCAAAATACAATAAAGAGAAGACTCGTCAAAACATAATAAAGAGAAGACTCATCAAAACATAATAAAGAGAAGACTCATCAAAACACAATAAGGAGAAGACTCATCACAGTTGAACATAAGAAGACTCAATCAATTATGACTTGAAGGAAACCAGCAGTGGAGGTAAAGACTGTAGTTATCAGAAAGCGAGTTGACTCACGTGTGCCATCAGTCGTCACACATAACCTCACAGGACACACCTGCACGTTCATACTACATGTATCACCAACGCAAAAAGTATGCGTATCATTGTCTTAAAATCGAAATCAATAAAAATTTCGTTTTAATAAAATAATAACAGATGAGTGCATCTCATGTGAAACTAAAACGAATCGAAATGAATATTTCAAATGAAAATATTGATCGCTTGTTACATAAGACCAAACGTCAGAAATATAAACATAGTTTTCAATAATATAAGGAGGGTGCAGTCACAAGTGCAGCCACAGTAGCCCTCGGGTGAGGAGACCAGCCAGCCTCAAGCCTCGCCCAAGCAACGCGACTTGCGGGTTGTCATGACGCAGACGTTCAACACAAAACAATCTTTATTTCCAATCAAGTACACAGTACATAGACATTTAGTACATTGGTTTTTCAAATTCTTAAGGTTAACATTCTTAGAGTAAGGATGATGGTGAGCTCCATGCGACGATCCTGGTATGTGTCCATGGGCGGGGAGTTGAGGTCTTACCGATAAGTGCGAGCTCACGGCGTGAAACGAGCAACAGCTCGTATTCATGGCCGGGTTTCGAACCCGCAGAAGTCTTTCTGCACAAGCAGAGACCCGATACAGAACACGGGCCGCAGACCACTCGACTACGGTGGCTGCAAACAACTGCATCCTTCAGAAGCATAGAAGTCAGCCACATTTCTATCATCTACTTATATGATCGACGGTGTACCTCCATCTCTCTCTATCTGTGTGTGTCCGTGCCATTACTTCCTATCTATTATTGTAGAAAAATGATTGAACTGAAATCAGAACGGGTATGCATGTATTACCAGATTGGTCGACTGGTGAGCGAATCTGTTTGCGAGCGGAAAGACCCGAGTTCGAATCCCGCTGCCGACATGGTTGACGCGGTTAGAAATACGGCATGGGACTTGGGTAAACAACCGAATAATTATCGAAGTAATTATCCGACCCAAGAATGGGCACGAAGGTTCGTTCCTATAGCCTCATTCTATTCTATTCTATTCTATTACAAGCATTGTATTGTGGATCCACAGACGCCGGATCACTATAAAATACTCCATTTTTCCCGTTATTAGCTTTCTTCTCTTACACGGTCATTTATCGGTAATTAAGATACAGAATGAAAGTTCTGTATATATTCATGAAAAATATTCAGATTATGATAGTACCACAGGTAAAACTAAAATATGTATTTTGTTTCATAGATCCTTAGTTTTATCACTTTTAAACCAACGAATTTCAACGGGTACTATCAGGGCCATGTTACCGGTTGATGATACAGAATGGAAGTTCCGTATATATTAATGAAAAGCATTCATTTAAAACACAATAATTAGTCGTAAATCTTTAATGCATCCATCTTTAGAATAATTTTAAATTAGTCAAATCTAAATCGAGGAATTTCCACGGGAACCGTTTAGTCTACTTATTTATCGAATGTGTACCTCCATCTCTCTACATATGTGTGTCCCTCCTATTTTCTCATATCTATTACTGAAGAAAAATTATTGAACTGAAATCAGAACGTGTATAATGTATTATAAGCATTGTATTGTGAATACTAAAGGCGCCTGATTACTATAAAACACACAATTTTTTCCGTTATTGGCCTTCTTCTCCTACACGGCCATGTTATCGGTAGATAAGATACAGAATGGAAGTTCTGTATATACTCATGAAAAATATTCATTTAAAACACAATCATTCGTCGTAAATCTTTAATACATTCGTCTGCATAATAGTTTCAAATTAGTCGAATCGAAACCGTGGAATTTCCACAGGAACTAACTAGTTTCAAAATAATTTATGCCTCATTCTGGCGACCACATCGGTTATTGTATTCCAGCTTCCCAAAATAGTGCAAACATATTGTCTCTCGTACACAAATTTTATGATTCCTTACGGCACGGAGTTCTAAATTTATCACAGTAAAAATAAACGCAGCTACACATATAACACACTCAACGTTTGTTTTGCAGCAAACAGTAGTTTTCATGTAAATCTTAGGAAGAAAAGCTGCAAAAAATTATGACGCACGAGAAACATAAATTTGCTCTAGTAAGTGTCACATCAAAGCACGATGAGGAAGCGAGAAGCCACGATTTTCCGCCGGAGGAAACGTAAATCCGTGCCTATAAGAAACCCTTGCACTGGATGTTGAATCACTGAATAATGAACAAGTTTTGCGTATGATTGAGTTGAAGGTCTGACAGCATAGCTTGCCACACTAGTCCTTTGTATGGTTACAGGAGTAAACTTCACATTCAGGTCGAGTATCAAATTCCGCACTCGTAAATCACCTTAACACGTTGACTCCGATTGCCTGATTGGTGTAAAACTTCACTTTGTACGCATAGTCACAAGAAGGATCTGAAAAAATTACAGAACCTAACCTAAGTGGTACACATACGTACCACTTCGGAGTCAACGTGTTAATGAAAAATTGAAAAGAAGCAATTTTAAGAGAAAGGTCCAAGTTCACGACCTTCGTCGCAACACACAATAACGTAAATGGCAGCGGGCGCAAGAACGGACAAGACAGTCGAAAGAAGATGTTTGGTGCAAGTAATTCTCATAGAAAAGAATATTTAGAAGACTCCAGAACGACAGAATCAGATTGCCTCAACCACAAAAATAAAAGCACTCAGTGCCTGGAGGTCAATGGAGAAAAGCAATTTATATCGTTTCTTTCACACATACCACCAGATAACATTATTTGGATTTCATTATTCTACAAAATGAAGTAAATGAATACATACAATAAAATAGCAAAGAACTCGTTTGTTGACAACTTTTGAACCATGTGATACTTTCAAAAATTCACAAGCTGAAATTCCGACCATCAGAAGCTAAAACGGCATTTTGATGCACGAAACAAAAAAATAGCGTCGTAAGATGAAGTCGAGTTACCCTAAATTAGAAGAATTACCCTCATCGATCGTGCCGGTCCTCCACCCAGCAGCCCCCACACACGGCCTCCCAGGCAGCACACACCCACTCCGCCGCCGCACCGGGACTACGTTTCACTATTCAAGAAAGCAGTGCAATGAAGTAGAGTTAAACTGCCTCATGTTTCAAGTTGCCATGGTTCTGAGACACATGGAGGTTGCTGACACGCTGCCGTGGCAAGGCCGTGCCGGCGCTTGCATAGGAGCTGAGAAGCGTCGTCTGCTGGAGGCAGCTTTAGTGCGGCCCACACCTACAGGACACAGCAACTCCACCGCTCCTTCTTGCCATAGAGCCACACTCATCCAGACCAGCAGTGGTCGCAACACTCTGGCCACGTTGTCTTGCTCAGAAACTAGGTTTAGTCCCATGCACTGTTTAAAGCAGCGCCCATCCAATCAATACAGCCGATACAGAGCAACAAAACAGCCTATTTGTACTGACGATATTCCTAATGGAAAGGCTAAGCAACAGCCGACACCGATATCACTACTGCTGAGAGTAACAGCACGTTTTAACAATTGATCAAAAAGAAATACTTTGTATCTTCATTACTCACGTTTCGATTGAAACACACGCGTAACTTGTACCAATACTTTTACCAACTTCTAGCAATTACAACTAAAAATTGTATATTTTTAATAACCAATTAACATTCAAACGACGTAAAACTTCATTTAATTTTCTCTCTCGCATATTCTTTAGACTACAATTTCGCAAGTTAAGAGATTTTCAAAAAAGCTTAAGCCGTCAACATATTTGACTTTTTACACTTCAAACGCTGCAAAACTTCCATTATATCCTTACGATTTAAAAGGAAACAGAGTGGAGATGCTATTTCTTCGGTGAGTCCCTCGCTCTCTTTATTGAAATTCAGTTTCAGATTAATGATAACCTTGGCATTATTTGACCAGCCTTGATCCTGTTGCGCCTGACACACAATAGAAACCCATGTGGCAGGTGGATATTTGTGTTCAGGTTTCAGTTCTTACAGAGTCAGACGAAGTGGCACACAGCTTTAACAATAGTAACTAGTTTTGTCTGTTCAGAACAGAAACTAGTTTTGTCTGTTAAGAACAGAACCTAGTTTTGTCTGTTAAGAACAGAAACTAGTTTTGTCTGTTAAGAACAGAAACTAGTTTTGTCTGTTAAGAACAGAAACCAGTTTTACCTCTAAAGAACAGAAGCTAGTTTGACCGTTAAGAATAGTAACTAGTTTTACCTCAAAGAACAGAAGCTAGTTTGACCGTTAAGAATAGTAACTAGTTTTACCTCTAAAGAACAGAAGCTAGTTTGACCGTTAAGAATAGTAACTAGTTTAATTTATCTGCCTCTAAATCATGACTTCACCTTGTCTTCAATGAACAAGACGAAACAATGTATTGCTATGTAGATATTATTTCATTTAATCACACCCCACATTTAAACGCAGCTTACAACATTGAATCTTAGCGCAAAAGATTTTAGAATTTACACCTTTTTCTGAGAACAAAAATAAGTGAACAATTATAAATATTTCAGTGACCTTCGATCATATTTTTGCATGTACCACGCATAGCAGATTCTTAACAAATGGAATACAAATTAAAAATAAATTAGAGAATACCTAGTTAACTAGGTTTTTAGCCGATAATTTTTTGTTACAATAATTCAATATACGAACGTTGAATAGGTGAAACCTTACTCCTAACAATTGCTGGTACCACCTCTCGATTTGTGTCCAGGTCACTAAGATGTTAATCTCCAAATCACGGCAATCACAATCCGAAACGTATTAGGTTGTTACAAAAATAATGGCCACTCGAAGACCAACGCATGCTTCTGAAATCGACCATTATTTTTGTAACAATCTAACAGTAAAGATCGTCGGCAATATGAACTTCAGGTGTTTCAGCAACACAGGCTACAAGCCACGAGTGACAACAGTGCAGTAATGACACACAAACTTGTCCGCACCACGCATCCCGCTGCCGACATGGTTGACGCGGCTAGAAATACGGCATGGGACTTGGGTAAACAGCCGAATAATTATCGAAGTAATTATCCGACCCAAGAATGGGCCCGAAAGTTCGTTCCTATAGCCACATTCTATTAATACCACAATGTTTTGTTTGAAGCAAGCAACGAGTCCTCAGCGCTCGCTAAAAGACTCATAGAACCAGAAATACGTCAGTATGGTCCTGTGTCCATGCGGTTGTTATTCATACTTCACACAAAAAAATCTTAACATGAGAAAAGTATTTAGAAGTCGCATAACGACTCAGAAATCTTTCCTAAGACTTCTGGTTCGTTTCTGATATCGAAACTGACATTTACTTAACCCTTTCGGTACCATGATGCAAATATCAGAACCTTTTTCAACATATTTAACATCAAATTTAAAAAAAGATGCTTTGTGATGTTTTACGGTCACTGCATTGTCCTAATCAAACTGTAGCTTGCACTGCCCTACCAGCGTTTGCACAGACACACGTGTTGCTCTGCATCTTAATAGGCGAAAAATGACTGCGGCTACCAGAGATGCCGTCAGTACCGAAAGGGTTAATTTCCCGTAACTCACAACTCTGGATGTCTTCACAAGCATTGCATTGATGAAAGACGCATACCTTATCCTTCGAAAGCTGAGTAAATTGAAAGTCAATATTACTTACGCGGAGAACGTCAATTTGCAAAGTGCTTGAAAAATACAAGAAAAGTTTTCTTGAACAGCAAGTAGTACACGCCTCAAAGAAAGTCATCTTGTCGAAGCTCCTCACTGTAGTAACCAAAAAAACAGTGCAGGCCTCTGAGAAAGCTATATTTCCAAAACAAAAAATAATAATTTCCTACTCCCCCATCACAAAAAAGTAAACATGAAAATCCCTGAAGCAGTCATTGTTGACTTGTGTAAAAAATTATTTCATAAAGCGCCAGTGGCCACTTTAGCAAAATTCAGCACCTCACATAGAGCGTAAGGAAGCACAATAGCCTCCTTCATTGTCAGATCAGAATCCTTTCGATTACAGTATCCGGTGTCTACTGGAGAGTTAAGTTTCAGCGACACATCATAAAAATTTGACGACAATTAAGTCAAAACTTAACAAGGACTGGACCAAAATCCTACAAAAATCATTTGTGATTCGTGCAAGTCATTCTCTACCCGTCTTCAGCTTGCTATCGACGCAGATGAGGGTCATATTGAATAAAATGTGTTAATTTCCAACTACTACATATTTAACTTCTATGTGTCTTTTGCTGCAGTCGTTTGTTCAATAAACATGGGCTCTAAAAGTTGTAATGCTAATTATGGGACATCCTGATCTTGTGATTTGACCTCTTTGGATTTCTTTTTATGGGGGTACTTAAAGTAAAAAGTATACATTAATAGGCCTCGTACTTTGGAACATTTGAAAGAACATTTCTCAAGAGATTCGCAACATTCCTCCCGAGATGCTAAGAAAAGTGATGGATTCTGTTACGAAAAGAATGCGGATGTGCATAAACCAACATGGTGGACATTTAGATGATTTCCTATTTAAATAAAAACTCCAAAACCCTTTCTTTCGTTTGCAATTTACCTGAAGTTTCGATCTCAAGTAGTTTTTGCATAAATTAATTCTAAATATATCATGTGACTTTTGCCACACCCTTTATATATATATATTAGTTATACATTTAGTTAGGAGCTTCATGGAGGTTTAAAATTTGTGTTCCTTGTTGTGTTGCATATTGTTTTATAAATGGCGGAGTTCTTTGTTTAATAAAGTCACATTACTGGTGAGGCCAAATTTCATTCCAATTTATTAAACAAAGAGAGCACTCCCAAGGAGCAGTACCTACGACCTGATCGCCTGGAGAGTGACCCCAGCCACTCCACTGCGACCAAGGAGTGGCTGTACTGGATAAGGACATTCCGGGCCTTCACTCAGGCAGTTCAACAGACTGCTCCAACTGTCAACATGTTAGATCTCTTCGTCAACTACGTCGCTCCACAAGTGTTTGCCTATATCGATGAGTGCACCACATACGATGCAGCTGAAGCTACCTTGCAAGCATTGTATGTAAAACCTAAAAATGTAATATTCGCCCGACATGTACTGGTTACCAGACGTTAAGATCCAGAGGAGTCTCTCGATCAATTCCTTCAGGCATTGGAGCTTTTAGCAAAAGATTGTAATTCCCAGGCTGTGACAGCTGCTGAGGCTGCAAATCAGTATACAAGGGATGCTTTTATGAATGGCATGGCATCCAACGTCATTAGACAGCGGCTGCTTGAGAATAAAACGTTGGATCTGCAAACCGCTTATGAGCAGGCTCACACCCTGGAGATGGCACAAAAACATTCAGCGTCATACTCTCAGACTCAGCTAGACTGTAACTGCTCGTGGTGTCTTGCCTCCTGGCCTAATTTCCAGTGTCACTGATGGGAACCGGGGGGTAATAGAGCTAGATGATGATCCATCGTCCTTGTCTGCAGCTGTAACTCCTGCTGCTCACAAATGTTTTTTGTGGCTATTCTAAGCATCCTCGTGCTAAGTGCCCAGCAAGGGAAGCCATATGCAATTCTTATAAGAGGAAGAGGCATTACGCAAAGGTTTGCAGGTCATGGAAGCAACTAAATTCAGCTCCTAATACCTACTCTGCTACCTCGCTTGCTACTATAGCCGTAGCCTCACCATTGTGTTAGCGGAGGTCAGTTTGTTCAACAGGAGTCAATGGGGTTTATGTTCAAGCATTACTTGATACAGGTAGCTCAGAAAATTTTGTTGATAATTCTGTGGTGGAGGCTAAAGCTAGCCGTTGATTCTTACCTGGAACAAGTCTCTATGGCAGATACCTCATTTTTATCTCCTAACCTGGGTAAATGTACTGTTAAGCTGCAACTGGAAGATGAGACTTAGCATGGGGTAGTGCTCAAAGTTCTACCCAGATTGTGTAGCAAACTAGTTCTAAAGCATGAATTTTTACAGCATCACTTGTCTTTGGAGGTGCAATTTGGGGAAGATAGACCTCCTCTTAAGGTTTGTGGGTTAGCTGCTATGCGGGTGCCTGCTACTACCCTTTTCAGTAATTTATCTTTCAATTGTAGACCAGTGGCAGTCAAGTCAAGGCACTACAGTGAGCCAGTTAGGAAATCCATTGCGAAGGAAACTGCTAGAATGCTAGAGGAAGGGATAATAAGGCCCAGTAATTCCCCATGGAGAGCACAGGTGTTGGTAACTGGACGAGGAAACCGCAAGAAAAGGATGGTCATAGATTACTCCCAGACAATAAACAGATTCACCGAACTTGATATATACCCCTTACCTCGCATTGATGTCATTGTTAGCAAGGTTGCAGCATATGAGGTATTTAGTACTCTGGACTTCTAAGAGTGCGTATCATCAAGTGCCACTCAGAGAAGAGGAGAAGCTGTGTACAGCTTTTGAAGTGGGAGGAAAATTGTATGAATTTAACCGCATCCCCTTTGAGGTAAAGAATGGAGTGGCTGGGTTTCAAAGAGTAATGGACGACATTACTGAAAGAGAAGGAGTAAAAGGCACCTTCGTGTATGTGGACAATGTCACTGTGTATGAGAGTTCAGACTAGGAGCATGATGAAAATCTTAAACATTTTCTAGCTGTTGCCCATGAATATAGTCTAGCTCAGTGTTTCTCAATTTTTTTTAATCACCGCCCCTTAGGACACTATTTGACTTTCCCCCGCCTCCTAATGATTATATTTTTGTATATTATACAGTAATATACGCCCGTCATTCAAGGCATACCCTCCTACCGCCCCTTGCATTTTGTCAACGCCCCCAGGGGGGTGGTACGGACCACTTTGAGAAACACTGGTCTAGTTCTAAATGAAGACAAGTGTGACTACAAGGCTCTGTTCATCATCCTTCTGGGGTACTCCATCAAGTAAGGGGAGATTCGGCCTGATCCTGAGCGCCTCAAACCCTTATTGCAGCTTCCACCTCCTAAGGATACTGCGTCTCTCCGACGTACCATGGGTATGGTAGCCCTTTATGCCCCGATCCACTGACTGAAAGTGAGTTGGCAGCATTTGAGATTCTAAAATCAGAGATTGCTGATTCAGTAGTACAGACAGTAGATCCCCAAGGGACTTCTACAGAGGAAACTGATGCTTCGGATCATGGAATTGCGGCTACGCTTAGCCAGAGGGATCGGCCTGTAGCATTCTTCACTTGAACACTCTCTTCAAGTGAACAGAAGCATTCTGCTGTGGAAAAGGAGGCTTATGCAGTAGTGGAATCTCTGAGAAAATGGCGTCATTACCTAGTTGGTAAGCATTTTCAACTCTTTACGGACCAGAGGAGTGAAGCCTTCATGTTCAACTCTTAAACTGCTAACAAAATCAAAAATGACAAAACAGCCAGGTGGCGTGCTGAACTGTCATGCTATCATTATGACAGTGTACCGGCCTGGTAAAGAAAATGTTTCTGCTGATGCCGTCACGCGTATGTGGGGTAACTGATATGGATAGACTGCAGGAGTTGCATGAGAATTTGTGTCATCCGGGTGTCACCCGAATGGTACATATCATCCGTGGTCGAAATCTTCTTTATTCCATTGAAGAAGTGCAACGGATGACTAAGGCCTGCCCAGTATGTTCAAAACTCAAACCTCAGTTTCACAATCCTAATTCTTCTCCCTTGATCAAAGCTACGTAAACATTTGAAAGGCTAAATGTAGATTTTAAGGATCCTCTTCCTTCGACATCAAGGAATAAGTATATGTTAGTCATAATTGATGAGTATTCTAGATTTCCATTTGTCTTTCCATGCCCAGACGTTTCTGCTGAGTCTATGATCTGCTGCTTGGTCGAGTTGTTTTCTATAGTTGGTATGCCAACCTGCATCCATTCCGACAGAGGAGCTTCCTTCATATCTCTGGTCTGGTCTTCTCTAGCTCTGGGAGCTAGAGAAGACCTTCCTTCTCCAGAAGGGGGTGGCGACCAGTTGCACCACTCCGTATAATCCAGAGGGTAATGGTCAAGTGTAAAGATATAATGGGATTATTTGGAAGACAGTTGTGTTGGCTCTCAGAACACAGAATTTGGAGGTAACCAAATGGGAAAAGGTTCTGCCTGATACCCTGCACTCTGTCAGGTCACTGTTATGCACGGCGACACACAGTACCCCTCATGAAAGATTCTTCGAACACTCAAACATCGTCGTCAGGTTGCTCTGTACCCTCCTGGCTCGCCCGAAGAGGACCCGCTTTACTAAAACGATACGCGTGACACAGCAAAACGGATTCATTGGTTGATGAGGTTGAAATTTTGGAGGCTAATCCTCAGTACGCCCATGTCAAGCTCCAGGATGGCAGAGTAACCACAGTCGCTTTAAAACACCTAGCACCGAGACCGGTTGCAGATCAAGGTACTAACCAACTCGAGCCTCTAGGGCTACCACTGCCAGTTGTCGAAGGTGAAGCTTTCCAGGAGCCGCTGGAACGTAATACGGACCCTGTGGATGACCCAACTCGGCAACTGCCCCAGCCACCTGAACCATCGGAACAGCATCCTGTCCCTCGAAGATCAGAGAGGACTCGACACTTACCTAAGTATCTTCAGGATTATTGTCGCTGAAATTTCTACGGAGAGAATGTAGTATTTAGAATACTTTAGCGGAGATATCTCCGACAGGGTTCGTGGTTGCCGGCGGCCCGGTCGTAAACTAGACAATTGCCAACCATCGTAAGTGCATTGCTTACGACGTATAGGTGGTGATATTTGTTATACATATACATATATATATATATATATATATATATATATATATATATATATATATATATATATATATATATATATATAATTAGTTATATATTTTAGTTAGGAGCTTCATAGAGGTTTAAAATTTGTGTTCCTTGTTGTGTTGCAGATTGTTGTATAAATGGCAGAGTTCTTTGTTTAATGAAGCCACATTACTGGTGAAGCCGAATTTCATTATAAATACTATGCTTCATTAACACATGAAGTGCAAGAAAAAACTTCAGATCACCTGCTTAAAGAACTTCACCCTGTCTCAATTGTAGTGAAAATTATCCCAACTTGAAAATGATTTCAGATTTAGAGTACATGACAGTAAAGCCTGTTTATTCATTGTGGATTTTATGGTTACTTGACAAAGATGACATCTCTTCACCTAAGTTGACCCAATTTAATTAATTACATTTCTGTCATTCAATCAATACAATAAACTCTGAATGTGCGCTGGCAGATTATTTGGTACCAGCCTATTAATTTTAGGAGCAGCTCATATTCAATTTCATTTGGATTAACACCAAATTGAGTCAATTAATAAAGTGTTTCAAACAAAGATATAAGTGAATTGTGTTACAAAATTTATACTAATTTTCAGCAAATTACCACAAAACAAGGATGCAATTAATCACTTGGGGAATGAAAAGATGTCTAATTTAATGTTATTGTTTATAGTCTAAAAATAATTACCTCACTTTCTGATAAATATTTACTATACGTAACTTGCCCTTCTTAGGGTAGTTTTTTCTGATCCTTCTTACGGTAGTTTTTTTCTGATCAATTTGATTTACATTGCATCAAATCAGAAACCCTGATGGGTTACTTTGCCATCATGGGCTGCAGCTGTGTAGTCCCATGCGTGCTGGTAACAGTAGGCCACACCCAGACACACCTGTGCTGCATAGGAGCAGTACTGAAGGAAATCACAGCACTACCTCAGTAATGGGCTAGGCAAATTATTGGTATGCTGCCACTGTAGTCGAGTGACTAGCGATTTGTGCTTGTGTTGCTAGGTCCTTGGTTTCAAGAGTTTGCTTCCATAAGTGGCCCATAAAATTTTTCCTGCTTGTGATGCAGGGACCATGATGACTGACTAACTAGACTAAAACTATTACCTTAAACTTCCATATCATCACAATGTGCTTCTATGAGCCTCTAGCCCAATTCACCAGATGGACAAACACTATTACTGGAAGCATGATCACTAGCCTTAAGATTTCTAGTATTAGGAATTTAAAAACCATTGTATATTCCATGTAAAAAAATTTCTTAGCACCTTCAGTAATGTATACCTGCATGGAATAAAATTTCTTCCTTAAAATCTTCAGTAATGGAAGAGTAGCGCCTTCAGTAATGTAACAGAGCAGCAAATTTTAATATTTTATCTACTAGTGTAATAAATGGCATTGTATAAACGACTATAACATTGGTAGCAGGCAGGAAAGATGTTTCAGCTAAGAAGCAAAATTATTTCTGTGTTGAATTGTCATTGTTCCAGTCAATAGTTCAAGTATTCCAGTAGTTAAAATATTATTCAACTAGTCTTTTCAAGCATACATTCAGTGTTGATCTCCATTATTAGTGCTACATGAAACGTGTCCATCAATTAGGGGTTTGATTTTCATTGCCTTAACAATACAATCAGTTACATTTTCCATTGAATTTTTTCATAACTCTTAAAAACGAAGTATTTTCAGATTTCCTTTGTGCTTTTAATTTTCTTATGCTGGCTATCAAAATAGGAAACATCTGGGTATCCTTGTGTATGTAGAGATATGGATCCATTTAAATGCAAACATGTCATGACATCATTAACCAATCATCATTAATAACATATTTAATTAGGAAAATATTTACTCATCCATTGACTCTAACTTGTAACATTTCAAAAACACCTTAGTTACCTCTTAATGTTTGTAAAATTGTGCCTTTTTCCACTTACTTGCTTTTGAAAAAGAATTTGAAAAGGAGACTAGAATGCCAAAATGATGGGATGTCTTTGTCATCTTACCTCAAGCAGCTATGCCCTTACACCTAACTTAGCATCCTTCAAAAGGTTGGATTAATGCATCGTTTTTACATGACAAAGGAGAGTTGGCATAGATCAGTGCAGCTGTACAAAATGTATTTATAAGTGCCATTCCTGATTCATTATTACTCAATAGACTAACAGCTTAGTTACTATAGCATACCTCAACAGCAGTAAGATATAACTATAAGTACAATAGTCACCCTTTGTTGAGGGCTGTTCCAGACAACAAATAACATCACAGCCCATTTTATTACAGTGTTCCCTCGCTACTTCGCGTTTCGTTTGTGGTCTCACTATTTCGTTTTTTTAAAAACATATTAATATAAATATTTATCGCGTTATTTTCACTGTTTCGTAGGTTTTTGCGGTACTCGTTCTGCCCATGCGTAGTACGTGTTGTACAGTAATGTATATATTCGATTCCTTTGCCATTAAAAATCATAAAATGTATAAAATATTTTTTAAATATTAATTCTAACACTAAAAGAATATTATAAATCATAAAAAATAACGATTCACAGTAAATAGCGCGTTTGCTCAACGGATGAACACACCAAAGACGAACAGTAGGACTTGCGCCGTGGCTGCATGAGATGCTATTTGCCGACGTGAGATTGTAAACAACACATGGTTGGTTGATTAATGGAAAACGACCAACCAGAGAATGCTGCTCTGTATCCCATTCGCTGATTGGCTCAGTAACCATTGCATCTTGTTTTCTTCCATTCGAGTGGAGCTTCCCCTCACCGCTCTTCCATTTCACGTTAGCATCGGACTATCGTGTGTGAGTAGTTATAGAATGATATTATAGTGTTATTTAGTGTGAGACATTGAAATATATATCGAGTCCCTACATCGCGGGATTTTCACTAATTGCGGGTGGTCCTGGAACATAACACACAATGAGTGAGGGAACACTGTATATCTAAAACACTTCAACTTTTGTTCCTCACAGTTAATCATGTATGAGCTACCACACTAAATACACTATTCTTCAAACTGACTAGCACTGCTTCTTATATCTGAGTCACAGCTGCTACCCCACTGCTTGTTAGCTGACACCACTTTAGGATTACTCATTAGAATAGAATAGAATAAGGCAATAGGAACGAACCGTTTGGCCCATTCTTGGTCCAATACCTAAGTCCCATTAATTCAGTTACTTCTAGATTCAATGCATTTGGTACTTGTAAAAACTCTAATATGATCTGGAAAGCATTTCAGGACTGTGAATTTCAAAATATTTTTCAATATCTCCACAAAGAACTTGGTGAAGCCTGCCAAAGCCCTAATTTTGTTAGTCAAACATTAACAAGTTTTCTGATCTATTTCATGTCAATTAACTTTCCAAACAATAAATTAATCTTCAGTAGAAATAGCCTGAATCTTATACAAAATTTTATCTGCATCTGCCTGATCTTTAATACTTTACTTCAAACACAAAGTTAATGTCTCACTTTATCAATGCAATGGAATGAAACAAGTCAAATCTTTTATCTTCTGCAACCCAACAATTAAGGCAATCTTTTTCAACCAAGATAAATCACTTTCATCAGCAAGTGGCTTGATCATATTCATTTCTACTCTAGGCTCTATAATTAATGTACACTTCGTACTTTTTGGCAACATACCTAAATGGCTTAAAATTTTGAAGTTTATATATTCATCTCATAATCTGTTGTTTAGGAAATCAACTCTAAACCACTATATGTAAATTAAACTAAATTGACACCCCAATTAATTTACAATTGTAATATGAAATATTAAGTACACCAATGAGACAATACTCATAACCTATCTCAACAGTGACAATACTCTGTTGAACTTCCACTCCAATGACAAAAACCTTACAAAACCTCCATAATAGCTAGAATCCAATTAAAAATCCACAAAAGTACAAAAGTGCTGCTAGCATACATAAATTTTTGAAGTACAACTACACTGCACATGGTAAATTGTAACAATAATATTACTTGTCCAAGAATTAAAAAGAAAAATACTAATATTTTCCCACTAAATATTGAATGTTTGATCTAAGAGTGTAGAGAAATTCATTAAAGTTGTAGAACTGATCAGCTGGAGGCTGCAACTAGCAGTATTACACTATAAATGCAAGTTTATTAGAGTAAACACACAGCTTTAAAGAATTAATAGACCACAAATGAATATTAAAAATGTTGATTAAAATTGATGAAACCTGAAGCTGGAAACTTCTTTCTGAAACTTAGCATATTTATCACAGATTCAGTAATACAATGTTCTGCAAGCATGCTTGAGTGAAATATGCATGTATTTCTTCCTTGCACACAGCTTGTCATTCAATAACACTTGCATTTATTTCATATACATTTTTTCTCAGAAAAGTCTGCATGGTTTTATAGATCAAAAATGATAAAAACAAGATCTTAAAGGAAACATTTTGGTCATGAAGTCATTGTACACAAGGGCCATCTTGAGAAATACTTAAAAAATACAGAATTACAATACTGTATGCTAACCTAAATTTCAATAATGTTAGGCTGAAACAATGTGAGCTGACTGTGAGCACACGAGCACCACTGCCATTTACTACATAAGTTATAGTATACCTGCCTGCAGCTCCAGCCACAGCCCGTCATCACTCAGTCATGAAGCAAGCATGAATCAACAGGTGGTGAAAGGCAGGACACTTTGGACTTCAACCTGCAGCCATTAATTTATCATAACGGTTAGTAAGCCTCACCTTCTGATTTGCCTTTCCTTGCACGGACTTCTTTTTTACCCATTTTTCCCGAATTATTTTTTTTGTCTTCACAGCCGTTATTATTAGTTGCATCTTGCCCACTATCATCCATCACAAAAAGTTTTTTGGCACCATCACAGCCGAATTACGATAAGCTTATTTAAAAACATTTAAAATCTATCACATCTAAAAAATTCATAGCAATAGTAAAATTCAACGCACATATAATGTTTGCGAAGAATAATGGACATTTCACGAAAACGACATACATAAGGACTTTGAGTCTAGTATACACCATCAGTCCGTATTATGTTTTGGACCTAAAGACTGGAACTGGTTAAGCTGAAATTGAAATCAGCGGACCCATAATTGGATCGAGTTTCGAACGTTTTAAGAAAGATTCTCCTAGAGCGTCCAGCTTTGTCTTGTTATGAATGATGTATGATAAGTTGTGTTTATGTTAATTTCTTTCAAAGAGAAAAATTCTGACTTGAAGTTTGGCTTCATTACTTGCATCAGTAGATTTAGTTTAAAAAATACCATAGGTTTGGTATATTTGCATATATCAATAGTTTTTTTCCGAATTAGTTGTACAAAATAGAATACAAAATGGCTGATAGTAAGTCTAAAAAGGGGGACACTCGTGACATGATTCAGAGTATGGCTTGTAAGTTGTGGGGGGATTGGGTGTGCAAGAGTTTCTGACATGAGTGCGAGTGAGATGATCGAATTAGTGTTTGATTACGGCAAGTGCATGGCTGATGTAAAAATGATAATGGACGAGAAGATTTAAACGCTGAAGATACGAATTGTTTCTTTGATTAGTGAGTTAGAGGAAGAAAGGAAGCTGAAAAGAAGAAGGAATAAAAAGATACAAGGAGTTTTGGGAACAGGAGATTTTTTGTTGTAATTGTTTTGTGGTGGTTCTTCGAGGGTAGTGATTCGATCGTCTTCGTAAATTGCAGGTGTATTTTTGAACACCATCAAAATCTGAGCAGAGGCTGGAACTGAGATCGAGAACCAAAATTAAGAGCTGGGATCGAGAAGTTGAGATCTGTAGTATGACCTGCTACCCCTTTAAAGGTTATAAAATTACAAGTATTAAAATAACCTTCATTTTTAGTAATAAAAATAAGACTAAACTTCGAGTGGTTTTTTACGAACTCTTTACAATTAAAACGTGCATATTTAGTGCACATTATTGTAATAATATTTATATTAGGCAACGTTGGCCGGAGAGTATTTCCACTCGAAACTTTTTTCTGGCAACACTCTCACGCTCGTTATCAAGTGTAGCTCTCCCAGCAAAGCAACTCGTGAACATCAACATGTGACGTTAGGTTATAATTCCCTGAATTTGGGGGACCGTCTACCACCCACTCACTACCTACGATATACTCACTATACTCACTCACTACCATCGCTGGTATACGCCATTTACTCACCCACTCACTATACCCACTTACTAGACTTACTGCACTCGTACACTTACAAGCCACGCTCTGCACCTACTGTACTCGCTGTACTCGTGCAACTCTCAAGCCACGGTCGCTATAGCTCTGGACTGGCCATTCATCCCTGAAGCTGGACTGGCCTAACCATCATCTGGACGCTCTGGACTGGTTCAATCATCCCAAGATATCCCAAGCTAGTTCCAACTACTGCAACTACTACCTTAATTTGGTATGTCAATAAGAATGTACCAAGGTTTGAAATGTTTTATGATGGAAGTTTTGGCAGCCAACTCTTGTTTTCTGTCAGATGTAAGGCATTAAGTGTGAATAGGCGTACATGGAAGTGGAATGAGGGGAATACAAGGTTATGGCTGCAGTGTAACAGATGAGTAGAGGAAACAGTTGAACATCTAGTCTTAGAATGTAGTAAATATGAATATGAGAGAGAGAGCCTCATGGATTTGGTCCATGAGCAGTATGGAGAGAACAAATGGAATGCAAGGTGTGTTGAAGGGGACTCTGGTATGGGATATTTTGTGGGGCTGGATGAAGAATGTAATATGACTGTTGTGGATGAGATGAAGTATTTCTTGGTGCATGCGTGGGGTAAGCGAGATTAATGCTGATTGGTCCGTTTGGCTGGCAGCCACCGTAGTCGAGTGGTATGCGGCCCGTGTTCTGTATCGGGTCTCTGCTTGTGCAGAAAGACTGCGT
>VCRD01000323.1:249931-272395 GCA_006783055.1 Trinorchestia longiramus
CTAAAATGAGTATAATATCTACCACGTCAGAATTAATATGTATCACCAACGATTACCTCTTAAGTCATCACTGAAATAGCGAAGTTTCATTTGTTTCCCCATGTATATTATTTAACGTTCATGTATAACGTGATGTGAATGTTTTTGTATACCCGTAG
The DNA here is from genome assembly GCA_006783055.1 of Trinorchestia longiramus. Lineage (NCBI taxonomy): Eukaryota > Metazoa > Arthropoda > Malacostraca > Amphipoda > Talitridae > Trinorchestia > Trinorchestia longiramus. The sequence goes on from VCRD01000323.1 coordinate 250,090, forward strand.
GTACTGCTGCTCTATCATCTACGATACTATGCATAGAATACCTACCACTTAAGGATTTTATGATAAGGCATTTTTAAAAACCAATGATGTTACATTTCTTATTTACCAACTTTATTGGAAATATACGTTTTTGTTTGTTTTTTTTGTTGTTTTGTTTTGTTTGTCTTCTGACTTCTGATGGCATTAAAGGTGATTGTTCCAGTACTTCTTTCCTTACTCACACAATCATACCAAACCAAGTTCCACCTCCATTAATTCGCAAGATGTCAACAGATGGTTTGATCTAAGCTAGGTGTTTTTCGGGAGATGTGATCCACCTTTCGCATGGTGAGACAAAGTTCTCACAGAGATACATTCGCTGGGTCAGGGTCACTCATCTCCTCATGGAAGGTGGAATAGACTGAACGAGAGATGTGGAAAAAGAGTGAATAACTAACTCGAGTACAGAAAAGGTCGCTGTATGGGCTCGAAAAAGGTAGCAACGATATTGACGAGCCTGAGCAGATTTGTTCTTGTGCTTGCACGAATATAATAGAGGTGCATCATAAACACCACATTGGGGTCGAAAGAACCATATACTTGATAGAAAATGGATCCAAATGTTTCACGAGAGGAGGTGAAAAGAGTGGTGAAAACGTACGACCGATCTCAGTCAATTGATCCCGCCGCTTCAAAGCACGAAACGGGAGAAGTCAGCGTGAAACACAATTGGCGACGCTTAGCCATCGACGTCAAGCTAAGACGCTTTACAGTGTAGAGAGAAGGAAAAAAAGAAGACCTGCAATGTATCGCCGCCGAATTAAACAATATTTTATACGAGAGGTCCCAGTTTATAAATTATTAATGTAAAACGGTAGAGTTTTCTGGTCTCAAATACCAGCAGATATGTGCGAGGGTGGAATGTTGAAAGAATGTTAGAGCCGCGTACCGACCTGTAGGAAATGGAATAGTGGAAAGGCACCACCGAACGGTGAAAGCAATCGCTGAAAGGAGAAGAATTATTCCAATCAAGGCTGTACATTGGTACAATAGCACACCTAGATCTGGACAAGATCAGCTGTCTGTGCCTCAACGCTCAGTGTACAAATATCCATAGAGATATCCGTCAGTGCATCCGACAAAAGTGGATGAATGCCACCATAATGACTTGTCAATAAGAGCGGTGGAAGAAGTGTGAGTGAAACTGCCTAATACAAATTGTACTACACAGTGGGGCAGAGGGATTGTAATAGAAGTGAACTCACCAAATAATATTGAAGTGGATAGGGTACCAAGACACGTACTTGACATGCAATTAGTCGTACCACTTTTAAAACGAGATGAAGTAGCTGGGGTGAAAGAGGGGAAGAATTGTCACCAGCTAAGTGCCCAGAGGAGCAAATAAAAGTTGAACAGAGTGGGGGTGGGGATGAACCACAGTGGCTGAGAAAAAGTAGAAGACATCCAGCATGGATCACTGACTACGTTACAGTTTAGTTGTCTCCGTAATTATCGTAGGTAAGTTAGAGGTATAATGTCGATTCCGTTGTAGTGAGTAACGCATCTAAGTTATAATGATTTTAAGATCACGAAGAGATGTAGTATAATGTATAAATTAGTATTTGGCATCCCAATGGTGACGCCTATGCTTCTGCGAGAGTGTGCAGGTAGCGCACGCTGAGTAGTGGATTGAACACGTTAGCGTTGTGGTGTTGTGTTGGTGAGAGCTATCAGAGGCTCGGTTACGTGTTGGAGAGAGTTGTCTTGCGATCTTTGGAAGGGAGAGGGGAGATCATCTCTCCTACTCGTGTAGAGTGGGAGAAACGAGCGGAAGATATTCAATGGAGAGTTTACCTCTCCTACTTGTGTTGAGTGGGAGAGATGAGCGGAAGATATTCAATATGAAGAGAACAAACCCCAGGGACAGACCCCCACCACTCAATACATGTGCACAGAGCGCTCATTTCTATTCTTCTCCTAGTATCACTTTCCGTTTCACCCCTATACTTAGGTACACACTGTGCCAAACTCTCCCTCAAATCTTTCCTATTGGTACCGATTTCACTACGTGTTGGAAGTACTGGTTGTGTTTTGGAATTATTCGTTGTCGTGGAGATCTGCTCTCGTAGAATATTAGGCTAAGTAGATTCAGTTATTAACACTAGTATAGGGATGCTTGTCGCTTGAGGAGAGCTCGTGAGGCACAGTTTCCGGATCTTGTCCCCACGTTCAGCACAGTTGTGCCAGGTTGAAAGAAACGACATCGTCTCCATGTTAGTTACGCAGAGCGTCACGAAGTGAAGAACAAAGCAAACAGAGGTGAGCGAACTCGTATTAAAAAATACTGTAGAGCTGCAACCATTACATAGGCTAATTAACAGTTGGTAAGACTTTATTATTTTAGTATTCTGAGTGAAAGGATGAAACATGTTGCGGAAAAATAAAAAATAATGGGTAAAGGACAGATAAACGTGGTGAAAACAATTTGTTTGTGGTAAGTGAAAGAATGGAAGGAAACTATTCTATCTCCTCCTACCTACTTCCAAGAGTTTCAATGACAGTCAGCAACTGAGCTCTGAAGAGGACAACCCAATTAAACCAGGCCAAAGATTGCGTAGAACTATGACAAACTATGGTTTGAACTGCGCTATAATTAATTGTGTAGTAACAGTAGAAATAAGTTTAAAGACCTAAAAATATTGATAGTCTGATAAGGGTTTCAAAATATTTAATGAATCAGTTGTAAACTGTGTTATATTTTGGCTGAGAATTTTCAGCAGCCCTTGAGTAAACGATCCAGAATCTAGTGCAATGAAGTACATGTTTTTTAATAGTTATTACCTGACATTTAAAAATCTAATTAAAGCACGACAGTAAAAACTTTCTACACATGCGTGAAGTTCAGTGTGGTCGAAAGACTAAAAACTTTGTTGGTAATTCAACACACAAGCCTAAAAATGTGGAAAAAATTTCCCTTCTGTTATGTTGGCCACCACAACAGTACAACAAATTTAAATAGTTTTCGAGGGAGTGAACGATCATGATCAGTGACTTGTATCTTCAATTTAAAAAATACCAGACCTAAAAATATTTTTCAGGAAAATAAAAGTCTGATTTTCTATCGGTGTGTCCACAATGTATTTTTCTCTACAATAACTTTTTATGCAAAATGTGTACAGCTGATGCCTACGGATCGCGTCAGAATTAGGCGGCAGAAAACTGCTCTAAAGTTATCTATTTGATAAATTATGAGCGAAAAATGTAGAAGTAAGGTTTACCCATACGCCTCAGTGTATGAGTTTGTAATTTGTTTATATGTATAGATATAATGGGTGTAGAGGCAGAAGCATAGGCATGTTGGACTCCAAATCGTAGCTGTGGCTGATAGGCGTGGGAGAGACGGCGCTCAGGAATTTCTGACGGTTATACCCAACCGCAGGCCTGTTCCGTGAAGTGAGTGAGGGTAACTCACATATAAACACACGCATTGAGACGAAAGGGACTTCAAGTTCGAAACTCAGAGGAAGAATGACGTAAGGAAAGTTGTGATCGCCTGCCGTCAACTCTCATCGGAAGTATATTCATCTCTACTGGCGGCAGGAAAAGAATTCAAAGAAGAAGCTGTGAAGTAACAATTCATCGAAGAGACATCAACATGTTCAATTCAAGGGAAGATATAATCAACAACAGCATCAGTATCATCCGAGGAACATCAGTCTGCATTTGTAAGGAAGAGCATCGGCAACATATAACATTAGTTTTCAACATTAGTGAGAGACATTGGCACCGTCTTCAACATTAGTCTACAAGCCTGCAAGAGTCATCGGCTTCTCCAACATTCAATCTTCAAGCTATAAGAGGGGAAGTGATCATCGGGCAGCTTACTAGATTCCTCCAACATTCAATATTCGCATCGTACATTAGGCTTGGGAAGTGTGCTGGCGGGCTCCGTGAAATCAGTGAAGGGGACATTGCGAAGGAATCAAACATCATCGTCGTGCAAGGGAGGTAAAAGTTAATTTGATGTTAGTCATGTAATCACACAGTATAATTCAGCGTGATCTTCATGCCTAGATGTTGATTTAGTGTGTCGATCGCTGAGATCCAATATTAATTAAATTTTCCCGTGTTTACAATAATTCACACTGGAATATCACGTGTCGTTTTATTTGCCCTCTCACTCGGGAACTGTTAGAATAGCGTGCTTCACCCATAAAAATGTGTTGAGGGATTTGGACGCCTCATAGCGATCATGTTTGTTTGTTATAAAAGTTCATTCATTTATTGATTGATGTAGGGTTGAAAGGTATTGGCATTAATAAACTCAGTAATTAACGTTATTAAATAAATATATATGCAATTCATGTAAAAGTAAAGAATAACGTTAATTACTGAGTTTATTAATGCCAATACCTTTCCACGCTCCCTGCTATGTCACATCCCACCCCAGGCCTCGCCTACATATTGGATCTGAAGCTAAAAGTACAATTAGAGAGAAGGTTTCTTCCACATTCTGATGAAGTAGCGATGGCGATTGAGGACTTCGGGGTTGTCTTCTTCGCAGTTCATCTCTTTAAGTAATCTGGAAAGAAATATCTTTGCCATTATTAATTCTATGATACATGGAAACTTAGGGAATGTGAATGATATTACTTAACTTCTATTTACGGTAAAAAATAGTCCCAATCAGTAGCATTTATTGAAAGTTCAGATATTTTTACTATTATTGATATACAAAGTAATTAAAATTCAGCCACTCACTTTAATTAAAATTAGAGTTTTTAAACCATAATTAAAGCAATATTTTAAAAAGTGAACAACTTTATTCTTTGTATTCAATCTTGAAACCTAAAGTTCAGCTTTAAAGCGGTATCCATTCGTCAAAACTCAATCTGAACCCTTTGGCAGAAGTCAGCAGCTCCGCGTTGTGAGTGCTGAATTCTCTCGCGGTTTTGCTCACAAGTTTGATCAAATCTCCAACTGTTGATGATTTACGTTGATGGACAATGGATTCCACCTCTTGCAAAATAAGAAGTGGAGAGGGCTGAGGTCAGAGCTATGTATGTGCGGGCAAAGCCTGGTTCGATCGGCGGTTCATCACTATATACTCATCTCGTAGGTCCGAGAATTTGTCCGATAATAATGAAAGACATTCGCTGGAGCAGTAAGCAGAAGCACCGTCCTGTTGATAGCTGTATTCTTGTTCATTAGCATCTAATCTGACAAGAACAATATTTCTCAGAAAGATTAACGGAATTCACTAAAACTACACAATCAGTAGGACTTGATCGTCTATAATTGCTGTCTATGATTTTTTTGCCGCTCTGTTTATCGAGTCATCATACAAAAAAGGATTGTGAATGCTCCAATACCTTCAGTTTCGACGATTAGCTTATGGCTTTATGGAAATTTTTTTTAGTCCGTGAATATTATCTTCCGTTCCGTGACTATAATGTTCCTGTTTAAAATCCAATGACTGAATGTCAAATATTGTTTCATGTCTCTTATGCTGCTTGGTGGATTTGCAATCAATGGTATTTGATAAGTTTTAGTGTCGATCATTTATTGAGTAACTCTGATGTACGAGTCTGACATTTAACGATAACATACAACATTTTGAGGCCGCTCCCACTGTAGCCTAGTGGTTAGCGGTCTGTGCTAGTGTTACCAGGTCTCTGGTCTCGAGGGTTTGCTTCAACTCGGGACTCACGATTTTTCTGTTTGTAACGTAAAGACCAGGAAGGCTGACTGACTTACGTGACTTAAAGGGACTATTTCCTCAAACTTTCAGATAATCGCAATATGTTCCTACGAGCCTCTACCTCCAGTCACAAGATGAACAGACACTATCGCTGGAAGCTTGGGTACTAGTTTTAAGATGTTAGCATTAGGATTTCAAAACTTACCGTGAATGTCATGTATATCTGACTGAAATGAAATTTCTTTCGTTCTTACGTTATGTACGTTAACAGTCAAAAAGAAAAATTACTCATTTCAAAACAGGAGTATCTTTTATCTATTCGTGTTTGACAAGATGACTGAATGCCCTACATCCCTTCGTGTATCACTCACTTTGCCTTGGCGTTCTTGAGGAATTCCTTCGCAGCGTCAGGCCCGTATTTTGCCTCGTACTTAGCGAAGGCCGACCAAGAAGAAATGTAGCCTAAGAGGTCGCTTAGGTGACCATCTTTTGATACCTCGAAGTTTCCCTCTGCACCACTGTAACAATTAAATCAAAAAGAAAATCTAATAGTCAGTATATGCGTATGTTACAGTTCAATCCGTAAAATGGAATGGCTGTAATTATATAGTTCGTAAAGTCATTTATGAGTAATAATCGCATATTCACCTAGAAAACAGCGGATATCAGTTATCAGCGGATCAGTTTCGTAATTCAATACAATTCAATTTGACAGCTTGCAATGCATCAGTAAACCTTCGCTAAATCTTATGATTGAGATAGAACAAGTGCATGACAACTACTAGTAATCAATGAGCAACTGCCATCAGCCTTCGGTGGTGCGCAAGCAAGGCTTCTTAACCCTTAGCCGCCGTATGTCACTCACAAAGAACATAGCAAATAATTCAAAATATGCTTACATTGTTGGCAGTAGAAATGTCATGCCGGTTGCCTATGACGGAGGATATGTTACTGTTGCCGTACAAACAGCAATAAACCGAAAATATTGTCACTGGCACTCATTAAAGTGTGATGGTGAATCAGTAGAGAGTTTTATGAAGCTGCATGCTTCATAAAATCACGATTCAGGCGGTAGAAATTTAAGAAGAGAGGCAGCACGAGTCCAAGACTAAGACCAACCCAGTAACTCAGCAGAATTCCCGATTGTACTGCTAATTTTCTGCATTTGTGGGCATTGGTAAGGTGGGAAAATTTGCAAGACAAAGGGCATAAACTAAGCTTTTTTGTCTGAAGGGCCCAAATTTTCTCCATCCATGAGTAACATTTACTTTCCCTTACGTTAAAATTTTTGAGTTTGCTATATACAATACATTGTTCGCGTAAACACTTCTTGACAACTGCAACCTACCTCTAGGTTAAGCTATTTACAAAGTAATACGACCTCTTATACATGGTGTAAACGCCAAGTGGAGACAACTTCTTTTAATTACTTCCAAATATTGGTAAATTCCTATTTCTTTGCAGATTCTGAATACATGAAGTGTGTAGGTTAAGTGCATGGTAACAAAATTTGGTAAAACTTATTAATTTAGCAGAATGAGTGACAAAAGTGCCCTTATTGCCAGTCTTCATAAGGAAGGCAAGACTCCAGCTCAGATATTCAGGATGTTAAAACCCCTCGTGAACAGATCTGGAGTTTATAGAGTGATAAAACGCTTCAAACATACCAGGAGTCACATGCCAAAGGTGAGAAGAACCCGATCACGATCGGTCAGGACTAAAAAATTGATCAATGCCATCAGAGAAAAAGGTGAGGAGAAATCCTCAAAGATGCGCCAGAAGAATGGCCAAAGAGGCAAATGTGAGCCATATGATTGCCCAAAATATCCTCAAATATGATCTCAAGCCTCATCCCTATAAAAAGGTGAAACGGCAGCCATAAAAATTTTGGCAATTTTATTTTTCAATTTAGATTACACTTGTCTGCGATGAAATTTGTTTTTACGAAGGAATGGCTTTTTTTGTGTACGAGTATTTTTAAACGCTGATATCGGGAAAAACACTCAAAAAAATGCTAGCACGTACAGTAGCGACACAGATTCCAAATTTTGGTTTCACAGGCAACTCTTAAATTTTTGTACTAACTTTTTCCTGTAATGTTATCTTATTCATATCTAAATATGCTTTTGAATATAAACTCGATTCAGAAATGTACATTTACAGCTGTCATGGCTCCAAAAGATTATTTTATTTCGTGGGACTATTTCGGCTAAATATGTGGTGAAATGGTAATGAATAAGTCACATGCATTACGAATTTTTGGTGGACCTAAAGAAAGTACTCCTGCCTCCACTTCAGTTCAAATTCGGGCATCATGAAACAGTTGTAAAAACCAAACCAAAATATGGTAATATTTTCAAGTACTTGACAAGTTAGTTGGTACAGCTGTCACAATCAAAGCTGAAAGGAGTTTTCGTAGATCTTGGCATAAAAAAATCATTAGACAATATGTTTACGAACATCATGAAGTGATGAGCTTGAAAATTTTTACGGAAGTTGTAACGATGTTCCATGGCAGCCATAAAAACTTGTAACGAAGCTTTCGGCAACCAAGAAGACCCTTTCTTCATAAACAACATCAGGAACATGATAGAAACTTCATAGCTTGAGAGTGCTCAACGAGCTGGAATGAGGAATTGGGGAAGAGATTCAGCCAGGACATTAAGGAAATGAAATGGAGTTATGTATGTGCTGCAAAGGGAGTTGCTGCATGCAGTGCACAGGAGAAAAAATCCTAAACAGAACTTCGAGGGGCAAAAAGTAGAGTCATTACATAGATTTATGACCTCTTGGTGGCTGTGGCCAACATAACATTTCATAATGTAAAATACATTTTATTTCTTAGTGTTTTGTAAATAATTTGTTTCAATGAGGCTCTGCCTTTTCTCTGATTTTCTTAGACATACCCAGAAATGATTTTCCTGGGCATACCCACTTTATGGAAAGGACCTTAAACAGGTATATAAATGAAATTTCAACATCTCTGAACTTCGCATATAAATAAACATGAGAAACATCTAAAACGCTACAGAAAAAAGTCCAAATATTGTTTTGCACGCATGTGTTATAAACTTTTTCATGATTTTAAACGGTGTATTCTCCACTATGTTCGGCATATCTTAAAATCATATTGAACACGTTTTCCTCTATGAGTTTTATAAAAATATCAATGCAAGTACCGAAGCAAAATCCCTTCAGAGCGCAAATGAGTTGATGCAGTTAATAAATAAGCTACGAGACAGAAGTTTCCTATACCCGAAGTGATGACTTCAATTTTAAAGTTCAAAGAAAGATCATTTTTACATATGAAGAGTAGGAAGCAGTTGTCACCATATATCTTACCATTACTTCTTCTACACCACCGAGATTTCCCGAAAATGGCGAAATGGCAATGCAGAAAATGTAGTTTAATACTCATACTGCAACCAAACGCTTTGTAGCTCTCCAATAATTTCTAAACAATTTCAGTGTAATTTCTTGCTCGTCAATTTCCAAGAAAATTCTTAATGACGTCTTTGAATGATAACCTAGAATTATTCTCAAGGTCTGACACAGTCCTGACGAACTGTTCATCTTTGATGAGCTCCTGAATTTGTGGACCATCAAAAACACCGGCCTTGATTTTTTTCAATTGACAGTCCAAGAAATTGAAAGATGATGGGCTTGAAACAGTCGCCATCAGTTGACAATGCTTTTACAAATCGCTCAATGAGACCTAGTATCAAGTACAGATGGGGAAATGGTTTCTTCCTGTCAACAAGTGGCTCATGTAAAATATTGAGATATGTAGGTTTAAAATCAGATCTTGGAAACTAATTAGTCTCAACCCAATGCTTCTCTTGAGCTCTGCTATCCCATATACAGAGAAAGTAGAGATACTTTGTGGGCCCACGCTGCTGATCAAGAAGGAAGCACACCATTTTAAATTCAACACAGATGATCCAATTGTGTTTGTCATATTTCAATAACTCAATGACTCTCTTTACATCTCCATATTCTTGACGTAGACAGACAGAATGCCCAATAGAGACTGCATCAAATAAATTGTGATTGTGGAGAAGAACACAACTCAAGCTCCGCTCTGAGCTATCAATAAACATTTGCCATTCATTCGGATTGTAAATCGAAAGCCTCAGTTCCTTCAGTAGACCAAGAACGTTATGGCAAAACACAGGGCGCTGTCACTTTGAAAGTACTGCAGAAATGTACTTTCTCTAGTTTGAAAGTATGATACTTCCATTCATTTTTCAAGGAAGTTTTTCTCAACTAATCTTGATGCTAGGATTTCTGAAGATTTTTTTTTGGGTCCAAATAAAAAAGCTAGGATAAATCGTCTTGATTTCTACTATGCTAGCTTTCTATTTGCAGATATTGATAGTATTAAACTATTGGGAGCTGCACACAGCTCTCACCGCACTGTTTAGCCACCGTGGTCGAGTGGTCTGCGGCCCGTGTTCTGTATCGGGTCTCTGCTTCATGTAGAAAGACCGCGGGTTCGAACCCGGCCATGGACACGAGTTATTTCTCGTTCGCCGCGCCGTGCACTCAACCCGCTAAGCACTCAACTCCCCGCCCATGAAGACGCACATCAACCTCCCGGGATCGTCGTATGGAGCTCACCATCACCCTTACTCTTAGAGTGTTAACCTTAAGAATTTGAAAAACCAATGTACTAATGTCTATCTACTGTGTACTCGATTAGAAATAAAGATTGTTTGTTTTTGTTTTGTTTGTTTCAATTGTGACTGCACATTGGCACAATCAAGTTGCCACGTAGCTGTTAATGAGTCCAATTATAATCTCATGGCAAGTTTTACTACAGCTAATCAGAGAATTTTGCTTGTCTGGAGGGTAGGCTGTGAAGAAAACCTTGATAGGCTAGAACAAAATTGACTACAATTTTGGAATCAGCATATTACTTTTAGTTTTAATCAGGATAAAAATGTAACTCAACGGAATTTTTTTTCAAATTGTTCCCCAGTGTAATTGTCTTTCAAGGAAGCTATCACAATGTCTACACCATTCAGAGCCCAATTTGAATTCTAAATAATAATAATACTGAACTTACGTAAGATGGACTTCTTCATCGTAAGCAGACGGGAGGCTGGCGTAGTTAGTTTTCAAATGTAGATGTTCAGGCGACCAAAACTCCAAGCTTTCCCATAACTGTTAAAAAATTAAAAAATTTCGTAGATTTCTTGATTTGATGCACTCATTTCAACGATTCTCACATATGTATCTGACAAAAAGTCTCCAAAATACTCAACTATAAGTAAGGCACGCGGGCCCAAAATAATTTTTCTTGTGGCCGAACGAAATCACAGTGAAAATAATCTCGAAAATGAAGTTGATAAAGGCAAAATTGACAGGCTTAAGGCTCTTTCAGGGAATGATCTCAAACTCTGGTCTAACGGATATTTCAGGAAATAAATAATTAAACTATAGAATTTAATGTAAGTAACCTTACAATTTAAGATAACTTAAGATTAGTAGTGAATTAAATCTAATACATGAATAATCTTAACGTAAACGTACATAATGGCTAACTTATGGCAATACAAACAAATCAGGAAGGACTTAAATGGAAACTATATTCAGCCCGAGACAATTGTGCAGAACTAAACTACTACCTTACGATCTATCTATGTATCTATGCTAAACTGACATGGGTATAAGGGGTAGCAGAAGAGATCAGGCCTGACGGAGAAAAAATACACCTGTTTTTCGAGAATAAAGACAAACTACAAAATTAAGTTGTCAATGTTCCCCATGTTTCCTGTAACGCAACACGAATAAGTCGCTTACCGATTGCAGGTTAAAAGGATAACAGAATAAATTTTTTAAATGGGGTAACTAACCAAAGGATCAAAAAAGGCGAATTTGATTGACAGAAAGACAGATCTATGTATAGTGAACTCTTCATTACTCTTTGGTCTCGACCCTCAGACATCTCATATCTCCAAGTACACATTGAATATCTTTGTCTTGTGTCTTACTCAGAGTGAGCACCTGAGAAAGTAAGGAACTGTCGATAAACCTAACAGGAGAAAAGGAAGTTGATGACAGGATGAGTTTAATAGACTGCATTTAAATATTTTCTAAATTGATCCTTTTCTTTACACCGCTCTCGTTTACGTCTTGACTTCCAGTACTGGGCGAACCGACATCTTGCCAGTAGTACAACCGGAATGTAGAAAGCTATGGCGCGTAGAGTTCATGACAGTGCGTAGGTTGTTTGTGCACAGTCTGTCCCAGGACAGGATGGCTGATTTCTCCGTGGTTTGCCGTGTTGTTGGGCAACGAGTAGAGTTCTTCAGGCGAGAAGAGGTCTTGGTGGAATAGCTGAATTTGTGAGCGCTCGGTAGAGCATTGTTGACTATAGAATCTCTCGGTAAAGAGTGGTTGACGGTCGGTCGGTCGGTCGGTACCAATAGAAAAGATTTGAGAGAGAGTTTGGCACAGGGTGTACCTAAGTAAAGAGGTGAAACGGAGGGGATATTAGGAGGGGAATAGAAATGAGCGCTCTGCGCACGTGTATTGAGTGGTGGGGGTTTGTCATTGGGGTTTGTGGTGTTTGACTTTAGCCCAGACAGCCGTTTTATACTCGTATAGGCGTTTAACCAGGCTCAGCCGCCTCAGCTGGCCCGCTCATTGGTCGGTGCGAAGAACCCCCTAGCTTTATGGTAGAGTTACAAAACAGAGCATCATGTACACTGTAATGAGATTTTCTCTTTGTTCGCTCATTGTTTGTTTTCAGGTGGCAGCTTACCATATGGTATTGCTACGAGGTAACTTGGGGTATAAGCTGGGCAGTTCACCACATATCCATTTACTGACAAGGTACGTACACGAAGGTACAACGTAACTGTCTACATTTGCTGAAGCCTGCTCATTGGATTTGTCACTTAAGGTACTACAATTGTAATATTAGGAAAACAATAATCATAGTATTGATGCTGCTTGTTCAGTAGGTTGTGAAGACAAATGCTGTTTAGGAAAGTAGGCTGACTGGTTAAAAAAAGAGAGTTTTCGTTAATAGAGTTAGAAAACGAGATGTTACGTTCAACAAATTGCCCAAACCATTTAATATACCTCCCACTCATCTGATAAATATGTACATTTTGGTATACCTGCAAAGTTTCTAAGGGAGTAACACAACATAAGATAACTTGGGGTTATACGACTAGAAAAAATCAACGTAACAAGTCTGAAGTAATACTATTTTGTATGGAAATGATAGCAAATTAAAAAGAGAAAGATTCCTACGACTCATGTTAATAACAAAATGAATCTACATATATAGGGGAATTATAAATAACAAAAAACAATTCAGTGTTGTGTCATGAGTTAGGAAATTACTATCGATTTATTCTGTTGACCTACGTTCATTCTTCCGCGCCGTTATTGTCGCAATCAAAACGATCGCGGCATTCGTTCCTATGACCTGAAAAATTAAATACTCTCTTTGATGCAGATATGCTGATGTCCTGACCACGACTCCTTCGGAGTGTTGGCCGACTCTGTAAGCATGAGGAGCTTCTTTCAACACTTGTTGTTGTGAACGTATTTTCACCGCCCGAGTTTAGTTAGGCTGGGTATAACAGCGGTGTCTCCTCTTCCTCTAGCTGTTGCAGACAGAAATAGCTTTCCTTTTCTTTTTATAGTTCTAGCTGGTAGCAAGTTCAATATTCTTTATGTTAAGCTACATTTACACCACCCGATAATTATTTCTGGAATTAACCTTCCTAATAAACTGCAAAATTAGAATGTTGTATCTTATCTTCTTTCTAGCTCGTATCTTCATGGACTCTGGATTCCATTCAAATAAAGTAGTAGCGTTTTCGATGAAAAAATATCAATCGAAAGGTAATCAAAATAAATGAAATCGGTATGTATAATGATCTTAATGGACAATTATTTCGCTTGAATAGAAGAAGAGCTAGATTATTAGTTTTCTAAAGGAGTATGCATAAACGTTTCAAACAGAGTAATAGCGGATTAATTCTTTTTTATATATTGAAGACTATGAATAAAAGCTAGGAGATATGCTTTAAGGAACTTTCAGGTCTAGAATAGTAAGACTCGATTACAATCTTGTGTGAAAGCTGACCTCCGCCATCGACTGACGCAGGCATCTCCCCTTGTATAGCGGGTGCGCGTTCAAGTAGCTGTAAACCGCCAGGACACCCCCGGGCTTCAGCACCCGGTCAACCTGCAAAGCAACGTGGAGGAACATAGACTTTGAAAGAAAGACTTGTTACTGGTTTTTAGAGGAAATATTAAAATAGGTTTCTTCCTATGTGTTGGGATGTAGTGAGGCATACTTTGTTTTTTTCTATGACTGTTGGTAAAGGATTTTCGAGTTACATATACAATACACTAGTTCTGCAGATCTCACACCCATATCTCATAATTAATATGCTTAAAAGATTGTGGAGTCCACTGGAGGAAGTGGAAAAAGAATTAATATACTGCAAAATCATATAATTAATTGATCATTTATCATTTACCTGGACACAATCTTTTCCTGAATGTTTAAAATCTTGCATTGTTCAAGCGGACTTTCAGCTCAAAATTTCATCAGCGTGACGGATTGATTTCAGAACCAGAGCTGTTTTTAACAGCGTTTGCAGGTGAAATTAATTGAAACGATATATTGACACCAGAAAGGGACGATTTATTATCGTAGGTGGATGTAATCCATTACTGTGAGTAATTCAACCTCAAACATTATCCATACATGCTTTAGTGTTGTAGTTAGCTTCTTGTCGTGACACAAAATTTCATCAGAGTTTGTAGCCTACTATGCTTAATTTTAAATGCTTGTTACTTTTTTGTCATATTTTGTCAGTTTTCAAATTTATTCCAGGATGAACACAAAATCGAGATCAAATTCGGCATTACATTAATTCAAATTTAAAATGCCAATTACTTTTACAAGTTGAGCTTATAAGAATGATATGATTTATAGTGATTAGGAACTATCCAGTACCTAGAAGAGGAAGTTTATTCTATCTGTATAAAAAATGCATCAAGCATGGATGAGAGCGAGACCAAATATCAGATGAAACATTATCCCTTATCCCTTACGACTATCCTTACGAGTCGGTAAGTTAATCTGCCTCAGCAAGTTATTTTATCCTGTGCTAACTTTCACTTTAAACTACCTTAGAAAACTATGAACCTAAACTAAAATTTTGTTGACTTTTACTCTATGTGGAACAATATTGTGAATTCTTTGAAACAATCTCATTTTACTCATGAAAGCTAGACGCTCCCAAAGTAAACCTCGGCGTAGAAGGCACGCAAGTTGAACCAGTGAACGGCGGCACAGACAGTGACCACATCAACGCTTTTGTCGTTGAAAGGAAGATGTTCTGCTCTGCCTTCTCTGGAAGGAAGTAAAACAAGGACATCACTTGATCTGTAAATGTGGCTCAGACACCATTAGGTTCTCTCGCAACCTGCTTCCATCCAGACCCAAGATATTGGATAGTTGTTGAACTTGAGAGATCAGCTGATTTGACTTTATGATCCATTGATTACACGTCATGTAATATTGAATGTTATTACTTTTAAGACGATTGCTATTCATTCGTATAAGATTGGCTACCGCACTTCCAACGCTATACTGGATACAGTGAATGTCAGAGAAGCTACCATTGTACGCTTATAGTGATCTATCTCTTCAGTCCCAACTCTCAGACTTCTCTTAGTTCCGAGCATACAGTGAATATCTTTCTCACGGACTAGAACAGAATATCTTTTATCTTGTCTTACTCGTAGTGAGCGTCTGAGGAAGTGAGAAACCATCGAGGAGTATAACATGATAAATGTCGCATTGACAAGTTTCAGGTATAGATGTATTAACATGTTTACGATTACTGGCAGCATAAGCTGTCCGCACCTGTTACATTCAACCGGCTACTGGCAGCATAAGCTGTTCACACACTGATGTACTAGGGCAGCGCCGGCAACTATTGTTGTCATGTCATTTATTTGTTTTATTTTGGTTGTATTTGACATCTTATGCTGACCACCATATTCTGATCACCTCAGAAGTGAGTTAGAATAGAGAGGAATCAATCAGTTGCCATTCAGTTTTCGCACGAGTCAGTTATAATTATTTTTTCTCTACGTTTTTCCCCGAGTTCTCGGTCGTGTATTTTTATCTCTTTCCACCCATCAACCATGAACAAAAGGAATGTGTAAGTGGGGAGGAAATTTGTAATTTGATTGAAAATACTGATGTAAGTGAATCAAACTTTAGTGAGCCTTCTGATTCCGATAATGAATCTACTTCTACTTCTAAAAGTGAATCAGATAGTGATAATGAAAATGATGAAATTGCATATCCGGCAGACTGAGTAGCTACAGTAAAAGAACGTAAGCCAATTGCATTTACTGCAAATTCTTGGGTAAAATTTGAAGTGAAAAATAAAAGCTCTTCTATCGAGTTTAGTCCGCAATCAACCATAGATAAATAGGGTCGTCTATAATGCGTGACGTCAATGGCTAAGCGTCACCAATTGTTTTTCACGCTTACTTCTCCTGTTTCGTGCGTCAAAGGAGCAGGATCAATTGACTGACATCGGTCGCATGCTCTCACCACTTTTTTCACGTCCTCTCGTGAAACATTTGGGTACATTTTCTGGCTAAGTACAGGGGTCTATCGACTCCAACGTGGTGTTTATTATACACCTTTACTATATTCGAGTAAGCACTAGAACAAGCCTGCTCATGCTCGTCATTATCGTTTCCACCTACTTCGAGCCCACACAGCCACATTTTCTTCACTCGAGTTAATACATCCGCTTTATTCTTATCAGTAGGCACTAGCAAAACCCAGATTTTTTGTTCAAACTCAATCATCATTTCTCTCAGGTTTCCCAACCTTCGTTCAATGAGCATTTCCGCGGCGCCTTTCGTGTGGACGCGCTTCCCGGCGCTAACGACAGATTGCAGCCACGCTGCAACGGTTGCAGAATCAATTCTTAACTCTATTGAGGTCATGCCCCACTTAAGTGCTAAGTTCACTCCCTTCAACACTGACTCAAACTCTGCAACATTGATATGACTGAAATCTTCCTTTTTTCTGAGCCACATCGCATCTTCAGTTGCCTTGCCATTTATTTCTAACACTGCTCCGAGCGCAATTTTACTTGCGTCTGTCCATACCACTCCATGCTGGACATCGGGCACTGACTACCTTCCTCTTACTGGGTCTTCTACTGTTACTCTTTCAATTACTTCCATAATCATGTACATTGCGTGTTCGCCTACGAAGTCTTCCCAGTGCGATCCTTCGGCCCTTCTTTTAATGTAACCACAGGCGATGTGCAGCCATCCTGCTACAGGGTAGTGCCCCACCAGTGTCCCGCTGGCGGAAAACAACTCCCTCCATATAACGCATCGGCAACTTCTGGTATTTTATTGCCTCTGTGAAACATAAGCTTCTCTCCAACCTTTGACAACTGCAGCTCTAAAACTGCCCCTCCATCCAGAGCTTCTGGTGTCTTCGTTATTAACCAAAATTTGTTAAGGTGCTGACCACCTCTGTAACTGAGACTTCGGTTTCATCGAGGATATCATCGATATAAGAGTTGGTGGTATTTTTAATTGTATCATCTATGCTCATAGATGATATAGATGAGAATTTTTCATAGGACTGGGCGCTCATCTTTCTCTCCAACTCAGCCATCAATTAGAGCTCAATTTTAAAATTGTTCACAAAGACAGTTCAGAAATTTTATGTTTATCGTTCTACAACTCAGATCATCAAACTCTACAGTACATTTAATGACTTTAGCCTGCTGGTAATGATATGCAAAGTGTTTACTCATGAATATAGAAAAAATTAAGATATCTCTACAGCTTCGGCAATACGTAAACGGGCTTAAGTGTTTTAGCGAGATAAATATTTTATCATATCTGATTTCGTATGCGTAGCAAGTTTTGTAAATAATAAGCACCAGCTGTAAACTCCCGAACTGAACATTTATTAATACTTTTTCTCCATCCCTTTTATAATTATCAACCTTCAAATGTATTACAAAAATTCAATTAGTTTGGGAAAACCACGGTATAACAAATCAGTAAAATAAATATTCCGCGAAAGAAGGTTTGAAAATTTTCAGAACCCATTCGAATAAGTCCAGCAAGATGTCCTCGAGTTTCGTTGGAGATCTGTTCTTACAGACCGACGTAAGGCTTTTTTCAATGCAAGTTGACTCACCTAAACCAAAATAACCCAAAAGTCATACGTATAAACAAAAAACAGAACTAGGTTATAGTGGAGAAAAACTATAAGGGAACGGGATAGCATAGAAAAATGGAACAATTACTGTACTAGAAGACATAAAAACGTAAACAATTCCTGAAATCATAAATGAAATTATAGATTATCCATTAGTGAAATTAATGTTTTAATTATTAATGGGATTATACCATGAAGTTAAAATAACTTCTGTAGAGACCGATGTCGGTCGAAGAGCCCCTTAATAATTAAAGATTATTTGAAGCCGTATTTTAAGACACGTACAAGATTACACTATTTATATGGGCAGTTAGACATAATAGTTTTCAATCGTGAACATCCTCACCACTTGAGTGACTAATATTCGAACAATTAAATACTAGATGCTAACAATGAATGGTAGGAAATACTGTATCGCTTGTATACTTACTCGAAAGTCATATTAGTTGAGTCCTTAAACTTCTGCCGAGCGACATTGAGCTGATCTTGACTGACGTCGATGCCGATGACTCTATCAAAGTAGCTGGCGAACTGATGGGTACTCTGACCAGAACCACAGCCAACGTCCACCAATAGCGTGCCAGGGGTGGGCTTAGGCTGGGGCTTCTCTGCTTCAGCCGTACTTATGTCCAAACCCTAGTGATGGACAAAGTTCGATAGTCGAGTTAACTTCAGTTTACACCGCCAGTATCGTTACACTTGCGCTCTAAACTTTCAAACAAATTTGTAAAATTGTACCATAAATTTACACAAGCATAACTTAGTATACTATTTCAAGAGTTTGGGTCTTTGAAGTCTTGATATTTGTTGACCTATTTTTCATACATTTAGAACCTTTGCAAATGGCAGCACAAATTGTTTGATAAGTTGTTTTTATTGATTAGTTGAGTAATTTTTTTGCAAGACTTACTTTTTATTGTTCTCCAAATTATAATTTGCCTATCGTAATCGATTGCATTTGAACTAAAAGTTCTCTAAAGTATTGTGGGTAAATCGTAAAAGTTGAAAGACATTACATCAAATTCAGAAACTGGACACAAGATACTGATCATCAAAGCTGTGAACTACAATTACAAAAAAATTGAAATTTAAAACTATCTATTTGTATCTTTTTATGCAGCGGGTAAAACAAATTATATTATATCATGAAAGGCATACACCATATATAATAATTGTATAATATTAACTCTTCATGTTAAAAAAAATCAGACAAATATTCCTTTTCTGATGCGAAAATCAAGTTCTTTGACAATTATTACAATTATAAATACACTTTTAACAAACACCAAAAGTTAAATGATAATTTTGAACATGAATTGCATTATGTTATCTATTTCATACAGCAGTAATTAGCACTGAACGAGCATAAACTTAGAAAATTTTACCTCATTCCACAGGAGCACAATTTGTCTGATGAGAGAAGGCGGTGGCTGAGGGCGGAACTCGACATATTTCCTGGCAATGTCCGCGTCAGCAAAAACCATGTCGGGCTCTGAAACTTCACTCATTGTGTCTGCAGGTGAGCTATTTGCAAATTACGAGTGAACATAAAAAATGATTTAAAATAATTTTTTTTGCTATATTCATATTTTATTCTTTATTTTGTTAAAGTTAAAGGGGTCGTGCAAAGATAAAATCTTTTAAAGGGGGTCGCGACGGATAAAAGTTCGAAGACCTGTAGCATTACCATAGCTGTTCATGGTACAATTATTTTTAATTATGCATATTAATTCATCTTGTTACAAATGATTAAATCGTACTTTTAACCATAAATTCTTGGTATTTTTATGAGTAGGCTTTTGTAACTTTAAGTGAGGTATATAGGGATTTCGTTATTATCACTCTCCAGTCCCAACCCTCAGACATCTCTTATATCCGAGCAGATATCGAATAACTTTATGTTGTGTCTTACAGCCACCGTCATTGTGTCATTGCAGCCACTGTAGTCGAGTGGTCTGCGGCCCGTGTTCTGTATCGGGTCTCTGCTTGTGCAGAAAGACTTCTGCGGGTTCGAAACCCGGCCATGAATACGAGCTGTTTCTCGTTTCACGCCGTGAGCTCGCACTTATCGGTAAGACCTCAACTCCCCGCCCATGGACACATCCCAGGATCATCGCATGGAGCTCACCATCATCCTTACTCTAAGAATGTTAACCTTAAGAATTTGAAAAACCAATGTACTAAATGTCTATGTACTGTGTACTTGATTGGAAATAAAGATTGTTTGTTTGTTTGTTTAATCGGAGTGAGCGCCTGAGGGAGTAAGGGACCGTCGAGGAACCCAATAGGAGAAAAGGCAATTAAAGGCAAGATGAGTTTAACAGTTTGTATTTAGACATTTGAATATGATGTTAGTTCTTCGTTCTTTTGCCGCGCATGTCTTGATGGTGCGTGGGTTGTTTAAACCCATCCTGTCCGCACACAGACGTCTCATTGACTGTTCAACAATTGTGCTTATAACCTATAGTTATTATATGAGCCAAATAATTATTTCCTTCTCTAGATTTAATTTATTCTAAATCAAACATTAAGAAATCAAGTGACATGCTCAGTAGATTGAATCAAATTAATTGAAACTCAATCATCTTGTCTAGATGATTTGCAAGTTCACTGAATGCAATTTTTGCTCAGTTTCAGCCTTAAATATAGACCTTTTTTATAACAGAAGACTAGATTCCGCGCTTATTTGATAAGTTGCATTTTTACCTTTATAAGGTTAAATTCCAGCTCTCTTAAAATTTTTGAGATAAGTCTGCCTTACTGCTGCATTTCATTTTGATTAACCTTGTCATTGCTTAAGTTTGCTACGGGCGATGCTTGTGCTTGTTTCTGTTTGTGAGGATGTGAAAATTTAGCCCAAACTTCTGTTCCAGACACCTGGCGATCCCGATCTTGGTCTACACTTGTGGTCTTTACACTTAAATCTCCACTTAAACCTCCACTCAAATCTCACTCTACACTTGTGGTCTCCACTCAAATCTTCACACTCAAATCCTCCTCCTCGGACTTCACTCAAAATCTTCACTCAAACATCACTCTTGATCACTCTTGATCATTACTCTTGGTCATCACTCTTATTCTCAATCTCAATCTCTTCTACTCGTGGACAACGGATGTGTCTTCTCTCCACCTGCTGCCCTAAGGACCAATAAATAAACAAAAGCTGAGTTCCCATGTTGTCATTGAATTCCCCAATTAGAGGTGCCCAAGACGACCCCCATGACCTTACCTTCTGATAAATTGTTGCGTGTTGTTTTGCGTGTCGTAACACTTTCAAACCTAACTCTAGTAACACCCAGAAATATAACACTAGTAACACCAACCAACCAAAATGTAACAGACCACTGTTGTAAATCATAATGTGCAGCTTTACGTTCCTAGGAAGTTGGCATCTCCTTCCGACATTTGCATTTAAACAAAATTCTAACAATACAGTTTGATCGACCTAACTTGGCTTAATCATCTTCAAAATAGATTTCCATTGCAAAAAAAGACACAACTACGAAATTCTTCATTTTCAAAACTTCGGCTAGAATAATTTTTCAAATCCAATACATTATCAACAACCTCGATGTAATGGTTGGTTGAGTATAGCTATCATGCGTTCAAAGTCAATATTCATGCAAATACAGGCAATTATCTCTTTTCCTTATTCTGCAGCATGAATGACATAGACAAACTCGACTCAAAAAGAAAACTAAACTAATCTATAGTTAAAATATTATTTTGCATTATTGTATATTATTCAATATTATATTAAATTATTGTTAATGATGAACAAGATGTTAAAAACATGTCATAGACTAATCGATGTTCATATTACTATGCTTTGATAACCATCACAAGATGTGAACACCTAAACCTTGACCAAACACTTAGGAAGTTAGAAACTTAGGGAGCACTCATTCCAGTTGTTTCACAGATTCTTTTGAAAGCGTATTTTACTGTAAGTCCTTATTAAGATACTAATAACTACTTTGAAACAAAACTCACAGTGTTATTATCAACTTCAGTGATTTTTTCTAGCCATCAGTCGTCGAGAACAGGTAAAACTTCCGTTTAAACAGCCGAAATAACACAGATATAGAACTTCGCACTAAGATAGTGTACCGTGTGTGGGAGAATATCTGCTAGAGAAAACTAGGTTTTTTGGGTAACTAAGGCAATTTTGGGTTAATATTGAAATCTATATAAATAAAATATTGATTGTGAGGTAATAGTGCGCATCTACTCTTCATTGAAATCAAGCTAACGCTATGTATCAGTCTTGTAGCCTAATTTATACTAAATGTCATGAAATTCTAAATATCAGCATAAGTCTGGTGGTTTGCTTGGTAAACACTAAATTTTATGTTTTTTTGTAGGGTCTT
>VCRD01000323.1:272874-300385 GCA_006783055.1 Trinorchestia longiramus
TACACATAATTTTAGGAAGGAAATGCTAATTTTGGATAAATTTAACCATTAGTTTGGCAATTATTGCAAAATTACATACTCTGGGGTCATTTCTGACCCCGTTTCAGGTCCAGGAAGGTTAAAACTTGTTTGTACGCATACGTTGCTTCTCTGGAGCAACTACGATTTCTGCTTCAACGTGCTGGTGCGAGAACGTTCTCTCAGTGGCCATGCGGAATCTTATGTCCCTTTGACCAATTTTGTGTTGTTTGGTGACTGCTCAACTCTGGTAACAAAAAATTCTGTACAATTTTGCACTTGGAATGGTAAATCAAATGAACAATATTGGCCTAGCATCCGTCAGCTATTTTTTAAGATTCTAGCTTTTTTAGTTTGAAAATAACTTATAATATCTGTAAGTAGCGTTGTCTACGGAAATGTAAATATTTTTTTCTGTTTTTATTCCTCTTACTAATTTTTTTCTCTTTTTTTTATTTATTTTCGTTCATATTTTTCTCTTTTATCTCTGTTCTTTCAGTACGTAAGCACACAATAATTGATATCTCTAAAAACCGTTCAGAATCTTTAGTAACACTGGTTTTTCTGTAGCTGTGTGTTATCGTGATACTCATGTCAGTTAATATTTTGCAAAAAGTGCATAAACCCCTTTCGGGGTAATGTACAATAACTCTATAAGTACCAGGCATCTTGCACCAGATATTTCAATCTTTCTCTTTCGTAAAATTTTAAACTTGGGGTCATCATTTTTACATTACTTTTTGAAATTTTAGCTTCTGTAAACTTAGATATACTTGCTCCAAGGGAATTTTAACAACACAACAACAACTGGTCTTACCTTTGTATGAAGAAAATGCAGACTGCTCTAATATACGCACTCGTTATGCCAGCACCTACTCATCCCCTGATAACAACTCATTTACTTAATGAGACGCATGCCCTTCACGACAATGAGCAATCCGCCTGACATACAGCACAAGGTATCATAAACGATGAAAAAATCACTAATGCAGCTAGTCATTCATCCGCACGTCACCACAATCGCGACTAGAATGATCACAAGCTCAAGCTGTGGCCGGCTGTGACGATGACCACAGAGTCAATGGTTCTTCACTCGTTTCTGAATACAACTTCCCTGGGTCATAACTTTTAAATGAGTTACAGAATTATTTCATACTTTTTCAATTTATGTTAATATGGTACGAGTATTTTTTCCAAGATATCCTGCAAGAAGTAGAAATGTAGCTGTTCCCTTTACGTTACCTTCGGTATATCGGATCTTTTTCACGCTGCAGCACTTTATGAAGCCTCTGGTTTCACCCTGTAGTGTGTTGTTAAGACTAGTAGTTGCAACTCTACGGTATTTTATAATACGAATTCGCTTACCTCTATTTGGCTTGTTTTTCAGTCAGCGTTGCTTCACGCACCGGATGTACGTCCTCCAACCGTGCACAATGCAATTTTTTTTATTATAAAACTAATTTGGTCGCTAATGGGTTAGTACTATAGTGATAAAGTGTTTTCTTCCTATCTCTGGCGACAAAAAGTAACCATGATAGTAACAACATCTCAGTAAAATAGTGTTCATCAAACACGAGGAAAAACGCCTATTCAATGTTATGTGCCTGGGTGTAAAGTACGTATGCATACATTGTAAAGTCATTCATGTTAGCGATTACATTTATTTTCAATGATTTTCATTGAATATTTTTTCAGAGTATTGCTGAATCCTAATAGTACCTAGATAATTCTAAAGTCTATTTTCAATCTTATCTTCCGAATTATATCTCAAAAATATAGTAGTTCAAGGTTCCAAATCGTACTGTCCCCGAAGAGAATTATTCCACACCTATACATATAGGGTAGTTTTTATTCGTTTATTATTATGAAACGGGTTGTTTAAGACAATATTTTCCGCAGATTGAAACACATTTTTTTACTTCTGTGTGATCATTTAAACGTTGTTAAGCCTTCGCGTACTGAAATTCGCTCTCGTCACAGTCGTATTCTCAGTATGCTCAGTTAACTCGGTGTGCTCTGAACACCACATATAGGAGCAGTGCCCAGAGGTAGTCAGCACGCGAGGGGTAAATGTTACTTGGAATTCAGTTTCGACGAGACGTTGTTTTTAACGATTTAACTTCTCATTTCAGGTATGCCTTATTTATAAGATTTTCTAACTTAATGATAATGACCAGGATGAAATTAGTTACAGTAACAGATTTAAAGTTTAATATATATAAAAAGAATAATATTGGTTAACTCTGTGCTTGTTTTTCTGTGTATGTTTTATACATTCAAAACACACTTCCTTTTTTTCCACACCATTGATGTTTATTGCCGTAGTGATGGAGCTCAGGAGTGATAGTTAATGTTTTTTGTGAACCAACTATGTATCAGCTGTACAACTTCAAAACTTTCCGATGTACGGCACCTTGTTATCTCGATAGCGAATTTGATCATTCAAAGCTCCTGATACGAGGAAAACTAATTTCCAAAACCTCACTTGAAATCACTGTTATTTTTGCCTCCAGGCTCACGGGCACCGCTTTAGATGCCGATACTACAAAGGGCTCTCAGTAAAACCACCCTGAGTTTAACAAGAAGAATGACTTCCGAAATTGGTGGGTAAAAAAGAACTTATTTCTTCATAGTCCTTTGTTCCAGACTCAACTCTGCAGCACAAGCTTGCTTCTTTTAACCCTAATCATTTCGATAGTTATGGATCATATGCATGGCACAATAAGGTAAGGATAAAAATTTTGGATGCGATGAGAAACTTGATCTGTTAATTGTTGGAAACGATTTTATGGAAAAGCCAAATAATTTCACACTAGTGGCGTACAGTTTTAGCACATCGCTGTTTAGATTCACACTAACTGAAGTCACGGAAGAAAACTATCTTAGAGACTGTTGCTTCGACTAGTGCGAATGTGTGTGTGTTAAACCGTTAAACTCATCGAGTTTTCAATTTACTTGGTGTAGTAAAATACGTAAAAATACGTTATAAATTATCATCTATCTATACTGTGCGTCATGGAATTTCAAATAATGGAATAACTGCAATAACGTTAAAATTTATTTTTGTTGTACTCTTATAATTCGCCATGTACCTCCAGGTAGATATTTGTGGTAGAAAGGTTCGAGTGGAGCTTCATGGTGCTTTATTCGTTAGGATATTGTTTTGAACTACAACTTCCTATTTTGCTAACTACAGAATGCGGCAAAATGATTTTACACATTTGCATGTATGTTAAAAATGAAATAAAATAAAAACCGATGTATGTGTAAAGAAAGGGTAAATAATGAGAAAACAAATTTGCGATATATGCACATTTCGAAACGACTTATTTATGTCTTGTGCCCTATTTCGCATTTATGAAACGAAAAATGTGTTAGATTATTTTTGCCATACCTTCTGTGAGTACTAGTGAGCTATTTTGAAATTATATGGTCATACTTACTGAAAAATATTACCTTGTAAGGCAGTTTTTATAAAGAATCGTTGAATTTGTCGCAGGCGGAGAAATTTAGTGATATGAGTTCGAGTGATTACAAGGAATAATTATGGCTTTTTATTTTGCATGGCATGCATCGTTTTTTTAAGAAACAGTTAAGAAACTTACGGCATTGTACACTACTGACCACAACAATTAAAATGAATATTAGTAGAGGCAAGGCTGTGTGCGATGTACATCGCGTGCACAGCGACGATCTTATATACGTCATACGAGTATATTCTGAGCTAACTTGAGATATTTTTTAAAGAAGAACGTGAAGTTTGATCGAGCTAGAACAAGTGGTGAGATAACGAGGAGATGTGGTGATGAGTTGGCCAACAGCTACATTATATATTATGCTCTCTCTGAATTGTTTAACACTCTTTTCACATATGTGTTCGCCCCCAGTCTTCTAGTTAATTTACTAAGGAGTTTTTCGACACACATCGTGAGCTTCATTTGATTGAAGTTTTGCAGCTCCATCATATCTGAACCAGAAGAACATCACGTCATAACTTTATTTACTGCAACTTGGGACAGAGATACGAGTATATTCCTTATTGAATCAAGTTTAGCGTATTACCTTCCTTGCTTCGAATGTGGATGTTAAAATTACTGTCAATACGAATGTATTGTGAATATCCGAACTAGTAATGCATTTTTTCACATTCCTTTGATTTATAAAACATTTACATGCATTTGGGGTGCACTTGCATCTAAAATTTAACAAAATAGGGAACACAGAAGCTATTGAAGTTCAACACTATATTTCACCAGTTGATAGTTGGACTGTAGCCAAGAAGGTTGGGCGTGTTGCCTAGAGCTCATGTTATGTTCAAACATCAGAGCTTCAATGACGAAGCAAAAGTCAGTTGATCAGTTAACAAAAATTTATTTGAGCCTCGGTCAGTTACATTTTTGCATCAATCATACTCCTAACTAAACCTCATCTCAAACACTAGGCATTCTCTTGTTTGCACGGCGCTAGCCACAAGACTAGGTGCTTGAGTTGCACTCAAGCTGATAAGGAAGATTACAAACAGACTCTTACGATAAGACAAGGGTTGTACTCAAAGTAATATGAATGTGAACGCTAAATAGTTCAACAAAGAGAGCGCACACGTTTCAAGAACTGTAAGCTGAATTACTCCAGTCACTTAAGTTCATTACTACTAAATAAATACAGAATTAGTTGTGATGAACGCTCGTTCAACACTACGCGATATACCGAAAATACATGCATGGGTGTGCATCTCTTGTCTCTATCAAACTGAACTCGTTATAAAGCCAGTATTATTGAACAATTGAGTCCATAGGTCATCCAAAATCGCCAATACATTCCACCATTATATTTTGGACGTAGTGTGTACTTTACAAACTGCTCAAGCTTGAAATATGATACGCTAAAATCAGATGTATTGAGTATTTCAAAATCTCAACTTCCATGTCCGACACGTTACACTGTTCACTAGAAAAAGTTTCTGTCAGTGTTATCGGATTGCACTCGCCACGACGCCGAAGTAAGTCATGCAACTTTGAGAATAATTCTTCGTTTTCAGGGCCAGTTGCCCAGAAGATACGTGAGAACCTCGATCGGGCCTTCGCACCCAGTCATCTGGAGGTCATCAACGAAAGCCACATGCATAATGTACCCAAAGGCTCAGAAACCCACTTCAAGGTTGTGGTTATCAGCAGCGCCTTCCACTCCCTCCCTCTCATAAAGGTGACCTGAAATTCCAGTTCTTTTTTGAAATGTGAACGGTATACTTAGCCTGTTATTCACTCATAACAAAGGCGATTGACGTCCGTTTCATCTCCGGTGACAATAACTTTTATTACGTTTTTAAACTGTTCGATTTCAACCCCATCCCCTTGAAGTAAACATGTGATGATACACACCTGTTCACTTATATATATATATATGACCCAAAATTTTTCCCTTTCTCTCCTGTTGAGTGCTGCAACTCTCTCCATACTGAGCAAGAGAGCCTCATCTTCAAATGTCATCTCCAGCCAACAATCGCTGTATTTATTTTGAGAGCAACGAAAGCGTACTCTAGTCGAGAGTGTATCGTCTACTTTTATGTTCTTGAATTTGTTTAGTTTTCACTATTTTTTCACTCAAAAGTGATTTATTCCCTTATAAAGTATAATGAAATTGGAAATGAACCACAACCTATAGTTTAGCTAAAAATTAAGTTATTGTGTCGTTTCGTGAGCAAATTTTATAAATGTGAACTAACTTTATTTTACAAGTTAGATATGAGATAGGAGTTAGAAAGATGAGATAGGATTTCTAAAACGTAAGAAACAATTCTTTATTTCTATCCAAGATTCTAATTTTTTATCAATATAGGTATGTTCATGCATGTGAATGTATTAATCCCATTTTGAATACGTGAGTGTGAGAAGTGAAACTGTTGTGTGCACAGCAGCACTTTATTCAGTGAAGATATATAGGGTGCGACAACATAACTTCCTTTTTTTCAAAGCAAAGAGTTTTGAAAAAATGAAGTTATGTTGCTGCACCCTGTATTTCAGCACAGTTGCCAAAGATAATTCGGATCGATTCATCCTGAAACTTAAGCGCAATAAGCACAGCGTAAAAACTTTATAGCAAACAAGCATGTCGCCTTGGTGCTGGCTTAAGTTTTGTTGTTTTATTTATACCTAAGTTTGGTTCTTAAAACTTGTCTTGATAACATTATAAAAGCAAAGGAAATTCGAAATATTGTTACCAAGAGGAGGAACATAGAGTTTTATTTGAAAATTTCGTTCTTAGATTAACAAAATTGAGAAAGTAAAGTATTTCTCTTCGAAGTGTTTTGTACTATAACTCTTCAAATGAGCAAAATTCTCTCGATGAAGACTTGTGCAACTACATATTCACCATGATAATACTGTGGCGATACGTCTTTGAAATGGTGTGAATAATAAGGTCTAGTTTATTTATTATTAATTTATTTAATGCATCGAAAAAAGATAAAACTTTATTCCCTGGCTATTTCTAATTGCATAATGATTGATTGTTCATGAGTTCTTTTCTCTCTCATGATTTACGTCATCTTGGTGTCAATGCATGGTTTTTCTGCATGCTATCCTTCCGTTATATTTCAGTTAATACTTGTAATAACATAGTTAATTTGATGCAACAAACACACATACGTGTGTGCGCTAGAGGGACTCTAATCCTCTGAATACATAAAATGGTAAAGGTGTTCCCATTACTTCTTTTCAATGGCAAGATGAGGAGTAATGATACACACAAAAGATTTAATACATGTTATTCTAACATCACGAGATGGGGAATGTAAATTATCTACACCATTTTGGCATGTGAATCACACATGTTATCCAATTAAATAGTGCACTATTACAGATCAATCACATACTTGATGGCTGAGTAATTAAATGTGCACACGGAACAATTTAGTTAAATTAATGGCGTTCAAATAAAATTATGAAATTTACCCTGTCGCTAACCTCAATCACGTTGACATTAATAATGTTAAAACATGCCCTTACGCTGGAGATCCGTTGCCGAGGATATGCTTCGATTTAACACACAAATTCGACCCAGCAATAACACTAATCATTCCCCTTACATTCCTTACCATTTCGCAATTAATTCTTCCCCCATTATACACGGTTAAGTGCACGAGTAAAATT
Source organism: Trinorchestia longiramus (assembly GCA_006783055.1). Lineage (NCBI taxonomy): Eukaryota > Metazoa > Arthropoda > Malacostraca > Amphipoda > Talitridae > Trinorchestia > Trinorchestia longiramus. The sequence continues at coordinate 280,041 of VCRD01000323.1, forward strand.
TGTTGTTATTCGACGGTGTGAGGATTAATTTAATTCCCCCTTCAATCTCTTCACCCATTCCACCCATACCCCTAAACGTACACCTACGCCCTCGCTGTCGCTCTTGCACAACTCTACATCGCTGTCTAGGTCTAGCTTCCAAGTTTAAGTTCTGGTCTCTATCCTTACTACCGCTTTTATATGAGCCTTGCTCCTCCCATGTATCTTTTCGTTTCATTTTCCAATCTCCCTATTTGTCCAATGGTCTGAAATAGGTTTCTAACGTTTGTGATGTACCCCGCCCACTCTTTAATCAGTTTTAGTTTCACAACTGCCTGATTCTTGAGTCACACGGTCATAACCCATAAATCTCGTCTTACATGATATTTTTTTAGCTACAAAAATAACACCTCGACCTTTCCAAGTGCAGGCGCTTTGTTTATGTTTTCACAGCGTGGTTGTACGGAGCGGCCTCTATAGTTTCACTCTTTGTGTTTCCCCTTCCCTCGAGCTTGCCTTTCGGTTATCCGCTCAACACTTGACATCTTCAGCTTGAGAGTATCACGACTGCAAATTCCTCGTGTGATACACACTCCTCATACATATACTTCATACATCACCTGGAATATGCAAACCTATGAACATATCATAACTACCATGACATACTACATATTCATCCCTTTTTTGTGCATTTCAACCCTGAAACACTGAACATGGGTATAGACGTCACTAGCCTCGAGCAAACTATACCCATGTTCAGGGCTCCAGGGTTAACAATAGCACAAATCAGCACTATATTTTCATGATAATTTTTGATTTTACCCTGACAGCGCCACCGCCTAGTGAACTCTGCGCTGTCAAACGAGCTGGCATCCGGAGTACACGCTCTCTCCATCCTGGTGGGTTTTTCCTTAGTCCGCTCGAAGCTCTGGCCTACTCGTTACTTTTCCTGCACTCATCTGTTTTAACCCTTTCAGGCAAATACTTTTGATAGGAAAAAATGTGTATCATGCTCAAATTTTTTATATTCATAGGGGTATATCCCTACATTTATGATGGTGGTACAAATTTTGAACTGCTGAGCAGCGCAGGAGCCCAATTTTAAAAAGAGATGTGCTTTCTGAACCACCAAGCATCAAACATGATCTCTTCGGAGGTTTGAAATGTGTACCACTAAACTTGAAAAGGTTAATTGGAAAATTGTCTACTACATCGCCTTAGATTGCTTGACTATGACAGGTTTCGGTTTCAAAAACGGCAGTACAGATCTCAAAAATATCTCACCTGCCCCCAGGAACAGTTTCGATGAGTATGTTGCTTAAATCTTTTTAAAATATGAGAATCATTAATTTATGCAGATACGAGTTCTAACAAAGATTAAATATTCTCAAATATTGTATCGTTGTTCGAAGAGTTTTTTTTCAGATATATTATTTAATGTGGTTGTACCTGAACGGTTTTGTGATATATTCAAAATTAGTTTTGAGTACATTAAGTGCAGCACCATGATATATGAGGTAAGAAAGCTTAGGTCATGCTTATAGCAGTTTGTAGGGAAATTGAATTATTGACTTAGGTACTCCGCGCTTATAAAAGCAGACACTCTTTTCGGAATAAACTGATACTACTGATTCACTAGGTTGATTTTGCCACAAGGAAACTTAGTTTTAAATAAATTGTAATGGAAAAGAAGTTATGCAACAGATAATTTTCAAATTCCCTTGCATTAAAGTCTTCTGGCCAGGGTTGTTGTCATCCTGGTGATTTCATACAAAATTTGAAAAATGTACAAACACGTACAATTTCTGTAAAATGGAGAAGTTGAAAAATAATTTTTATGATGAATCTAAATATTAGCGAACATTAACTAGTGAAGTTCTGGCCTTTTGCATCAATAAACACACTTGCGTTTGAATAATAACGAACAATGTTTGACTGATGTAGGTAAAAGCTCGTGTTCTAGTAACGATACATCGTCCACATTGCGATTCCAAACATGAAACGATTCAGAATTCATGCTAATTTACCCAAAGTAGTATTATTTATACTATTTACGCTACCAATTTTATCTTATCTGTGAAGACTTTAGAATGAATTTATTATTTTTAGGTGGAGATATTGTATTCATCTGTGTCATAGAACTGGTATTTGCTATTTTTAAATTATGCATGGTCTCTAGCTCTTTTGAAATGTTAGCTCATTAATTAGATTATCTCATCAGTTTGTATTCGTACGAGATTCAAGTTGGGTTTGAAGTCGTGCCGGTGCGTAAAGCTTCTACACTAATATGACGCTTCCGAGGCCCGTGTTGAGGAGTAACACGTTCATACACTTCGCTAGATCTGGGGAGGCTTAGAACTTAAAAGCGTGTTCGTAAGTTTGAATATAATATAATCTGAAGTAGCAGCGACACTTTTAACATGACGAAATTCCCGATGACTTATTATACTTTGAATTTACTACACAAAAACACAGTTGAAAATATCTCGATTAAACATATTTAAATTCAAGAAATAGGTGCTCCCTTCATGAATTGATAAGCTTCAATCATTTGAAATGATCATTTGAACAATATCAAAAATAAATTTGGCTAGCCTTTGTGCCCTGACGGAAAACGATTTTATTTTAAAAAATGTATATTGTTCATTTGATTCTTTAATACAAGTACTTGAACTTGGGAAGGTATAAATCTTTAAACAATTTTATCTAGCTTCGACCCAAGTAAGGAGTCTTATTTCTTAGTTCGTGGTGCAAAATATTCGTAGCTTAAATTCTGAATCAATGAGTTGAAGAAATTATTTTAGTGAAGAGATATAAAAGTGGTCTTCACCGCACGAGTTCCACTAATTGCTCTCTTTTTGTGTCTGTAATAAATTTGTTTTTTTTTTTGCAGCAGTTGCTGTGATTTTTTTCACTGTTCATTTGTTGGTTTGGCAAGTCTTTCACATTTCTATTTAGTATTGATGGACATTGGAAAATTTTGTTATACTGTTTTATTTAAACTTTTGCAGGCCAAAACCCCAGAGCAATGGTCGCCAGATGAGGTGACAGAAAGCAGCCCCGCTTGCAGAGGAGGCTTCGGCAAATAAATTGCCAAATTAGAAGTACGACTTTACGTTGGCTATAAAATAAATACTGCATTATTGAACACATTCTAAATTACACTGTTGTAATTAATTCGCGTTAATTTGCATAATTTTCCTTCGTCCTTAGTCTTAACATGTTGTCAGTTTTCCCCACTTTTCAAGTACTGTAAAGCCATTCACTCGAATTTTGTTTCAATCAACCTACCTGCATTTATTCGCTTGAGTTTTCACTCCCTAAATTTTGCAGCACAAAATTTACCGCACAATATAATCTGATGAATTTCTGGTACTGTTCAGTCACACTTGTGGAGGCAAGGCTCTGTCAACTGGAGGGTGATCAAAACTTGTGTGTATGAGATTATACCTGGAAATTTTCTGAAAAAAAGAAAATTTTGTCTCGTGTTAGAAATCTGAAGTTATTGCAAGTGGAAGTGGTTTTCAGTGGAGTCCAAAACGGGTGTCGAGAATTTGCGTGTCCCTTGCTAGTAAAGATTGATTGTAGGAGGTTTTAATATAGCCCCAGCACATGTTTAGATTATTAACATTAATTTGATATGTAAATGAAGTTTGTGGGATCAATAGATGAGAAATAATTGGGTAGACCGGAAGGTATAAATATCGTTAGTGGACTCAAAAAAGAGTGTCGAGGAACGGCGTCCCTCTAAGTGCGGGTGGTTAAGCAAAAGGGGTTAATTTATAATTATTCAATGAGAGGAGGTTATGTGCTTTAATTTGAAACATAAATGAAGGTTCTACGATGCATGGGATGAAAATAATTACCGAAATTGTTCGTGTCGAGGTTTTTTTTCTGGATTTCTTAAGATTTTCAGTTAGGGTCGAGTTTGGTGTCGAGATTTTCCCTCCGGTGTTTATAGGTCTTTAAGTTCCGGAGTGAACATTTCTTACTGGCAAATTTGTACGAAACGACCACTGAACTTCAGCATTCTCTCATTTCTGTGTCAGCGGACAGAGACTCAGAGAGCATGTCATTCGAACAGAGTCGTGCACGTGCAAGGCTGGTAATAGAAACACGTGGTGAATTTGTGGTAAAGCGTTTTGAGTTTGTGGAGGTGCATTTGTCGAACTGAAAAAAATATCAAAGGTTTGATCTATTGTACTAATTGATAGTTATTGATCGACAGTTTGGCTTAATTGATTGTTTTGGCAGTTTGGTTTGATTGACTGTTCAGCTAGATTGGTTTGGCTTGACTGTTGTGGCTAGATTGGCTGTTTTAGCTTGGTTGAATGTTTTTGGCTTGAGTGACTGTTTTAATAGATATAAGGAGAATATAGACAGTTTGTTTGTTGTAGTTATTTCTAGGTGAGAGCAAATTAGTTCTATTAAATTCGGACACAGAATGGCTGGTGGTAAGTCTAAGAAGGCAGGATCTCGTAGCATGGTTGAGTGCAGGACGTGTAAGATGTGGGTGGATTTGGAGTCTTGCAAGGGCTTGACTGAGATGAGTCAGAGTGAGAGAAATAAATTAGTGTTTGATTGCTGGAAGTGTATGGTGGATGAAAGAGTGAAAATGGCTGATGTAAACATGAAGAAGGAGGAGATTAAAAGGCTGAAGGCAGAGGTTGTGTCTCTCAGGAGAGAGTTAGAGGATGAAAGGAAGAGAAGATGTAAGGAGTAAAAGGGAAGTGGATGGTGATGGTGGGTAAGTGAAAGAGATGAAAGGAGTAGAGTAAATGAGAAGATGAATGGTCCCTGGGCAAAAGTGAATGGAAGGAGGATGATTGAGAAAAATAAAATAAATGACAATGAAAGGAATAGAATAAATGAGAAGATGAATGGTCCTTGGATAAAAGTGGGTGGAAGGAGGATATATGAGATGGATGCAATGAAAGATAAGCATGTTAGAGAGAGAAGAATGCAAGGTAGAGTAAGGCCAGTGAAAATAATATGTGGAGATAGCATGGTTAAGAATGTTGATAGGTATGTAAGAATGAGTGGAAGTAGTGGATGTACAAGTTTGAGAGAAAAAAGAGTAAAAGAAATTTGTGAGTATGTTGAAAAGGTGATTGATAACATGAATGAAGGCATAGTGATGGTACAAGGAGGGGGAAATGGACTGCTTGAGAATGGAAGGGAAGTGACAGTGAATGCAATTATGAAAGTGTTTGAAAGAGCATAAAAGAAAAATGTAAGAGTGGCTGTCACAAGTTGAGAAGACTGGCTTGTAATGAGGAGTATGAATGGTTGTGCAAAGAGGGGAATAGAGATTTGCATGAGAAGATATTTTTATGAAAGTGGAGAGTATACAGAAGCAAGAAGTTGGTTCTAGCTTCCTGGATATGAATGATCTGATTCAGGGTAGGTGTTTCTTGAGAGATGGAGTCCACCTTTCACAAGAAGGGGAGACAAAGCTCTCCCAGAGATTCATTTGCTGGATCAGGGCCCCCCATCTCCTCATGGAAGGTAGAATGGACTGAAAGAAAGTAGATGAATGTACTGGAGATGTTGTAAAGTTTGGATGCATAAATGTGCATGGATGAAAGTTAGGAAAGTTTGATGACCTGGTAGAAGAATTTGAGAAGGGAAGACTAGACTGTGAAGGTGTAGTAGAGACTTAGATGCAAGATAGGGTTAGGTTGGTGTGTAAAGAAAATAAATATCAAATAATGGTTAAAGGTCATGTTAAGTGGCAGAAAAAAGGTGTAGGAGTAGGACTGATTGTGAAGAATGCTTTAAATTGGAAAATGGAAGAAATTTGTTTTGGAATAATGAAGGCGAATTTCTGGATAATGAAGGGGAATTAATAATGGTGGAATATACTATGATATGTGAAGGATAACAAAGTGTAGTTAATATTACTGGAATATAATGATATGATAAAGGTTAATAAAATGAAATTAATGATACTAAGCTAACAGTTGAATTATATATTACACAAGTTTTACATTTACAGAAAATTTAACAAAATCTATTCGCTTCTACTGATAATTTTTGCAAGTTGACTATATTAATACATCATGGATGATGAAGCAGAGACCTATAAATTATGGAGGATCAGAAAGACAATTATGCAGCTCTGCCATGACAGAGGTTATCTTGTGACTCAGGATGAGTTGGAGCAAACTGTTGAGCAATTTAAGGTAAGTGGGAGCTATTTGCTGATTTTATTTTATATTTCATCATGCAACTTTTTTCAGCAGTTGATGGATGTTGAAGTATTGCATTAAATGCATGTTAACACTATGTTACCAAATATCATTACCTCTCTCATAGAGTAAGGTTAAAAAGTATTCAACACATTTAAAATAACTTATTTATTTAACTTATGATGAATTCTGATGACAATTATGAAGCCAAATTATACAGAAATAGTCCTTCTATCATCAGCAGTATGGAAATATCTACATCAAAATATGAGATAGAAAATTGTAGAAAATATTTTGTAATGTGAAATCATTTGGCTGATAAGTATTGAGTGCATTTATTGAAAAATGTTACTTGATTTTCAAGCACAGTTTTCATTAAGTTTGTCACATTTAATTCCATTGGAGCATCTGACAACAAAGAGTTATTCCTATTGCTTTAAGCTTTTTTACTAGTTCTATTCTTGGAGTTTAAGGCTTTTCAAAATTAATTTTAACACTATTTCTGATTGATGGGGAGAATTTTCACTTTAAGGTACCAGAACATTGGTTGTTTACCTGTAGAATGTTTTTTCTAATTATTGAATGAACTGTACTGAGATGCACCTTAAACCCGCTGTGAAGGATGGATCCCGCTGCTGACATGGTTGACGCGGCTAGAAATATGGCATGGGACTTGGGTAAAACAACCGAATAATTATCGAAGTAATTATCCGACCCAAGAATGGGCCCGAAAGTTCGTTCCTATAGCCTCATTCTATTCTATTCTATTCTATTCTAAACTACCCTGCAACTGCCTTATAGCCTGTACCATCCATCAGGGATCTACACTAAAATTTCTTCATCATATTCACTGGCTAATTGATGACTCTCTACCTTGTAGATGTGTCAAATGGCAATCAGATTGAATATTAGGTGTTCCAAGATCAATAACATGCTCATAAATGGTTATGCTGAGTGATGTAAACTTCAAGTCATTCTTTGGTGATTTAGAATAGATTTCTAACATAATTATGGCCAGGTAGCAAATTAAGGAGCATTTTATTAATAATTTTCTCTGAGCGTGACATATAGAAATTTTTGTTGATGTTTGAACAGAGTTTTTTTTTAATGTTCTCTTACCATGTAGATCATAGTATTTGCATTATGTAAAATAGTAGGAAATGTTTACATCACATAAAATATAGCAATGGAATTCATTCAGTTATATAGATTTTAGTATTGTAACTAGCAAAAGATCAAATTTATTGTAGTGTACTCTTTCTGATTGTTTGCATACAAACTCAAGGAAAACATAAAGAGTATAATCATGTAAGTTATACTCTCTATTGAATTTGACTTATCGCTGTACAAAGGTGGGCGCACTAAGCAAATTCTGATGTAATAATGAAGCTATAAATTGAAACTTGCATTGTGTGTGAACAGGAGCAGTTTGGAGACAAGCCAAGTGAGCGGCGGCCTGCACGATCAGACTTGATTGTACTTGTGGCTCACAACGATGACCCAACTGATCAGATGTTTGTCTTCTTCCCTGATGAAGCCAAGGTATTTATTTTGTTCAAATTATTATGTTTACTCATATGCCATTTGGACCCTGGTTCAGATTTACTTCCAAATTTAGAAATATTTTTTTGTATTGCTGAGCTTTCAAGATTACCAATATTTTGTGAGACCAATCGATATTTTGTGGTGGTCAGTTTGTGTATGACCATCGCTTGGCTAGAATTATGGCATGGGACTTGGGGTACCAGCCCAAGAATGGGCCAAAAGGCTCATTCTTATTGCCTCATCCTATTCTATTCTATTCTATTTTAGATGTTTATAATTTTTTAATTTTTGGTGAATATGTAAACATGTACTGTTAGTCTTCGACTGTATTATTCATGGATGCATATTATAGGTTCTGAATCTAGCTGAAGGAAGTTAATAAAGTAAAAACAGGCATAAGGTTGAGTACCTAGTTTTTTTGGAGGTCGAGTACGCATTAGGAGCAAAAAATTTCACATATTCACTAGAATGTTGAGGAAGATGTGAGCAATGAAGAATCGGAGTACGTGCCTGCTGTGAAGGATGGATAGTCGAGTGATTCTGTTAGAAAGTAGAATAGAATAGAATGAGGCTATAGGAACGAACCTTCTGGCCCATTCTTGGGTCGGATAATTACTTCGATAATTATTCGGTTGTTTTACCCAAGTCCCATGCCGTATTTCTAGCCACGTCAACCATGTCGGCAGCGGGATTCGAACCCTTGTCTTTCCGCTCGCAAGCAGACTCGCTCACCAGTCGACCAAGCTGGTGATAGTCGACCAAGCTGGTGATAGTCGACCAAGCTGGTGATAGTCGACCAAGCTGGTGATGTGAAGCTTTGCAGGATAGAAATGAATATTTTCATACAGTATGATATTAGAAATGATTATGAGACTGTAGCGATAGCAATGGGGATAGGCAATTAATTGTTGGTAGGTTAACTGATGAAGTAATAACTGTAGATGAAGGGAAATTGTAAAAAAAAGGAATTTAAATTTCTTGAATGTAAAGGTTGAATGTCTGCTCAAGAAAGTATGAAAAGAATGGAGGTAATACTTTTGAATGCATTCTTTGTTTTTCGTATTTTTACTGATTTATTGTAGTGTTGTTCTGCAGCACAACATAAGCTGAGGTCCTGTTTATGTAGTATCAACTCTATTATTAGTCAATAAAAAATGAAGAATAAAGTTAAGAAACCAAAGTAAGAACTGAGAGTTTTACCTAGTATAATTTTATAAAACCTGACAGTAACACATAAAAGGTTACAATTACAAGAGATGCGTGAGGAGTGAGTAAATTTTAAATTCTACTATCCAAATATCACATAAATTGTAACTAAATAACATCAGTAGTCTTACTGATTGAATTTAATAAAGTGGAGAAAGATGAACTTGAAATTGAAGTAAACGCAATGTAAGAGTATATAAACAAAAAGAACCAAGTCAAATATAAGATTGCTCACTCAAGCAATGTCTAGTTTAGCAAAAGTTACACATAGTGTGAAGGCTTGATGGTTGCGCATCAAAAAGCACTCAAAAGAATGTTTCCAGGAATAGGTTCCAAATTGGTAACTTTTTAATTTACGATGCCAACGTTTAGTGCTTGTGTGTCGATGCTTTGATTGATTCCCTGGCCTATCGATCATTTCAGTGAACACTACCAACGAGTGTTGATACTATTTAACTATTTCATGCTTAAATCATTGTGTGCTTGAATATAAAATTATTTTATGGTTAGAATGAGTTAGTCTAAGAGGCTTCATAATATCAAAAGGGCGAAAGCTTTGAAATATTCCTTTAGGAACACAAGCATATGTTGCTTTATTTCTATATTTGACAAATGTCAGCACCCTTAATCCCTAAAAAATAGTTTTGAAGTTAATGTGGACTAGAGTGTATGTCCATCCTGAAGGGATTAAGTGTGCTTCACTTGAATCTGAGAAATAATGATTAATACGTCTGAGATCTCAGTTTCATTTTTTTTACATTTTAATATCACTTATAACCTTGATTATTTATGAGTTTACTTCAAGAACTTCAGAGGAACTCCTTTAACTTGTGTGTACATGTATAGATGGAAAAGATGTGGAACTGAATAGCGTTTCAGTGAAATGAATATATTTTATGCTATTGGGTGCTGGATCACAAGGTGAGAGAATGATTTACAATTGTTCCTCACTTAATATGGTTATTTATTTGCCCACCATATGTGCTGGTTTGTTTTCAAACCATTAAAACTGTATGTGTAAGGGTGCATGAGAGTCACCTTTTTCAAATTTTTGGTTTCAAATTAAATAGGAACAATTAAACCCCGAGCAATTCTATACTGTTCCAGTTTGTTTCTTTGTATTACCTTGTTTGCAATAAATTTCACAATCTTGGTTTGGTGCAGGTGGGTGTGCGCACCATCAAGACGTACTGTACGAGGATGCAAGAAGAGAACATTCAGCGAGCCATCATCGTCGTGCAGGCTGGCATGTCCTTCTCCGCCAAGCAGGTCAGTGGTGCTTCTCAGCTGGGTAGTGGTGCTTCTCAGCTGGGTAGTGGTGCTTCTCAGCTGGGTAGTGGTGCTTCTCAGCTGGGTAGTGGTGCTTCTCAGCTGGGCAGTGGTGCTTTTCACCTGAGCAGTGGTGCTTTTCACCTGGGCAGTGGTGCTTTTCACCTGGGCAGTGGTGTATCTCAGCTAGTTTATGATACTCTTCAATAAGTGACTATACTGTATAAGACGCGACGACAAAGACTGCGTATAAGACGAAGTACTGAGCGTAAGTTGGGTTAGTGAGCGTTAGAGAGAATATTAGCCTAGGCCTACTCAAACTTAACTTACGATGACAAAACGCAGGGCGATTTTTTGATCCAAAATTTTGGAAAAAATGCGTTTGTATGTGCCATCGAGTTTGGTAAATGCTGAAATTTTCTAGCTTACGAAAAGCAGTTGGGTTACAATTTTTGTGCGTAATAGTGCTGCAATTTTAGCTTGAGCTGTTGAGGTATTTTGGCCCTTTAGCATCTTTTCATCGTTTGATCGAAGTATGGATGATGCACAGCACAATTCACTGTTGACTTTGGCTTGTTTGTCTGAAAAAGTCATCTTTTTGCTGTCTCTGTTGCTCTGTGGAGCGGTTGTCGTGCTAACAGACACTAACTTGAGCTATGTGACTTTTTCTCAGGATGTATCCATCCTGCTACTTTCTAGGACCCATAAGGAACAGGACACCATTAATGGTATGCATGTGAACTTAATGCTAATTTTCATTAATCGTAGGTCACTCATATCTTGCGTTTTTTTAATGATAGAGATTATATCCATTTTCACATTCGTGAAGGAGATTGAAAGAACAGGTTTATCTCATGCACACACTGCGTTCAGCAAAATTGTTCCATCAAATAACAAAAATTGAGAAATTTATAAATAAATAAATGCTTCATGAAATGTTTTTCTTTTTTGATAAAAATTGACTCAAAAAACTGGTCAAGTTGTGGACATGGTTGTTCAGGTGCACATAACCAGCAAACTGCGTCGTAAACTCTTTTCATTGCTTACTTACCAAATTGATGAATAAACGAGAGCAATTATTTTGTGGCTCATGAAACTAGTGTAAACTCGTGAAAGGTTAACTCAGTTCATGAACAAGGATTCATTGCTCCACTATTTGTCTATTGAAGAAAAATATATTGTGGGTACACGGTACACTCGTGACCGTTCAGGACGCTTTTTTCATGGTATTGCAAATACAGTGTCTCGATCATATGTCCTGCCAGTGACGCTGTATGTCGTGGTACTGGACCACGACTCATGAGCCATTCTGTATCGACCTGATGCTTGAAACGTATGAAAGCTGAGTTTTTCCACTATGATCACCTTATCCAGGGGTGAATGCTACAACTAGGCACGGTTTTCACTGCTTGCGTACGAGAGACTCGAAACAAGATGACCTAAAATTGAATCTTAGTACTAAATGTTGAGCGAGTTCACCTCCACATTCTCAACAAAATAATTTCGTTTCAGTATATTCTTATTCCTTTAGATACACATTGTAATCGAGCAGTGATATGACACCTGTCTACGAGTACTTACCAGCGTTTTCATGTTACTCTTAATGCAATTTTTCTGCACTTAATAGGACTACTCATCCTCTCTGTTATGTATGCAGCACATCAGGTTTCACACCATGTCTGATCATGCTTCTTTTTCTGTACGCTCATTTGCGGCGTGCGCGACTGACGCTGTAGTCCATGTGCAGGCTCTAGTCGATATGGCACCGAAGTACATCCTGGAGCAGTTCCTCGAGTCCGAACTCCTCATCAACATCATGGAGCACGAGCTGGTGCCAGAGCATGTCGTCATGACGCCTGAAGAAAAGCAGGAGCTTCTCTCCAGGTTAGTTTTTCTTGAGCTGTCGAGTGCTTGTAACCGCGCGTGCCTTGCTCGGTAGTTCACTGTGCCTCTGATTTCCTTTCTTTAGGATGGACTGTGGCAGGGTAAATTAATTATTTTAACTTATTTGTACACTATAATTTGAATTAAATTATCTAGTGTTGCAGTAATGAGGTTTTTTTTCCAGGAATTAAATCTTTGTACATTGCTGTAAGCTTGTAAGCCAATTTAATGGTATGATTCAGAAAATGGGAAACTCGAATAGGTATGACTGAAAGATGGCAAGTAATATTGCATTAAATTGGCCAATTTCGGAACAAAATTTTATTGTAGGAAAATATTAACACGAAGCATACTTTAATTACTCAAAGTATGATCCTTGAACAGCTATGCATGTTCTACAGAAACAAACTTTCGTTTATGGAGCCTTTGAAGGCAGTAAAATTCATGATTTTTCCTATTGGAGATGACCTCAGATAAGAAAGACCATTACACTAGCAGCTACCTACTCCTAACTTCACGGTAGGGGTATTATTCTTAACGTTACAGGCAAAGCCGTTTTTATTTCAGACATGATGAGTTGAGTTATGGTCATACAACTCAAGTTCTGCCTTCTCTGTATATATGGTGAGGGGAAAAAAATATTTGGACAGCGAAAGAATTTATTTCCCAGCATTATGATAAAGAACATATGAATGAAACCTATAATAATATAATTTTCTCACAGACAAACGTATTCTAATAACAGAGAAATAATATTTTCCACAATTATACTATTTCTATAGTATTTCATGAAGTTGGTGGTGAAAATTAGTATTTGGACATTGTCATTTTCCTTCTGTAATTCTTCAAATTCATGCTTCTAGAATAATGATTGCCTACAGAATATTCCAGCAATAACTTGACAACATAAAGCCTATGTTAGGTTAACAGTGAAACTGCCATGTATCCGTAAGCTGTCCCCCTTGATAACATCGCAGCATGCCTGAGCACAAGGAACTTTCAAAATGTGTGAATTAATAATTTCCTAATTCAAAGCCCATAAAAGCTACCGCAACATCTCAAGTACCCTCAATGTTCCTGTTAGTACTGAAGGGTTCATTGTTAAGAAGTAGAAGGAATCATGGACCATAGAAAACATGATGCGATGTGGAACTCCTCGAAAATTTTTATAAAAAATAGTCGGAAAATGATGTGGATAGTTAAGAATAATCCGTTTGTTACGTGAGAGGAGCTACAGACTAAGTTCTGCAGAAAGAGAACGAAGTTTGCAAAAGAACGATCAGTAATAAACTCCACGGACAAACTCTAAAGTCACGTAGCCCCCATGAAACTCTCTTATTGAAGAAGACACAACTGAAATCAAGACTGGAATTTGCAAACACGCATTTGAATGAAAAAACTGCATCTTTAAATATATTGTATAGTCGGATGAAAGCAAAATAGAGCTTTTCGGCTGTAACAGTGCAACTTATACAGGGTGTCTCAAAAAAATGTACTCACCCTTTAACCGTTGCTAACATGCTGTCTTCTTCGTGTTGCAGGTGTGAGGTTCGAACTTTTGCGAACATGATTCTTTAATCACATTTAATCATGTTGGCAAAGGTTCGAACCTCACACCTGCAACACAAAGAAGACGGCATGTTAGCAACGGTTAAAGGGTGAGTACATTTTTTTGAGACACCCTGTATAATGGCAAAGGGCCAGTTCTGTAATGGTTTAATGAATAATCTCACTCATCGTCAGCCACTAGCTTATGCTGTACGACAGCGAGTGCGCTGGTATAGTATTAATTACGTAGTCTAATTTTATTTCTTTGTGCACTGCTAGTATTTAATTTACTTGGCTCAGAGAAAAAATTGCACAGCGGGTGACCTAATTTGGAAGGGTTTACGCTATAAAGATACGCAATTAACGTTAACGGGATTAAGAGTAAAGTGAGAATGGTCTTATCATTATTTCAAAGCTTTTTCCGGGACACAGCTTATTCTATCCAAAAAAGAATTTCTTCACCGTTTCAATTATAAAATATTACTGTGCATAATAGAAACCCTTTTGCTTCAACTAACAAATTGCGGTAAGTAAACATGTTTAGTTCTTTTTGTCTTATTTTAAAATAAGAACTATTACTTTTATTAGTCCTATACTATTTGACTTTTCTCTAAGCCAGAGTTTTCAGTGTAAATATATTTGTTTTCAATTCCCAGATACAAGTTGAAGGACAACCAGCTGATGAGGATCCAGCAAGGAGATCCCGTAGCGAGATACTTTGGCCTCAAGCGTGGTCAGGTCGTGAAGATCATCCGACCTTCTGAGACTGCTGGGCGCTACATCTCCTACAGACTTGTAGTGTAGCTTGCACCTGCTGGGCGCTACATCTCCTACAGACTTGGGGTGTAGCTTGCACCTGCTGGGCGCTACATCTCCTACAGACTTGTGGTGTAGCTTGCACCTGCTGGGCGCTACATCTCCTACAGACTTGTAGTGTAGCTTGCACCTGCTGGGCGCTACATCTCCTACAGACTTGTAGTGTAGCTTGTACCTGCTGGGCGCTACATCTCCTACAGACTTGTAGTGTAGCTTGCACCTGCTGCTCGCCATTTTATTCTCATGATGCTTCATTTCATTCCATCGCTTGGGTTTCTTGATAGCAGAACTATTTTGGTAAAATTTTACAATTTTCAGAGATGTTTCGAAAATTTGGTTACACGAGTACTTTCTGATTATAATTGCATGATTAAAATTTATTTATGCAACTAATAAACAATCTCATGCATTACCTGGTTACCGTCCTTAAAACTAATGTTCGACAGTTATTGAGAGATTGGTAAGTTTCACAACATCCTCAATTTCATTTCCTGCATTTTTAACATCATTCATTCATACCATTTATCATTATCTTCATTAGCGTGTATGGTTAAATATAGCGAATAATGAATTTAACCTTAATTATTTATCCTCTTTTGTTGTCCGTGCCCACCAATTTTTCCGTCAGAATTCGGGCCCGTATGTTGTATTTAAGTGTCTCGTTCCGTGAATTTTATGTTAATTTCATGGGATGCTCGTGAGATGAAAACCTATTTTTTGAACTTTTATTGCTGCGTCTGCAGCTTTTTATTGATTCTGTGAAAAGTGAAAATAATGATAAAATAACCTGAAATTCAATCATGGGTCTCCATTACTTGAAAGCGCTTTTTTATTTATTAACTATTTTAATGAGACCATTTATTTCCTATATAGTGTAGACAAGTTAAATTGTGCGAGAGACGTCTTTTGTAAGAATAAGTATACGGAATTTCTCTGGCCTGGATTAAATGTTATTCGAATCTTAATATTACTCGGCTCATCATCAATTTTCATTCTGAAGGTATTGCTCATTACTCATGTGCAGTTGATAATAATCGACTGCATTTGAAAAAAATCATGAAGTGCAGGGTTTATTAGCCGATTCATTATGTATTTTGCTTGCTGATTCCGAAAATGACATTCATTTGGTCTAATCAGGTCAGATTTTTATGCTATGGGAATTACGAAAAAATCGAAATTCTTAAATGTGATTTCAAAATTTTTATGCAAAATATATTATACGAAGTGTAACCACAACACGTAGGACCAACATGTGTGAACTACATGGTGCTTTTACAGTAAGACATGCAAAAATGGCTGTCACAGAGAATATTTTTGGTGCTGGATGTCTGAGGCGCCCTGTTTCAAACACCAACAGTAGTCTGCAAGCACCAACAGTAGTCTGCAAACACCAACAGTAGTCTGCAAACACCAACAGTAGTCTGCAAACACCAACAGTAGTCTGCAAGCATGTTGATACCCCAGCGACCCTGGTACCGCTCCTCTATTCCACGGATATCTTGATGGAATTGTTCTCCTTGTTCCTCATCACGTCACCACAGTTCTCTGGAAAGTAGTCTGAGTGGAAACTTAACCAAGAACTTGGTAGCTCAGAAGTAGGTCCTCCATAATTCGTTGCTATTTTGGACTTGTGTAGTTGCTGAGAAAATTAGACAATAGATTTGAAAGCATGCCAGGCTTTCTTCTCATTTACATTTATGCCACAATCAAATTTGGGATCTTTGAAAAGCACTTTGACCCAAGGGCCATAAAAGATTCCTGAATTCAGCTTTGCTTCACTAACTTCAGGAGATTTTTCTTTCAGAAAATTAAAAACCAGGCTTTCTTTATTCAGTGCTTTTACAAAGTTTTTGAACAGACCAAGCTTGATGTACTGTAGCTGAAGAAGAATGTTCTGCCGATTCACCAGAGCTTGGATAACAACATTGTGGGAACCTGGATTAAGTCCACTTCTTGCAAGCCAGTCACGTTCCATGTAGTGCTGCTTTTCGGCTGTACTATCCCACGTACAGAGAAAACTTAGTGAAACTATCTTGTAGGTCCAGCACCGTGGAGACAACCAGGGGAAAAAAATAATTAAAGATGTCATAAGCTGAATAGTTCAGATATTAAAAAATATTAACACTTCATAATATGACAGTATATCGGCAGACATGTGTAATTGCCTACTAGCAGTGTTGAGCAGTTGCACCGCAATTCCAATTGCAACTTTTTTAGTTGCGGTTGCGTCGCAACTATTTTTGAAGAGTTTCGAATTGGGTTGTGGCGCAACTATTTCGGGCAAGTTTCACCGCAACTGCAACTTTAAAAAGTGTAAATTGAAAAAACAACTGCTGTGCGCGTATACCACTGCATCGTGCAGCTGCAGTCATAAGTGTGCCGGTCTACGTGTGTCAGTGTTGCATTGTCAAGGTGTGTTAAGCATAAGTGCTGTCTGCAAAGTGAACTTGTCAGCTCCAGTGAAATATATAATCAGTAATATTAATATTCTATGCCGGCACAATTTCCAGACAAATTTTTCTTATAATCTTATACGAGTATTTATTATATATGATCAACGAGGTTTTAGCGTATTTTTCGTTGTATCGATAATGACCATCCATTTATTTGATGGTCATAATGCGTGTACCTGATGGCATCAAATACCCAAAGTATGGAAACTTCTATAAGATTATATTGTTCCAAGGGATAATAAAATGTATTTTTTTCAACGAAAAACCATTTCTAGTGTGGCCGGTCACACCTACACCTAACTAAGCCGCATTACACAGCCCAGTGAAATGAAGGCCCACTAGGATATTCGCCACAAAACTGCCGCAAGGAGTATAAACGGGAGGACTGCCAATGCTTCCGTCTCTTGTTTCCACTGTAATATTTTCCTTAGTTGAGTGGCATTCAAAACACAAAGGCTTTTTATAGAATATCCTTTGTATTTTATTAAACGCGTGATAGTTTATTTATAACGAACATTTAAAATCGACGGCGGAATAAAATGTAAGATCTAACACCGTCACAACGCTGCGTAGGGCGAGTAGTTCCAAGGCTCAGAAATAGCAAAGTACACAAGTGCCCTAACGCGTGCATTACGCAGCCGGCAGCAGAAACAATAATCTCTAATTGCGCTCAATAGCCATCCTATATACCTGCGGGTGATGCAAAAACTACTTTTTAGTAGGCACCTCGAAGCAACCCGGCTGGTAATACTGCTATAGAACTCGGGAACGAGATCCCTCGTTCACATTAGTGTGATTTTATTGCAGGTTAGCAATCTTGAGAGTATACCTTGCCACACCTTCGTTGTGCGTTCATACTTTGAACCTCATTGCAACTACGGACGCTGCAGAAATCGTGAACAATCCTGGAAATCGAGATTACAAGAAGGTTTCGCGTTCGGCGTTAAGTAAAGCACAAGCTTCATGGAATGAAGAATCTCGTAGTTCTCAAACAACCGATATTATTAAGGACAGGCTTGGCGGTCACCAATTTATTATCGCAAGAACCACAAGGTAAAACTCCTTCGTGTGCCGTTCGAATACAGTGTTAGACGAAAAAGAAAGTGCTCTAAAAATGATTCCCAAGAATTTGAAAATCCCAAGCTTTGCGCCTGTTGAAATTACATATTTCAAAGAATATGAAATAGCAATGAGCTCTCTTGCTCGCTCTCTAGATATATTGTAGGGAGAGGAAAGAGTCTACATGGGAATTTTTATGCTAATTATTACAGTTTGCCTGAACTTACTGCAGAACGTGAGAAAGAAAGAATTGTCAGTGCGTGGCCCTCTTGGCATTGCCATTGATAGTGGAATTAGGAAAAGATTCAGCCAAGTAACCGATACCGATCATAGTTTGCTAGCTGCTGCATTCTATCCTTTTTCTAAGTTCAAGTGGATGAACAATGATGAAAAATTCAGTTACAATGTGGAAAAAATGACCTTAGAAATCAAAAGTATCACTACCATGTCTTCTGAAAGTAGCAGCAGCAGCAGCACGGAAACTGAGACGGATGAGGATTATTTTTGCTCTCTATCCAAAAATGATGAAGGCACCAAAAAAATACTTCAAATGAAATAAAGAAATGGTTGATAGAGCCTGTCATTAATCGGTCCAAGTATCCAGTTATTCATTCGGCCATGTTTCCAACTGTAACTTTATTTCGTGCTTCATAAAGTTCAATACGTCCATTCCTTCAAGTGCTCAAGTGGTGGCTGTCCTTTTGCAAATTTTTCCCTTTCTAATCTTCTCCTTTCTTCTATTTCTTCCTGTGACATCGCAGCTCATACTTCAGTTTTTCTTACATTGTCCAACTTTCTTTTCTCTTCACTGCTTTCTTGCGACGAAGTTTGCTTCTTTAGACGCTTTTTTTCACGATCACGGTCCATCCTTGCTTCGCGTTCTTCGTAAGTTTTTTCAGAGATAGCTCTCCTCTTGAGCTTAGAATCCATGGCTCGAACATTAGCTGTATCACTGGTATTTTGCTGAGGCCTTTGTCTTCTTTTCCTCTCGCTTGCTAGTCTGCGTTTCCTTCCTTTTGGTGCTTCTTCCATTGTTCTAATGAATTTTTCAGATTCAATTTGTATCCAAAAACATAATTGTAGTTGATACAGCATATCCTCGTTCTACGATATCAAAGCCGTTCAGGAGCATTTTGCCGTTGGGAAAAGTTATATTTTGTTTATTATTTTGGGCTGCTGCAGGTAGTTAATGACTTCTTGATGAGGAAAACCTTTTTCCAGCAATTTACTAGGGCAGAAGGGCAGGCAGAGGCATTTCCTGGCAAAAAATATCCAAAATAGCTTATGCACGACAGGATCGAAAACTCAATCAACGATACAGCAATTCATGTACCACGCTCAAAAGAGGGATATTAACAAATCAAATAATACCGAGCTATTTTTCAAAGCGAAGCGGTTTTTTTTAGAGACTCACGGTGGATGAGGCAGTCGATGTAAAGGTGCTGGTCCAATAGTATAGGTTAAAGTAGAAACATGCAGTAATGAAGTAGAAGAAGAGAGTATCTATGCTACCTATTAAACGAATGTTTCCCCATCTTGCATGGGAATAAAAAATTGTAATGACCCAGCACTGGGTTCCGTATCGTGACTACCCTGCAGTGACCCAACTAAGGGCCTCTACTCCGAATATTTGGCCTCTATTCCGCGCCAGAGGCCTCTACTCCACGAAGTTTCAATTGCTTCGAAGAAATCCAACTGGAAAAATATGCCAAATAGCTTATGTAAGACAGTACCAAAAACTTTAATACAGTATTTTGACTTTCGAGTATATATTCTAGAAACTATAAATGCCATCGTATTTTGGGGATGAAATTTCACGATATCTCTTCTTCTTATTCAGTAGACGAATTTTCTCCTATCTAAATCCTTAAGAGCGTGACAGAGAGACGGACCAAGCAAGCAAAAAAGTAAGCAAGCAAGCAAGCAACAAACTGTGTATTATTATATAATGGGATGTGGATACTTAAATCGCTGGATGACTATAATATACGCCATTTTTCTCCGTTATTAGCTTTCTTCTTCTACACGGCCATATTATCAGTAGATGTGATACAGAATAGAAGTTCTGTGAATATTCATGAAAATTATTCCGGTTCGAATAGAATAGAATAGAATAGAATAGAATAGAATAGAATGAGGCTATAGGAACGAACCTTCTGGCCCATTCTTGGGTCGGATAATTACTTCGATAATTATTCGGTTGTTTTACCCAAGTCCCATGCCGTATTTCTAGCTGCGTCAACCATGTCGGCCGCGGGATTCGAACCCGGGTCTTTCCGCTCGCAAGCAGATTCGCTCACCAGTCGACCAAGCTGGTGATGTTAGGTTTAACCCACACGCACAAGTTAGGTTTAACCCACAGGCACAAGTTAGGTTTAACCCCCAGGCACAAGTT
>VCRD01000323.1:302092-346678 GCA_006783055.1 Trinorchestia longiramus
CTACAAGCACAAGTTAGGTTTAACCTACAAGCACAAGTTAGATTTAACACGTTGAGTGCGATACGACCCGCCGGTGGGTCGCTCAGGTTAGGTTCTATAATTTTTTCAAGGCTTTCTAGTGACTGTGTGTACAAAGTAAAGATTTGCACCAGCTAGGCAATCGCAGGCAACGTGTTAACCCACAGCACAAGTTAGGTTTAACCTACAGCACAAGTTAGGTTTAACCTACAAGCACAAGTTAGGTTTAACCTACAAGCACAAGTTAGGTTTAACCTACAAGCACAAGTTAGGTTTAACCTACATTAGCGTTCTCCTTCCATGATAGTACCATGGGTGAAACTGAAAAATGTATATCATCTGATAGATCCTTAATTTTATCATTTTTATACTGTGAAATTTCCACGGGTACTATCTAGGCCACAGTATCGGTAGATAAGATACAAAATAAAAGTTCTGTATACCGTATGTCTCACAAAAACCCGAACCCGTATGTCTTGTATCAGTAATACCATCATAAGAATACCATAAGCATTTTATTTCTAGCAAAATTTTCGCTGAAAATTAATCTATAGAAAAGAGCATACAATAAGTCGAATGATGGTATTACTGATATGGGAAAATAAATACTCGGTTCGGGTTTTTGTGGGACATACTGTATATGTATATAAATGCAATCATGTGTTTATAAATACGTTTCCTGTCTCTCTCACTGATGCATTAGATTGGGGGAATTTAATTGCAAACTAGTCATTGCAACTAAGCTGAAATAAAGTGTTTATCTTGGGCAAGTATTGACTTCTTAAGGGAACGGGTATACATGCATTTTAGGCATGGTGTTGTGGATACCAAAGGCTCTAGATTACTATAAAATACAGGATTTATTTTTCGTTATTAGTATTTTTTAGCTTCAATTTGAAAATTCCTTCGGAATGGCAGTGTCGACTGGCAAATGAAAAAACAAATTAATTAAAAAAGACGTGAATTTCCTGACATGCTGGCGTACTAGTTTCTGATAATCATCATTGACCCGCAAGTGTGTTTCACTCTATAATTTTGTACGTATCGTATGGTCACTAGCAATAAGAATCTATAAAATTTGTAGGTGCTTCATTTGCGTTCACATGAGCTCATTCAAAGATCACGAAACGAAAAACGTTTCATGTATCACAATGACATGAATTTCCGGCTTCAGGACGGAAGACGTAGACGCTGTTCCAAAAAAATTTTTGTTTTTACAAAAAGGAATAATTTTCAGGGTAACAATATCTTTTCAGTGAGGTAGAGAACGTATGCGTCGTGATTCATTGTGGTGGCCATGATAGCTAAGTAGTGAGTCGCAACATCAGCTAAAAGTAAAATTGAAAACTAGTTCAATACAGTATTCTGATTCTGGCTTGCTTTTTCCATCTTTATTCGAAAAATATACATACCAATGCAATTACAGAACATTCATTGCATGAGGGAACCAATTTTCAAGAACAATAATTTATCTTTAAATATTGGGTGTTTCCTTAATTTGTTATACAATCGTGTGTTGAAAAAACTGTTTTTATCATAAACTGGTTCTAGAAGGATGAGGAGTAAACATTTTATTTGTTTTCAAATTAGACTGAATTGAAAGATGTGTAAATTTAAGAACTCTCTCATTTCTGGGAATTTTGAGCGTGATGCAGAGAGAAGAGATGCAGCAGCAGCTGCAGTGTTGAGGCAGAATATAAGGGCGAGGGTCTCTACACACCAGCTGTACTCTCAGCCGTCCTGCAGTCATAACCATAACCATAAAAATTAACCAAATTGACTGGCCATAACGAAGGCATGACGAAATGCGATAAATAGGCATTGTTTATGGGACAAAACAGAACTCTACCGGTCAGCAGATGGGGGTCATTGTAGAGCATCTAATGGTCATGGGAGAGCACCAGTTTGTCTGCTGACTTCAGCCCTTTTGTCAACAGTCTGAAGAGAAAATGATGTTAATTTGGATCTTCCATGGTTCTTTCCATTTTGACGCATAATTTGGTGTAAGTACACTCATAATCGCAAATCGAAAATTAAAGAATAGAATTCAGAGCTCCGTTATAACTGTTGATGAAAGTAATTGTCTTTCTCGCTTTTCTAAAATAGTGAAACATTTTTCGTGACGTGTTTGGGCAGGATCTTAATATTGGGACTGCAGTCAGTCATCAGTCCTTATCTACTTGCTGTCCTACATTTCGATGGACAATTTCAAATGTTTTGCCTTGTTGTTAGTCCCTTGACTCTTTAGTAACATGGACTATTAGGGTACAACAAGGAGCTTCTTACTAATTAAACTTTGAACACTGCGTGAATATGATTTTACTTTCGAAAGACAAATGAACATTTTTCTGTTTTCTAGTGTCACGAGTGTTCAAGATTTGTTCAAAGTTAATTCAGCACCTATTTGTTCCGACTATACCCCAAACTGCTGAATAATATTCTGATGCTGCGTCAGGTGATCATCCATTTCCGGAGCCCGTATAACATACGAGGTCATCACGTGTACTGCTGGGCTCAGACGGAACTCACACGCCGGCATTGCAGCCACCAGGAGAAGTTACAGGAGGAATGCGGGCAGCACCAAATGCTTCTGTCAGTGTGAACTACCTCTGAGTGTCGAGGCTTGGATGCTGTGCCTGGGAAAGCTCTCACGCTGCGCATTGTGGAGGCTGCATTGCTGTGCATCATTAGCACCTGATGAGCATCATTGCTTCACAAGCTTGTCAACAACCACAGCTCTGGAGGCGCACTGTCAGATACTAGTTCCCTGACTATGCAGGTAACCAAAGCCTGCAACCCCGCTTGGCTTTATTATGCGCTGATTATTCCCTAGTTCTCTTTTTTTGGCCCTTCTTACAGTTTATAATGAACAGAACTCATACATTTTTTATTATCATTTTTGTTCACTTTTAAGCCTCGGTGGAATAACGACTTGAGATTTATTAAACTGTTTCTTGCTGATACTTTTTTAGTGCGTGAGTTTGGTTCACTTACTTTTGAGGAAGAGAGTAGGGTTTGTTCTGTTAGTTCTTTTATCTTGTCATCAATATTCTGTAAGCAAATATCATTATTACTGCATTGTAATTTGTAATTCGGAACGTCCACCACCACACTCGCGCTTAGCAGTAAACGTATGTTGACGAGTCATTTTTCTTAGAAATTAAATTCTCATTAAAGAAACATTATTCTCAAACAATATTCATTTTACTACCAATATGGGATCGGCCGAAAAGATGCTCATATCGCTCATAGCTTTTCCATGGTAACCTAAAGTGTTTGTACGGCAATCATTGTCGAAAACGGGAGAATTGGAAAGCATGTGTTATTTTTGTTGTACTAGATCTGTAGCATATAAGTCTGTACTCCAACAGTTTTGTGCTGCACAAAGTCTGTATTGAACTATGTTTTTTATGAGATGTGTCTGCAAGGTGTGTACTGTACAAAGTGTGTTTTTACAAGGTTTGTACTTTACGTAGTGGAAAGCATGCCGTGATATCCATATCATCGTTCAAATTTTTTGAATATTTTCCGACTAAAACAAATTATATACTGTTCCAGTTTCTCCAGTACTTTTTCTACCTTTTTTGTTATTAAAATTTTTTCACATGGAATGTTTCTCCGTCTATGATCGATTTTTCAGCATTACTGATGGACAGGCGCTAAATGCACACCTTTTTTGCTTAACACACAACTTTAAAGTTTAATTTCCATATTCAATATTTTTTTACAGCAAGTGCATCCACTCTTCAGCTTGTAAATTTCTAATATTCGTTTGTGCATTCGTTCTGAAGTAACAGCGTTTTCATTATTCACATACAGCCTCTCTACAGATTGATCCATTCAGATCAGATGTATTCCATGAAAATGGAGGAAGAGAGATTCAGAAAATAATCAAACATCCAATTTTTTTAAGAGGTGTTGCTGTGGAGGAAATCTGCAAAGAGAATATAGGAGCCTGGGTGCAGCGGTGAGGTTAGCGACAGAATATTTTCACATTAGATTGGAACAAGTCACTGTAGGAACAGACAGCATAATACTGTGAAGAGTGGAGTGTATAATTTGTAGCAGTAAAGGATGTCAGAGTAATATTAACCACAGAGGAAAATTGATATTGTACCAGCAGAAGGTGCCCGAACAATAATAACTGTAAGAGGATTATAGCATTGCAGTAACAAAGTGTCTGATGAATTGCGTAGACTGAAATATCACCGTCAGTATCCGACCATCACGCGGCAGAATGCTCAATTAACGTACCAAAAGAGAAATCGAAATCCCACTTGATTACCTACCGTATAAAGATTCTATACACACCAGAACTATTCCAGGAAAAACTATGGGACAGGCGGAATGAATTCCGAAGCATGGAAATAACTGATAATGTTGACATTCAAGTCTTAATTTTCAATGAGAATTTCTTAGGAGGCTCAAACGAATGCGCACCATGCACTTCAAGGAGAGCTAAACCAAAACGTACCGACTGGATAATAGATGAAATAAAATAGTTGAGAAGTGTGCAAAAAACTCACCTACACGAGTTTAAATGTAATAAATTAAACAACTCTCTACGAGACCGTTATAAACATCATGAAATGGCCCTCTGGAAAAAATGTAACGAAACAAAACGAAAGCACTTCCAAAAATAATTACTAACACCGAAGAAACACCCAAAACGAACCTGGGAAATCATCAAAGAAATAGCGCAGTACAAAGATATCGAAGACGAAAAGAAATTTAAAAATCCATTGGGAACAACCACTAATTTCAACACTCTTTTCTCTGAAGTCGGTGCAAAAGTCTTTGACGAAGTATCCAAATCTACTCTACCTAAATCTGTTGATGTTGGCCTAGGTCCTGTCCCATTCCAAAATACAAGTAACACATGGAGACCAAACTCAGTTAGTATACAAGAAATACGCAAATTCTTATACTCGTTGAAGAATGCAAAGGCAGTTGGACATAACATACACCTTGAATACATCAAAGACAGTTTCAGTGTTACAGCACCATTGCTTCGTTTGATAACCAATACTTCTATTGATACAAACAAATTTTCAGATCAATGGAAACATTTCATTATAAAACGGTTGCATAAAGCTGGAGACGTCAAAACTGCTCCAAACTACAGACCATTTAGCCTTTTACCAGTCTTAGCACTCAAGGCGAGCTGCTTAACATCGCCGAAAAAATATGCAGTGACATACACAAAAAGAACGTCACTCTTTTGCTTTTGCTTGACCTCTCCAAAACTTTCGACACTGTAGAACATACACGGCTTCTGCAAAAAATCTCTAACTTAGGAATCGACACACAGTGGTTTCAGAGCTATCTATCAAATCGCTCTCATGCAGTCCAACTAGAAAACACGACCTCACCACCCATACAAAACGATTTCGGCGTTTCACAAGATTCTATTTTCGCCCCACTTCTGTTTTCTATTTTCACCAATGAATTTCCTTCCATGCTCTCTAACACAAGAATTTCTTTGAACGCAGAGGATGTACATATTGCAATAACAGGCGTTCCGGTCAAACTACCTCATACGAACACAAATGCCGAATGTCTTTGAAAACACTTGAAATCATGGCACTACCAAAATGGTCTCAAACTTAACGTAAGCAAAACACAGTGCATGATTTTTCGTTCCAAGAACACAATAAAAAAGACACAAAATTTAACCCTAACGTTAGGAAATGACATTATTAAACCAGTGGGAAACGTAAAAATTTGGGTGTCTGGTTTGATCAAAACATGTCCTTCACTTCCCACGTGGAGAAGACATGAAACAAAATTAATGGTACATTATTGTTTCTTCATCACGTGAAGAACATGCTTGACGAAAAAACTAGATTGTTAGCCATTCAATTTTTAGTGTTATCGCGCTTTGATTACAGCGACTTCGTCTGGGGAGATATACCTAAAGGTCTTCTAAAGAAGCTACAGAAATGTATGAATTTTGCTGCTAAAGTATTATGTAAAGGAAATTTCAGGAAAAACTATCATATAACCTTTCTCACAAAAAAGCTCAACTGGACCCCGATAAAAAAAGACTATTCATTCACAAGGAGGTCATATATGTATTTTCCTCTCTATATCGCCCTCAAAATTCAACGCAAGTTGTTAAATTCCATCCAATCACTACCCAGGGTATAAAACATAATTGGAAACACGATGTTATCATCAGCATCTGCTTGTCCGATGCTAGACAAAGGGTTCTTTCAATTTCAGGTGCATTGCTTTGAAATAAACTGCCCACCCGTATGAAGGAAAACCAGTCACTGAAGAAAAAAAAACATGATGCATCATTTTCGAATATCAAAATAGCAAACAAATGCTGAAAACTTACTACGTTACTATGCAGGATTAAACGAAATTGAACAAAATTAACTTGGTAAAGAAACAAACTACTTATAGGTGTGTACCATGTGTTCGTGTCATACAATTTCAGTGTAAACTGAAGAGCAGTTAATGATATTCGAACGAAATAAACCTAAAATGTCAAACTCGTGCTACTATTATGCAGCCCTAGACTTAAGTTAACAAATTCAAATTTGGAAAAAAACGATACATTTTTTACTTTCAAATCAGTGCTTATTAATTAGTGCACATTTTACCTTTCCAATGTTTCAATGTTCAAAATGCAAAAAATTGATAGTAAACAAACCGTAGTTTAATTTGTGCTTGCTGATCAGTTTATTCTTCTTCTAAAGCTTTCAGTTATTTTATTCTTATTTTCCAAGGTGTAATCAGAAAGTTCATGCGTCAATGTTAGTAAATATTTTGTTACAATAAGTGAATATGAAACCTCAGAACTTAGTCTACTACAGCTCTAATTATCTATATCAATATCTAAATTTTGATAATTTGTGACATGTTTTAACCTTTCACTCACATAATGTTTTTAGCTTTTCTCTGATGTGTATCATTCCATGTTATTAAACGTAATGATATTTACAGTTAACTGTAATAATCATTAAATTTGACAGATCATCAGGAAATTATACTAAGCAGTCGACCAGTAATTAGAAATTACAATTTCATTTTAATTACAATTTCAGGTTTTTACTTTTCACCATCATTTTTTAGGTCATACTCTGATGTAAAACATCCACTTTTATCAACACGATGATGTCAATTCTAAGCTGTGTCTAAATGAAATAATCGTTCATCACCTACAATGCATAGAATACCAACCACGTCAAAATTTACAAGAACGTCACGACATTAATATTACCTGTATTTATTTTTTAATTTTGGTGTTATCATGAAACTTTTGGGCCTACTTTAGTACATGTCTTTGAAATAATAAGATGATATGAAAAATTAGAATTTTCTATCACAGTGACTCTACTCTGACAACTGATATTTCATTCCTTTCAATTCATGATATGTTTGAACTTTTTCTCAATACATAACTTGTGATATTATTAATACCATGAAGTTCTCCTAAATATTTCATCGTTTTTCACGAATATAATTCCTATATTTAGGCTTAAATTCAATTTTTCGGTTTCACTTCATAGTGTAATCATAAATTTCATGTGTCATTGTTAGTAAATGTTTTGTTACAATAAGTAAATGTGAACCCTCATAACTTCTGTCTACTACAGTTTTAATCATACTCTAGATATACATCATTAATAATTTGTGACGTGTTTTAGCTTTTTGCTCTCATTTTTTAGTTTTCTATGATGCGTAAGATTCAATTTTACTAAACGCAACGAAGTTTTCTATTATTTATGATAATAATTAAACCTCATGAATTATTAGCATCAACATTAAGCGTTCGACCAGTGAATTATAAATTGTAACTTAATTTTACTCAGATTCGTGTTTTTGAATTCAAGAGTTTAGCCTTACTATGATACAAGGACCTCAAACTATAACATTTCACTGTATGTAAATTCTTCGAAAGTCAACGCTTTGTTACAGTTTAAGATGAGCCTAGTAATTGTAAGTTGTGCCTAAAGAGAATAATCGTTTGCATCTTATATTTATCTACTATGGTGATATTAGGATTTACAACAACGTCACCACTAGCCATAAGATGTAGCTTTATGATTTGAAAACCTGATTAGAATAGAATAGAATAGAATGAGGCTATAGGAACGAACCTTCTGGCCCATTCTTGGGTCGAATAATTACTTCGATAATTATTCGATTGTTTACCCAAGTCCCATGCCGTATTTCTAGCCGCGTCAACCATGTCGGCAGCGGGATTCGAACCCGGGTCTTTCCGCTCGCAAGCAGATTCGCTCACCAGTCGACCAAGCCTTGTACTATAAATTTATTCTGTACTCTGTGATGTATCGGAACAGAGTTGAGTTATTATTTATTTTTTTGTCTTCTGCTGGTTTTGCAGTTGTAGGAGGGGACTTTGTGGCTGTTTAGATATTCGCCCAGAAATATTTCGTTGGTTTTCTTCTGTCAATTCACAAGGACGATTGGACCGTTTCATACGTTGTGTTGATTTGCAAGATTTCCATCTGCATATAACATTACCGTATAAATTAAAGATACTAGTGCAATGCCCGTTAATAATTTCTTCCCAAACGAATCAGTTTTGGGGTTGGGAAGAGAATCAGTTTTCTATCGGACGAACAACGTCTTTCTTGCTGTCGAAGTCTTGCTGCTTCTCTCTAACGGTTGGACACGTTTATATCCATGTTGGCCATTTTTGCCAGAATTTTATTCTGAAATATCCTCTATTATCTCTTTGATGCTTTTCAAGAAAATCACAATTCCGAAAACAGTAACTCAATTTCCAAAATCTTTGGCCTTATACTAAGTGCTGGCCAGGTTGCTGGTCAAACTAATTTAAAACATTTCTTTTTGCATTATCGGTTAAAAATATCAGAGCATCATGATGAATTTCAACAGAAAAAGGTCCAACGAAAATTTCTATTTGTAAAAATAATCTGATTTTGTATTCTGGATACCAGAATGCAACTGAAAGGGAATTGAATTGCCACATAAAATATAGTATAGATTATGATATTATAGATTAAGGTTAATCTATTGTAGTATAGATTAAGGTTAATCATAAATTTTCGTTTGCCGAACCTTTATTACGGTTATAGCAAATCTTTACTAAAGATCTTGACGGACCTACTTATTTTTTCTCGTTTATTGGGTTTGCCCTACAGTTAGAGGATTGGAAGTGACACAATTTCTAGTTTCTATGTTGAATGTGCTCAGCTTATTATTTCTAGAACATTTCAGTATCTCTGAAACTTTCGAAAATATCTGAAACTAAATCAGTTTCTTTTTAATTGCGTATCTTAAGCCTCTGCCGTGCACTATTTTACTTTTTTACTTCAAATTTGACAGCAATTAAATCAGAGTTCTATTCGTTGCATTGAATTGACTATCAAATCTACTTATAATAGATAGTTCCGGTGGAAATTCCAAGGTTTAAAAGTGATAAAATTAAGAGGTTTCAAGTCATAATTGCGTTATAAGTTTGATTAGATTTGACTAATTTGAAATTATTATATATGAAGACGAAAGTATGAAAGATTTACGACCAATTAGTGGCGTAAATCAATCATGAATATATAGAACTTTCATTCTGTATGTGATGTATGTATGTGAATGAGATGTACTTTCATTCTTCCCGTACATCTGTGGTTATTTTTTGCGCGCCTGTTCTTTTTAATGTGCAATTTAAATAAATGTTTGACCCCTCAGTATCCCAGAATAAAGTGATTACGCTCTGCTAACAGAACCTCAGTTGACAGCTTATCTATGAACCTCTAAAGGCTCTGAAAAATCCAGTGTTGGATGATTCAAGTTCGACTTGATTGGTGATGTCAAGTGTTTTTATTTAAAGTTTGGAGCCTGTGTGTTATCTGTGAATAAAATGCCCCAGTAAACGAGATAGACAAAAATTATTATAACACTCATTCATACAGTCATGACCGAGCATAATTTTAGCATTAGTTTTTAGACTTCATGAAACGCTAATTATTCACCAGTAAAATATTCAGACCAGCTTACTTACCAAAAGACAAATACTCAATGGCATAAAAGGTTTAAAAATTATGATCATCTTTTGCAAAAAGAGCATACATTGCATGTAGTATTGACTATGAGTGAAACGCTCTCTCCGGATGAGAAAGTTTTCTTTTACCGTCTAAAAAAATCCGTGTAGGACTCATATTCGGTGTTAATGTTACGGAGGGACAATATTATTCATGGGAAATTATAGTTCAGTATAATATTAAGAACTATCACAGAACTTAATTTCGATACGATCTCCGGCGCATTTGTGAACTGACCAAAGCTTCCATTAGCTCAAACATGATTTAAAATGTCCTAGTCAATCAAAAGCCACTTGATTTTCAGTATGTATCAACCTTGTGGCTTTAAATTTTATGTTGAATGTTCGCATACTTTCATTAATTTTGTCCGTAAATATATACTGACGGTAGCCTCGAGTTCTTATAAATTCTAGAGAAGGTGCAACCAATGACAGCCTTCAAATTCCGGCTACTACAGCCAGCATTCCTTCTTCGGCAGCGACTTTGCACCTGTCATTGATATAATAGTCACTCTGATCCCGGGAGGTGCAACCGCCATTAGCGGACCATTAGCCACCATTATACGCTCATAATGTGGCAAAGCAGCCCTCCCTTCGCACTTAGATCATTACTCACTCTATAAATCGATTAGAGGATTCCTGAGAACACGCTTTCAGAAGTCTCAATTGTAGTATTATGTTAAGTCCAAACAATCGCTCAAGCGAGAGAAAAAGTTATTGCAACTCAATAGCTCCAGAATAAGACTGGGACACATTTCGATAACACCCTTTGTGATATGAAGAAGCAAGCAGCTATTGACTGTGATTGTTAGATCGTAAGAAATTTTAAGCTTAGCTAAAGAGTGCTTCTTTATCTGAATCGATAAAAATAGCGTTGGCAAATGCCATTCAAGATCCCTGTGCTCTTGAGCACGATGAAAATGCAACAAGAGTAGTGGAACTTGAGATCGCTTTATCTCAACACGCGTGCACCAAAAACGCAAGCTTTCATTGATGAAGAAAAGGTGTTTATGGAAGCACAGCAGGGAAATCCTGCATACAGGAATGAGGGGTGAGTTTGATCAGTAGAAGGTCGCATCAACATTTCACTCCACTAGAAATTCTGTTAACGAGTATATTCTGCTCTAAGACCGAGCTCGTCAACAGAAATGTTTGCAGAATGAATACATAGTTTTAATTCAAATGAATGCAAAGCATGTTACCATGTCCTCAAGGCCAGAAATAATTATAAAAACAAATTTATTGAAAATTTAAAATTTTTAATGTTTCTGTAAAGAAACGTACATTGATGATGGTGGATAGAGAAATTGAGGCAAATAAAAGTAAAATCGTTATAATATACCATGTAATGTCACTTTCGCTGTCGGCACGGAAGTTGATATTGATCGACCATGAAATTCAAAAGAGACGATGTTGTCCCTTATTTACTAAGTTTTTATTTGTGTCATAAAATTTTCGATATAGATCATAATTATGTAGTGAACGATTAATTTCAACAACTAAAAATCGACCTTAAAAACAATCCAACAATCTAGCCAACCGACACCTGCACGCTCACTTGCTTTTTATTGGCGAGGGAATGTTTACTAGGAATCTTTGGAACATATGTAGATTTATATACGCTTGTGCGTGAAGGTTTCTTCACGGGGCGTCGCGATGGTTGGTTTAGAAAATGGTGATGAAACAAGTGAGAACTGCTTTAAGGACAATTTCTTCTTGTTCATTCATACATGAAAAGTCTTCGTTCGTAAATGCAATCGAGAGCGAAAATTCAAAAACTATGAAAATTTGCGAAAGACACGAAAAAAGTAAATGGAAGGGTATTGGTAAAATTGAGCAGTGCCGATTTCTACTTAGTAAGCAGACACTTATTTGAAATTTATCGCTATGAAAGTATATAAACCTTTATTTTGCAGGAAAGAATGAATTGTGAATGAATTAAAATTCAATCAAAGTGCTAGCTTGTAATAAAAAACGTTACGAATTATCACTGATTTATTGAACACAAAACAATGAAGGACAATACTTTGCAGTTGCTTCCATTGTCACTTGTGGCCTAGTGAGCGATGCACACAAACTAGTAAGAAGGTAACAGCAGCTGTGAAGTTGACACGTCTGACTAATTTCATGATTCCATATAAACGAAAACCATTTCGAAAATTTATATATTGCTTACAGTTTCGTTTTTTTTAAATACCGAACTTTTCCATTCTCCAACATTCAAGACATTTAAAACCAGATATTAGCATGAAATTAATAGAACACATTATCGAAAATGTTTGCGCACATAATAAAGTTTACATGAGCAAACAACACTATTTCATACTGTTCTAGAAAAGCTAGAGCGAGATATCAAACAATAAATTCAGAGAATAAAGAATGATAATATTGTTTTGAAAACTAATTTGGAAATTATGATACAAATAATTATACCATTGACTCGAATGGTAAAAACCAAGAACATTTGATAAAGCATGCAAACCTCAGTAGATACGACCCCAGCGTGAGCAGCTTTAGCGAGGCCTTTGGATGTCTAAAGCGAGATTAAGGTCGACCCTTCATGCAATGTTAGAGAAATAAGGCTTATCTTAGATCGTTTCATAAAAACATACATCCTGCCTATGTTATAACATGTCACTCACAAACAAGGTAGAAAAAATTCCCATGATAAATAATGCATTTCCAGTCAGAGCCCCGATGATGTTGATCAGCGTGAAAGCTCACTCTAGTTCTCCCAGCCATGTATAAGTGGGAGTTCCGCTCTCTCCTTGTGCTTGTGAAGAGAAAGACACAGAACACGGCCGGGCCTCATGTGGGTGAGTGAATTCTTTTTCGTTTGCAAACATTGTCAAAATGTTAGGCTCGTTTCTTCACACACGTTCCCTACAGACTGTATATTTACTTACATGGCTCTCAATCTACTCTACCCACGTACCCAACCAGTCCTTTCTGCCTCAGTTTATCTCAAACACACCTTCGTGCTTTCAATTTCATCTCTTTGCACCAAAGCGCCGCTGTTTGATTTTCATTTCATATCCTAATTCATACTCGCAGTTATACTATGTTATGTATTAACAAAAATTTCAAATATCTTGTCATAAATTTATTTTAGCAAATTGATGTGTTTTAGTTACACCGGCTTGAATGCTAAAGAAGGTAGCACCTTCCCCATTACCGAATTCATCTTATTATTTTATCTGACTGCACTACCAGATGGACGAATTTACCTCTTAATTAAATGACAATGTAATTAAAAGTTTGAGTCTGCTAAACATTACCCAGATGCAATTACCGCAAATAAAAAAACGGAAAAATAATCAGTATGTATTTTTAATATACAAAATACTTTCGGATACTTTCCATCGCTCCTTGCTTGTGAGTAGCGATTCTAGTAAACGAAGCTCAGAGCTACCTGCACGATAATATACACTGATAAGTTGATGGGGGATAATTATTATTTGATTTCATCAAGGACACACGTTGTAATCTTCACTATCAAATAAGGTCACAAATGAAAGACCTAACTTTCTATTACGAATGAAGTGGAAAACGAATATATGTCAATTTCTAAGGTGACTTCACAATGGGCTAACGTGCACTTTAAACTACATCTGAAATTCAAAAAGCTTCCCCAGAAGATAATGAAATCTAAATCAAACTGTATTATTCAGATTTAAAAGCTGTTGGACCATCTTGTGATGTTAGATCACGTGTTTTTTTATTGGCATATATTTCATGCGATCGTCAACTGATCGTTTCAGTGTGCATCTGAGTACATAAAATATTATGATTATATTACAAAAAATCCTTCGATTAAAAGCAAATCTCTACAGTTTTAAAAAATAAATGGAAATAAATGTCATTGAGTTTAGTATAATTGCAAAAGTACAGTAGCTACCTTCACTCTTGGCGAGTATAAAGGATTCAATGAATTAAAATTTCACTTGACGAAATCATCACTGTAGGTCAAAATAACGAACGCCTAAATAACAAGAGATGTAATAAATGACTTGTATGTGCATTCCTGGCAAAAATTAAACAAGTTCTGTTTTATTGTAACCTCGAATAAATATAACAAATTAAATAGCTTCAAAAATAACAAGTAATAAGAGGTGTATGTGTATATGTTACAATTTCCCATTATTTATTGTTTTTATCACTGTAAACTTGATTTTACTGACAACCAGCATGACAACTTGAAAATATTCTAGACGCATAATTGCTAGTGTTTTAATGAAGTAAAATAGAAAATATCCCACTAATTCTAAAGCCTGAGCTCCAAAAAGCAAGTTTGTCAACAAAATTAAACCTTTAGTCCACGTATCTCACTCAGTGATGTTTGACGTCATGTAGTGACAGTTATGAACAGCTCCTCTGAATATTTCACAGTCTTATTTTCAGTTTCATAGTCGCTTTCTATATATGCACATTTTCCATTCTAATGGAAATGTGTGCAGCTGTCCGTAAAACAGCCTTGCCTCTACGGAAGTGCGAGAGGAATGCTGATGCCGTCACATCAGCTTCGATTGAACGTTCGTTCAATGCCGAAAAGGGCCATCATTTTCTGGCATTTTCTGGTCGATTTCAATCCCCTAATTAGGGATGACAAGGTGGCAACACCTCAGTGCCTTCTCCTTTTGTCTGCCTACAAAAGAAAAGGGCACTTGACGACTTTTTTATCCGTCCGTTCTTTTCAGGAATGTTGGCAGGAGTGTTTGGAGGCGGACGCTGGTCAAAGGAAATCGGTCGCAATCCGTTAAATGCGAGTTTTACGGAGTTTCACATGCGTCCGACCTTGAGTCTGCTTGAAAATCCTGTGGTTCTTCAAATTCCTTCTCACAGTTGTCGAACCATGAATTGAAAAACTTTTCAACAATTTTCCGGTATTAATTTCTTAAATTTACTAATAATATCGCAAAATTTTTGGAGGCTTTTAAAACAGAATAGGTACAGAAAAAAAGTAATGTTAGACATATTTTGTGGTATCGAAAGGTATAAGGATTGAAATATAAGGATGTAACAATGTTTGTATTTCTTGGTGTAAATTTCATATTTGCTCTGAGATGGAATAATTTTCCCCCGATGTTAATATCATGTTTTATTCAAACAAAGAGTTTGTCTATTGCACTTCCGTAATTCTGTGAGTGCTACACAGATAATTCTGAAATAACATTTGACTCTGCGCCTTCGAGACCACACTTGCTGAGGTATTCTATGTCTACAAGAAGTGAGGTACATTCAGTGAGGAAGACAAAGCAGGGCGTATCGCTGCTGCGGAATGGCAAGGGCACTAACTGGCACAACTTGCGTCCTGTCGACAACTCGGATTCCCGCATGAACGCTGGGCCAATGAACCTCACTTCAGTCGTCTTGAATGGGCGTGTATTTTTTTCAGCATCCTCGTTACAATTTTTTGTTTGGAAAGAAAGAGGTAACATTTTTCCTCTTAGCTTCACTGGGAACAGACTTTGGCACGACGCTAGTAGACGTCGTCATTTGAGAACGACCTAAAATTTGAGCGCTGCTACAGTGAATTCACTATTTTTTGAATCCACTACTTCTTGAATTCACAATTCTTTATTAGTTGATCCTTGAGATTAAATTACTTTACAAATTTAAAATTAATATTGATATCTGGACAACGAGAGGCTGGAAAAACATTTTTTCTTACTTATAATCAAACCTACTGGGGATTGAAGTGAAAAATAATATGCTCTGCTCAAGAGGTTTCATATATTGTAGAAAAAGCTACAGCTTCTCAACAAATTTCATTGATTATATTTTTTATGGGAATTACTTTCATTATGTACAAACTTGATTCCTGCTCAACGAACCTAAGTGAATTGTTTTCGTCAGTGTTCTATAATAAATTACAGATCTTGAACTAACCTGTTTATCTTATGAAACTCAACAATATTTTAATTTTCTGCTACTGTCTGCAAAAGATAAGACACTACTAATTTCCTCTGCCTAGCTGCCAGCCCCTTCTAAATGTTGTCAATGATTGAATTATTTAAACAGCTCCGTTAACTGTGCTTGAAGCAAGCAAAAGAATAAACCCAGCATGGACCAAGCAACATATACCAACATGTCGGATTAACGCTTGTCCTGACAGTGAGGCAGTCATTAGGGGGAAGCTGGTAAGCCCCACCCGCGTTGCTTGATAAGCGAGATTCAGGAGGCGTACAGCTGGGTGCTGCAACATGTCAAGCGATTGCTCGCAACTCATGGTTAAGAGAGTGGATCGCCCACTATTTTAGAGTGAACTAAAACGGCTGGTCGAGTAGATTTTGATTCATTCCTTACAATTTCAGACGTGCTTTAGATATGCATTGAATATTTCGTGTCCAACAATTGAGAGACATTGTATTAATACAACTAACCAAACGCCAAATACATCAAGATCCACACGAGTTGAGTTTGAAAGTTACAATAAAAGAAGCCTACTCACGATAAATGGAAGCCCCTACGCATTAGTATGTGTGTGCTCAATCTTTAAAAAAGATTATGTGAGCATGAAAACAATCATTAGCTGTCTATACACATCATCGGACAATAGAAATCAACAGCATATGACTTTAATAAAACATTGTCAGAAGGTGCCATGAAAAGAACGTATAAACGACGGTGAAATTACATTGGAAAAAATAAAGGCACTTATACAGTCCGAATACTTTAGAATAGTCAGTAAATCAGGAGACTCTTCTACAGTTTTCTTTTGTAATAACTTCAAAAATGGGACGTGAACAACTGGGCTGTGTCGAGAATTTGCTATTGAATAAAATTTAAATTCTCCATGTCGCATCATACAGGGTTTGAAAACATGAGCTCGTTAAGAGTAAGATAATTATTGTTCAACTCAAGGATTGATCAGTTTCAGTGATTAAATTTATTCAAAGATGTTTTTTCATAAAAAAATGTATACGACGATCATGCGTAGTTGAATTAATTTTTCAGGTTTAATACGAATAACATTATCAGCAGAACTTAGTTCTAATCATTAGTTCTTAGTTCTAATAAAGCCAAAAATATTCACTGTTGGTGGAGAGTCAAATGTATAATAGAACAAATGCGCATAAAAACTAACTAATTGCAAACAGGGTACTAACTGAGAGCAGTATTTACCGTCGGTAAATCATTTTATCATAACTGAAGCTGTACTTTAGTATGAAGGAAATGTGAGCAGAATTAAAAAATGTGTTGTATGAATTGAATTGCCCCTCACTAGGGTTATTGTTATCATTAGTACCCTTCATGTCATTATTAATTCCATTCTACGTATCTTTGATATATATATATATATATATATATATATATATATATATATTACTATTGTCCTTTTCATTATGTTTTACTTTTTATTAATGACACTAAAATCATCAAAATTTTAATTTTTATTTTACTATTTTATGACGACTCATACTTTTTCAGCAGAGAAAGTGACGGATTTTATCGGTATGGAAATGAGTTAAATATTTTACTGTTAGTTTAGGGAAGGGAGTCCTAGATTTCCAATGATACTTGTTGCACAGCATCTGATGTCAAAGACTTTCATTAGGAAGTTTAGAAAACTTTTCATAATTAAAATAGATTAACATAAGTCAAGTTTGGTGATCGACGAATCCTGTTGATAAATTTTTCATGTTCTTGAATGAAATGTTCGAAGACAGTATGCGTACCTGATGCATTGCTTTTATAAATAAGTTATTTTATCTGAACACAAAAAATGAAATAAATCAGCAAACTAGAATTAAGTCCCGTAGCAAAATCATCTCCCTCAATAACGTACAAATGAAAGTAATGGAACTCAAAATTTCCTTCTGGCGCCAAAAGGCCTGGTGCACAATGAAAGGGAATCAGAGAAGCTTTGTGCTCTCACAGATACAATAAAGCGCGTCCATAACAAAACCCTGAATGATTGTCAGCAGCACTGCAGGCTTTAGCGTTCAGTAAACACAACTAAGAAGCGCAGTAAATGCACTTGGCGACGCTTGTTCGGGACAGCATCGTTCAAATTCGAACTGCTCATCAGCATAAAATATTATCCACGCAATGATGTCTTTCAGTGCAGTTAGTTTCAATTATTCTTCGCCGATGCTTGCAGTCACGAGTGTATGATAATTTAAGACATATATATGACAATACATGTATGTATACCGTCGTCGTCGTCTATTACTGCCGCTTCACCATGTACGTAATTCTGTTTTTCAAATGACACTCAAACGTATTGCATAGTTAAAACACTTTTTTTTAGAAATGCTATTGAAATTTTGAAAAAATACAAGCTTTTCTTTAATGACTCAAAAGCACTTCTACACGGCGTACAGAAATTTTAAATATTCCTGTCACTATCAAAGATTCTGTCATTGGATAGTTAAAAAAATTCTGGTATCTAAAGGGAAAAAAGGATGAGAGAGAATTGAATGAATCTACTGGAATATCCTGAGTTTAAAAAAAAGATACTTTGGTGGTCCACAAGAATATATGGGTCAAAACTCCCCCGAGTTGTACTTCAGTTTTGTAAGAGAGCGAAGTCGGGGTGAGGGCGACAATGAACCGTATGAGCTCGGGGCGTGAGAACCATTGAGTCTGCCGCGTCGGTTTAGAGATCAAAGGAAAATACAGAGGCCAACAGGTGCCCGATAGGCTCAATTTTATTCCTCACATTACTCCTTTCAAAGAGGAAATCTCATACCGAACGTGTTGAAAGAAAAGCCTGTGTAGGCTCAGCCAGACAAGCAGGAAATAACGGTTCGAAAAACTTACCAGAATGAGCTAAGTATCTTTCCTCACTAAGAAATATACTTACAGGAGGTAGGAAAACGTATTCCAAATTCTGCCACTTATGTTCTTACTGGACTTAAAGGTACTACCTATTATTTTTTCCCGTACTTGGTATTAGAGAGTGTTTCTTCTAGGCCTTCTAGGCATATATAACAGGTACTAATAAGATTTATTTAATTTGCAAACTTCGAAACCATGAATAAGCAGTGTTGTTTCCTGAAAATTCACTATCTTTAGAACTCAAGTAAAATAATTAAACAACAACATGATTATGAGAGCCGCTAAAAAGCAATTACGATGCAAGACAGCTTATTCGTGTAAGTAGCAATCAATTATGAATCAAGACACAGAAATTACGTTTTGAAGGCAATAGAAGGTGGTTAGAGTTCAAAACTCATATTTTATCATGCAACAGCTTATATTTCTGGCGTACATGAAGATTATAATAGAATAAGGCGATCAGCAAGCATTGTAACGGAGTAACATGGATCCATTTTTGCGTGAACTGAGATTGAAATATCCACACCCATGAGATGTGTCAGTTAAGGCCCCGCAAAAACCGTAACCCAGGCCTTCTGGGTAATTTACTGATCAAAGAAAGAGCTCTAATCTTGCCAACTAATTAGCTTGGTATGAGAAAAATGCACCGCGGTTGGGGTTTATCTGGTCATGAAATTCTAGATTAGAGCTTGAACGCTGATGTTCTAGTTTTTCACATTCGCTCTATGCTTTCAAGTATGTGAATGTCTTTGATGAACTTTAGAGAACTTATGTAGCCTATTTTGAGTAAGTTTTTTATAGGTGTTAAAAGACGAAAATTCATGTCTACACTTCATATGACTTAAAATGAATCTTTCTTCCACTATGCCGACGTGACATATTTCACAACTGTTCAAGTTTAGTCTTTGGCAACTAAACATACATTACTTCTGAAATGTGTATTTATTTCCTTGGTTCATTCAGAATGTTACAGAGAGACAGAGCTATTTAAAACTGGTTCCATAAGAAGCAGTCTTCGTTTAGCAGCTTCCAGAGGCTTCTAACAGTTACCGTTAGCGCTAAGAAGGCCTCTGATGCCACAATCACGTGCGCCCAGGCTTTACTAAAATTCAAAGCGGCATCACTACGTGGCGATAACTAAGCCTGCTTTTGGGTCCACTGAAACCCAACTGAAGTTTTGAACAAATGTGTGAGGTTGAGGATAGGCAGCCTGCGGCCACAGCTAACCGCCTGTCTTTCCCCGAAGAAATTGTACATTAAACTCACCATAACTGAAGTCAATTCTATGCCTAAATACACATTATAAACACAACGAAGTTGAAAAATAGCCATCAGTGGAAAAAAAAGGATATGAAAATAAACAATGCAACATCAATACATGTCGGAACTTTCGTCCATTGCGTTCTCGTCTAACGTTTGAGTAGAATATTATGCCACAATAATACTCGAATAATCGACTGAATAAACATAATTCAAGTCAGCATAAATTCTTTGCAGGAAATAGCTTCAATGTCACGTGTAACTGCAAAATCATTTCTGTCATTGTAGATCGGCAACTCAAAATTCGTAAGCATTACTATTCTGAGAGCTAAATGCGAAATTCAGGTTCATTCCTACTCGTACTTCAGTCTCATAATTAAAATCAAACGGCATGGATTTCAGAAAGCTCAGCTGCTATCCGTTTGAGATCGTCACTGCCAAAAGTGCTTCCATAAGTTTAGACCATTAATCCATTATTCCCGCAGTGCAATTACACCACAGGAGACAGAGAGGATGCGTGCAATGGAGGAACGGAGACGACAGGTTGCTGACAGTCATCATTGTGCTCCTTGAGAGAAGCGTCATGCGTTATTCATGCTGTGCTGACAGGTGCTCAGATGCACACAATAGGTGCTGACACAATACAAGTGGTTAACTTTGTTTACACGTCTTCTCTGACGGATCCCGCTGTGCTAGAGGTAGCACAGCCTCTACTCTGTAGTTTGTCAGGCATATCTGCATGTTGATGTTATTGCTCTATTCCTATCTAGAGGAATATATCAAGTCCACAACTGATTTGTAGGCAGACATGTCACCATTGGATCAATTGTCTGGCTACTGTTCACGCTATTGCCCTCGCTGAGGTAAGAAATAGATTATAGTGGTTTATGAATTATTCAAAACTATATGATAATATAAAGTACAAACTGAACAGGTACAAATATTTTCCGTAGCAGAAACTCAGATCCTTTCGAAACGCCTATAACAACACTTTTATTATTATTCATGAGGCATGTTTGAATGTATAGCTCCTGAAATGCGGTATAATAACTTTGAGCCCAAAACAATGCGGAAAATCAAGATCGATGAATAAAAGTTGTCTTACCTATATCATGATCGAGATAACTCATAAAAAGGAAATCTTGAACATCAATATCAATATCACAAATAATAGAGATCTTAAAAATCAAGTTCAAATTGCAATTTTCTTCATAAAAATCATGACTTGATTTTGAAGATCAAAATCATACCCTTCTCTGGTGGAGGTCTAGTGCTTCTAACAGAAGACCCATGTAAAACCTCTAGAATGTGTTTAAAATAAGAATTGAGAAACTTCTTATTGCTAGAGTTTCTATTTTAATCCTACTTCAAAGGCTTTATACAGCGTAGTGTACAACTAA
Source organism: Trinorchestia longiramus (assembly GCA_006783055.1). Lineage (NCBI taxonomy): Eukaryota > Metazoa > Arthropoda > Malacostraca > Amphipoda > Talitridae > Trinorchestia > Trinorchestia longiramus. The sequence continues at coordinate 323,594 of VCRD01000323.1, forward strand.
ATCCTGTTACTAAGTTCAGAACTAACTTTAATTTTAAATCTGAGTCTAACAACAGAAGTACAGGGAACAGAAATAGGCTAAGAAACTATACTATTTTTAAAATTATTTTGCTATTGAATTCTGACATGCCTGCAAAAGTGGAGAAAACAATCCAGTGGAGTGTAAAATATCTTCCTACTTTTCGTATTTGAAGCTGGCTTTATCAAGATCAATCAAATACTCATCAAAAAACAATTAACAAGGACTTTTTTTTTTGATCAAAGACAGCATAGCCTGGGATACCTGCTTACCTCAAGCGCTCTAATATTTGTGAAAATGTGAGTTAACTCAAGAATATTACCGCCCAATTTATCTAGTGAGGTTGAAACATTGGTGAGAACCATGCAGAGCAAAAGCTGAGATGTTATAAAGAGACCTACATATCAGATCCACAAGAGACAGCTTGCCACAGTAAGCCGTTTCTAAATCATGTTGACAATAGCACGCTGTTAAATAGAAATCTTTACAGATGAAAAACTGTTTATCCATGAGCATACTATAAATCATCGAAATGATTCAATATTTCAACAAGTCGTAAATTTATCCCTTCCACGCTAGGAATATATTCAGTTGGTTAGGGCGGCTAATTTGGAACTGTGCCTCACCTGTTTTTGTGTCGTAGGGAGTGAAAGTTAACTACAAATTGTTAATAAATCACAATTTAGAAGGTGCATTGATACCCTATTATAATGTAACTTTATGTGACGACGTTCAAATTTGGATAGCAGAATGAGTCACATTTCTTGTAAAGTCTTTAAGGGATGTGAAGACGAAAATCCTGTTTCCATAAACGAAGAAAAATCATCTCACTCCTCTGTTGATCTCACACTAATGATTGTTATTCGCGGTAATTTTTGTGCGCAAAGTTTGCGGCAGTGTTTGAGCTCTAGAAATAAAATTCAAAACGGAATGGGATATAATACCATCGAGAATTGAGTGTTCCACCATCCAAGACTTTATTTAAAGACTTCGATGGATGGTGAAAGCTAAGAGAAAGTACTATATAAAATAAAATTTTATTAAACCGTTTTGTAAAGTATTACTTACTACTTTATTTTTCTAAGGAAGTATTGCAATGATCAAGTTGGAGCGCAAGTATCATAATAACCGATTTTCGTTCAAGTGTTACCATCCGACATAAGCATAAGTAATAATACTTTTTCTTTCAGGTGATGAAAAGATTGCTTAGGACCTGTAGCTGTATCCTGCTCCTATGTTCGTCTCAGCTAAAGATCCCATTAGACATGTCTAATTTCATGACTTGACTGGCTGATATACGACTTTTGGGTAGGCTTGCTAATGGTGATCAGAAATGGATCCTTACCATAATGATCAAAGCAGCTGTTCTTAGCTCCGTCGATGAAACAGACATGCTGAGGAACCGAGTGGAGGGCTTCATATGAAGATCATATTGAACGTATGGTGGGTTATTAAATAAATATCTTTCACTAATTTTTTCATAATGTTTAAACAGTGAAACTAGTGAAATTAAGTTCCCTGTCTAAAGACCGTTTTTGTTAAAAGTGACTTCTTCGGCAACAGGAAGCACGTCCTCCACTACATGTATAATGAAAATGTCTGCCTTCGTGGGCTTCCCAAATATCTTTAGAAAGAGCATGGTGGAAAAATATTGCCTCAACCTCCGCATGTTAAGACGAGTATCTTGCATCGATATCAAAGAAATTTTACCGATTTGTTATTTATACGATTGTTGACTGACAGAATGAGGTTCGAAAAAGTAATGAATACCATGTTAATGCTTACATATTTTCATGGGCATATGTTTTTCCTGTTTTATATAGACCCTAAGATTGGATATTACTTTCTTTCCGACATCATAATATAATTTTGAAGAATGATTAGCTTCTTGTTTTTATAATAAAAGACCCCGGATTTCACTCAATTTTTATACTTTGAAATACTGACACAGAACTACATACATGTACGTCAGTGGGGTATAATAATTTATAATATTATATCGCTATGAAATTTGTTTTACATAGGTCTATAGGTCCATATACTGTAAAACAGAATTATGAAAGCCAGAAGTATTGCCATTAATTGATTCAAAGATGGTTAAAAAATAAGTAGCTTTTAATGGATTATGAAAACTTTGACATTCATACAAAATTTTTAATTTTCATGTATACCTATTAACCTAACGTAAATAAAAATTCTAGTGTTATAAAATCATGTATTTCTCCAATTCGCTGACATACGAGTAGTTCTGTGTGTGCGTGCGTGTGGTTCTGTGTGTGCGTGCGTGCGAGTGAGTGGAGGTATGCTTTCGAATTGATTCGTGAATGTAGGGAAATTTGGTTTTAGGTTATTAGGAGTTTTACATGTTTACTCTTTCTTACTTTCGGTACATGTTAAGAATGCCTTTTCTCTTATTTCATTGTTGGAAATGAAAGCATGGTATTTTGAAAGTTTGCTATTAAAAATGGTGTCTCGCATGTTGGTTCTTCATTTTTGTTTACCAGTGAGATCCCCTAGCAATCGAAAAATTATTACTCCAAATATAACTCTGTATCTGGTATATTTAAGAAACAAATCGTTTGTACTCTGTTGACAGCAAAACTATTTAAACTATTTCATTCTCAAGTACGATCTCTGAATTATTTGGTTACTTCTTCTCATGTAATTATCTCCATCCATCATTAAACATCACACTCGAAATGTGTTATTTCTAGTCTAAATAACATGTTTGAATGTTTTAATGTTACGTCGCATAAACTTCATTTTCTCGCCATTCTATTCAGTGTCAAAAGACATTTGTTTGCTTTCATTTTACCTTTAAAACGGGAGATAACTTTTCAATAATGTGTGTTTATTGAAACCGGTACAATAATTTTAAAATGAATCAAACGCCCCACAGAAGAATTCAGGATCTTTTTGCATCAATTCAAATAAACATTTCTTTCTATTCTAAGTATTTTTAGTTTGAAAGAAATTATTTCTTTCCAGGATTTCCTCTCATATGAAGTCACGCAGAAATGTTGAATGACCACAGGTGTTGAGTGAATCAAAATCCAATTTGTGTAGCCTGCACGTCTAACAGCCGTGCTTACGTAACGTTTGTACACTAAGCATAAATAACGTCCCTGACGTCGGAACTTGGCATTTAGTTCAGTATTTACGGTGCACAGAAAGCACAAGCTAAATTAAAATATTGTTGGTTGGTTGCTCACCATTACAACTCATTTATAGACAAAATTGTAATTGACTAACATGAAATATTGTATAGGAACAAACTGTATGTGAGTGCTGAGCTCAGAGACCAGCACTTGCAAGGTACATAAAACCTGTCACGGCGACTATACTGCCTGTTATCTTGCGGTGATCAGAGGGTGGGTGAGCAGAAGTAAAGATGCTGAGAAGCTGAAGGAGGTAAACACAATTAAACGCCCGGCGCTCAATTAGAAGGAAGTCATTAGAAGGAAGCACCCACACCAGATGCTCTATAAAGCCAGGCTCTACACACTTGCGGTCAGCCTGTGGCTACTGTGTGGCCTGCCCACCCCAAAAAAGTGGCCACTGCTGCTGCTCCCTAAAAAAGCGCATTAGAAAATGAAGAAGCGTCTCCCCTCAGGCTCGAGTCTTCGCCCTAACCTTTGTACGAGGCATCACTGATTTGCAAGACGATGCCGTAGGGAATAAAACCAGATTCTCCGTATCACACACGGTCACCTTTTTTGCATCAAATGACATTTCCTACACCTAATTCGAACACTTTAAATAACTAATAGTTCTTTTTAGATGATATGATTGTCATTTGAAATAATATTCCGATGTTAATGTTTTTTAAATTTGTGTACACGCAAATGCTAACGAAATTATACACATTCTCCGATTTGTTATGAGAAGTGTGATGCAATTATTTGCGCTTAGTCTTCACTTTTGGCTTTCATTGAAGTCGAGGACGCCCAACACACACGCCTGTCCTGAGTGAGTTTGTTGATAAGTTCTTCTGTGTGCGTAGCAGGTGCGCTGCTCGTGAACCAGATTTAATGCGTAGAAGATGAGCTGCAACTTAAATGAAATCAATGATATTCTCAAAGCTTTAACTATGTTTGTACTGATAAATTGTTTAGTTTTGTAGTTAAGTTGAATTTTCCCAAAAGAAACTTAGTCTCAGAGTTTGGAGTCCGGGGTCATAAAGCTCACAACATCTGGAAATTTATTCTTGAGTGTACTATCATGAATTGTACACTTGTGCCGACCTTTTCGTGTTGTTGACGTCATCCCTCCATCTCTCCTCACTCCAATGCTCACCCCTCCACATGCTTCTTGCTTCACCCCCCTAAACCTCCTCCCCACACCTCCTCCCCCCGTGGGTTGCGCAGGAGAGACGCTGAGGCGCAGCTCTCGAGTCAGTGAACCCAGGCTGCATTAGGGGGCCCTAGGAGGGCAGGGAATGCGGGGCGGAGGACAAGAAATCGCTGCTTATAAACACACTCTGACAAGGGTTTGCCCTCAATACGGGTGTTTTAATAACGCAACACAGGTTTGTCAGAAGAGAATAAGGTTTTGATAGCAACAACCTCATCACCTATTAAGGGATTATAATTTATTTGTGTAGGAAGATGTACACATCGAGATTGAGCTATATGTTCATTTTGATCTGCATAGAAATATCGTACGTTCTGTACTAAATACCATACAGAAAGGGCGTTGGCCGACACTCCTTTGGAAGCGGTCCAGTAAAACAAAAAACCCACACAAAAAACTAAGGAGTGCCACGTGTGAGATGCGATGCATCTTACTACTAAGAAGTGATGTGTTTTAGATGAATATGAGTAAATTACACAATTTAGACTAATTCAAAATAACACAAAGGAATTTTTACGTTCAGAAATCATCAGAGGTTCGGAAATCGGAATGGCTATTTAATAAATATTCACAATACGTGTGTACTTCTTACAAACGCTCTTATGAAGATTCGCTGTATCTCAAAAACACAATACAAGTTCAGCACTTTATTAAAAGATGAAATACTTCAATACCGGTAAAATATTATGGCACAGTTTCGTACAGCAAAATCTACGAAATTCTCATAAGCCATGAAAGTGAGTGCCTATTTGGAGCGAGTGTTAACTCGAGAGCACGAAGCGTGGCGGCAGCTGTGGGCAGGAAGGACAGGGAGGTTCCAGCGGCACCTGTTCAGCGCTGAGGAACGGTCGCTGACCCCACAGCCGCTGTGCGTACAGACCTGCAAATGGACACTCACTCAACAGGAGGAGGAGGGAGGGAAGGAAGGGGAAGAGTAGCATGGAGGTACATGGAGTAAGTCAGTATTCCGCAACCTTTTTATCGCTGCGTACCGGTCAACGTTCGAAAATTTTACCGCGGACCGCCAAGGGGGTTGATGATTTTCCTTGCTTAGAGTCGCTCAGTTCTCAGTTAACCTCTAGTCTATGGAAAGTCACTCACTCCTGAAAAAAATACATCACAGTAAATAAAATTGAACTAATTAAATGTTTCTTGTGCTGCCCGGTACCGTTTAATCCACGGACCGGTACCGGTCCGCGGCCTAGGGGTTGGGGACAACTGGAGTAAGTGACCTGACACTCTAGCCTCTTTCGTGCATTGCCACAAACTCATTGACTCATGAGTACTATTACGAATTTTCGGACTTCTTAATTTTTATTACGGAGACTATGAATACGTTACATTAGTTTCAGACTCTTTTTATTCGAATGGAAATTTTGGTACCTAAATATTTATTTGCTATTCAGCAGGTTCCTAGTTTATTAAAGTTGAAAATAGATTATACTTTTTTCGACGCATAACCTATTGAATTCGAATATTCCATGGCTGCAGAGCGGAACTGTGGCGGAGGTTAACTGGTATGCTGGTGAAAAGGAACTCATCAAAATTAAAGAAAATTTCTGTTTACTCCGTATTTTCAGAGCACAGCAATCACGTAGTTCTATTCGTAAGAAAATTGAAATTGATTTATCTTTATGCAACAATTTAGCACACCGACGAGCGCTGCGTTAAGTTAATAGTTTTTTTTGACATAGTAAAATATGGAAATCAGATTAAAAGATTACATTTACTACGTGACAACACACATACTAAAGACTCTAAACCTATAGAATGCATAGTTAGCACCTTAGAAGGACTGAATAGGCCTTGCAATCTACTAGAGCTGATCAAGGAAGTACTAACGGAAGGCTTTCTAAGAAGTTTCGATACAAAACACAGCAGCATTCGTCGTCATCTTTGAGCGTGGAGCTCAATTTTAGTGCCTGAAATGAATTATCACCTATCATGTGTTCACACGTCGCCTGATAACTTTAACCTAATAACAAATTAATTACAAATAATGTATGATTAGCACGAGTAAAATTATTCGAGAAAAAATAAAGCCTAATGCGAACATTTTCTAGAAGTTCCTAAAAACCAGCATCTAGAACCGATGCCCGTTGAAATTAAATTGAATTATTAATTCGCACCTAATGATGGAGTATATGGGAAACAAGGAGAACCTAAAGTATTGGTGCAACTAAAGTGAATATGAAATTCTTACGAGTGATTATCAAAATCAAGCTATGATTGTATGACGACCTAACTTTAGGTCTCGACCCATAGACTGGCAACAACAACTCTGGCCTCAACGGATTTGCGTCGAAGATTGTAATAAAACACTGGTGACTATTGCCACCAGCAGCAACGTTCTCAAAACCTGCTCAAACAACTCTGGCTGCGGTCGTTCCTGAGTTGAGGTGAGCACAAAAAGTTGCGCACAAGAAAAACGTCGCTCAAGACGAGGGTTTAAAGGTCGAGAGGACATTGTACTACGACGTTTCCAGTCAGCTAAACAAAACCTCGGCTGGATTTTATATGCTGCCAATCCATTCTATTCACCTGCATTTTTCGACAATTCAGAGTTCTCGGTTCCATAATGGCACGCTAGTTCATCAGACACAAAAGATACGTAAATTTATAGTTTAGTGAATGCTAAGGGGTTATGGCCAAATAAGGGAAAAAACAGTCCCTCACAGACGGGTTTTGATAGAGAAAATTGAAAATAGCAAAAATAAGACGTACGAGAGTAGAAAAAATTGAAACCAAATGGTATCATGAGTAATAACTACCTTTTCTTTATGAATACTTGAAAGCTAGTTTATATATTATGAAGTAATTACATCAGATTTCATTGACCCTAAACTTGTTCGTCAAGATGTATTTTTTTAATAGATCATAGTAGAACTATTATAACAACTCCATGCCGTAAACTGCAAGTGTAATAAAGTAGAAATCTTTCAATGAAGTAGAGGCCGTTTCCTCACACTCTATAGTAAAAAACCGCCCTCTATTAATTGGATGTTGTAGCAGCAGTGTTTTTTCCACGAATGTTAATGGCAAAGAGGCTGCGATTGTTGTAGCCCTGATATCCAGATTGCTTTTGTAAATTTACTGAGGTAACATGCATTGAGTAAACACGGAAGTAACCGAGGGTCAAAGGCTTTGCTTTAATGCTTGCAAATATTAGCATTTTGAGGCAATGTGTGCAAAGAAATATTGCGCTAGAGTATCAAGTATAAGCTATCTGAACGCAATAACATACGCCGTTAGTTGATGAGAGCCTTTATTTCGTAAATTTTAACTATTCGTAGGAAAACAAGCATTCTAAGGGACTTCATTCATTTAAATCCCTAACTGTGACATACCTCGTTTTTCAGAAGTCCTATTATTGGGTTTGAAATACACTGTCAAAAAAATTCACTCAATCATTTTTAATAGAACGTATGTTCGTTTAATCATTTATTTTAGAATCACTTAGTTTGGAAGAAACCCATGTGGCAAGATGAAGAAGCAAATACCTTGTCTAAATGCTATAACTATCTTAACTTTCATGCAAGCTGCAAGAATGGAAACGCGTGCGAAAGACATGATATCATATGATAGAAGATCCATTGCCGCCTCTCATGAAAATGATAAATCAGCAAATTATGTGTTGCCACCAGCTGGTTTGTATAGGCATGAGCACTACACAGAGAATGATTGTATGATGGAAACAAGATAGCGAAGCCTGCTTATCTTGCAGTAAATGTGGTAGGCGTCATATGCCTAATGAGAGAAGCATGCGTATTTCCAGCGTTTGGTCGTGAAAAATTGACGTTGCTGGACGAATCAATTGACCCCTAAGCTCTGTGGAGGTTCCATAACGATTTCTTTGAGGATTATGCACCGTAAGCTGAAAAAATAATTGTAGGCAGTTGCATCTAAGGTATGTAGTCCCTTGTGTCTGTAACCAATTTGCAAAAACGGCTTCATTATATCTAAGAATATCGAAACTGAACTGTTAAGAACTTAGTTGCTACATTAAACAAACTTGCGTAGCGATATTTGAGAGTATTTAAAATGCAAGCACGAGTACTGTACAATGTTTATGCTGTAATAAAGTACTAAACTGATATTCACATAATATCTATTTTGCATTTATGCATGTAATTTTGTGTGATTGCATCGACCGTTCGATCACGATGACGTATCGTGTTGTTTAAAATTGTTTATGTGTATTTTCTATTTAGCTCCTCACATGAAGCTGAAGCATCACTTAAGTTCAACTTAAGCCCCGTGATCTTGTCCTTCTCGCTCAATAGCCTTCATTGAGATTGATGAAAACATGCACAACTTCAGCAAGCGTAATAAGTACAATTATCAGTATAAGGCAATGAAATTTGTACAGAAACATGAGATGCAGGTGCATCACGCTGCTGTTCACACAAAGCGTTTCCAATGTATCATCTTTAGTAGGTTGTAAATTAGCACAGAACTGAGCGGTTCTTGTTTCACTAGAATGAGAGCCGAGTGAAGGCCATTGACTGCCTGCAGAGCCATGCAGCTCTTGTCTCTCCGTCAAAGGCGCTGGCTGGAAATAAAATGATACATTCTGTACTGCTATGCAGAAACTTACTTCTTTGATACAATAGGGATGGAGAGCATGTGCTCCTTGACGCACCTTAACTTCTGTCCATCATAGTAAGCAAAGTCTCAATGTAACCTTAAAAATTTCAACAGGCTAATCCGAGCAACCTCAGCAGGCTTGTTGTGTGTATTCTGATGTTATATGCATCATATAACGTGACCAATAATTATGCTACACATAAATTTGGTCTTTTTCTCAATACAATTTTGTATAATTTTCTTACTTCAGCTCTGCCTTCATGAATTAGAGAATTACTCCAACTCACAATCTTGACTGTGTTCATTCATGTCAGTAATTTTATGTTATCACTTGAAAATTATGAACATCTGTACGAGAAATTTGAAGTATATCGTTTTATTTTTAAAACACAATGAATAAAACTTTGTACTATTGAAATATTTACCTACGTAAACTTCAATCAGTGACTCGGAGCTGATGATTTGATTACCATGGCAACTCAAAACAGTTGAACCGCAACAATTGATGCCAGTGAACGCAAAAAAACTACTAATAAATATTCGCTAGTCCTACTGATTAGATTGCTTACATGAAATCTCATCCCTCTCGGGCTGTATTCTGCCGCCTATTACGACGCTGGTAAACTGATTGGGTCATAAACCTGCACATTTCTATCAATAAATTACATTGATTACAAGAAAATAAAAGGAAATGAATACCTCATGCAAGCGATTAATTACGATAACAAATAAATTCCAAACTTTTAATTTTGGTTATCAAGATTTCTGCAACACACAAAGACGAAAAGGGCTTGGTGTCTTTCTCGCACAGAACGTATTCAATTTAAAAGAAGCAAAATAATGTGATTGAAACTCTAACAACACATGAAGGTACACAAAAAGTGGGCTTAAAATTAAGAGTTTGTGCTAGTAGTCGAATCTCACGCAGCCAAAAAGATTCTGCTCAGACACCTCAAAATCCTAGTTTGTGCTTCGGATGTTGAGTGATACGTGGTTCGTGGTAGAAAAGTTGTAAGCTTCGTCCACTAAAAATATTTCCTTATAATTGGGCACTTCCTTGACCAAGGCAAAATTGTAAGTACATGCTGCACTCAGTATAAACAAAATCTTCATCGGCCAGTTCCGTAACATAAATAAAAAAGTAGTAAGGAATACCCGTGTCGCACCGACGCTCTTCACAACAACTTGATGCAGTGGAAGAGTAATCAAGAGTGACAGTCAATTCGGCTTAACTTTTCAAACCAGTGATTAATTGTGTTACTTGCCGTTCACACCAGATTTATTGAACGGAATGGAGATCTTCCCTTCTTATCCAGTGATCGTACTTTAAATTGTAGTGATCATAAATATGATATTCAACGTTAAACGTGTTGTTCTGTCGTAATAAGAATTATTACGCTGTACTGTAATTCTAATTCTTACTAATCAGTTTATGTTTAAAGAAATGTCCAGGTTTTAAGCTTAGGTACCTGTAATTGAAGACCAATTTGAGTGTCAGTACACTCACCTTTGTATTTGTTTTCAGAAGCAAAATTAAAGACGCGCTGGTAGTGGTTATCAAATGAATGCAGGTGGGTATTTGATTTCATGCACCTGGAATGAAATCAAATGCCACCTTGAATGAATTTGTTCTCTACTCTACTCGTATACCTGGTGAGATATATTTCAAATGTAAGAGACATGTTTTCAAGATAATGCACATGCTTGGAATGCGTACTAACGATGAAAGTTCACTAGTTCGGTTTTTTAACATTTTTCAGCAATTGTGACATGTCCCTCTCTCACGCCTGTTGTCAGTGGATTCTAGGGATGCCATAAGTTCTTATAAGATGCATAGTTTACATTTATTCATGTGACAAAACTTTATCGACTTGTGCAGACTGTTATCTAGTTTTAAACCAGTTGAACAACTTTGTTGCACAATTTAGTACAGTTCACTTCAAGTAAATATGATATCACGTGTATCAATATCGATGTTACTTATTTCAGGAGAACTCTGAACAACGGTAAAGTTGTGCAACTCCGTTACGTATTTCCGTACTTGCTAACTCCATTGTAGATGTTTGAGAGCTCTCTGACGTTTAATCTGTGATAACTCTGATTGCCAAGGTGTCACACTGTGTCTCCTCAGCTGCGGTCTCTGAGTCATCACGCGTTTCGTTGTCAGGCTCTGAAAATTGTATTTCTTTGCCAGCGCTAACCGTTAGCTCTGACTTGAGAGGTAAATTTAAGGTCAAACATTGTTCCTCTCCCATAAACACACAAGGTCCTACGTCAGTTAGCAACTGTATAGACGGCGTGGGACTTGGGTAGCAACCCAAGAATGGACCAAACGACTCGTTCTTCTAGCCGTACTCTATTCTATATCTTGTCTATCTTTACGGCACTCTCTCTCTCTCTGTGTATGACTTGGCATGCTTTAATTGCACGGTACAGCTGTGGTGTACTGATTGACCTTAAATTTTAGTGCAGTTATGTTGAAGTTAGGGTGTGTTGAAACTGATCATTAATTTGAGTATGATTGTATTTTTTTAGAAAAAATTACGTAATGTGCACTTTCAGTTCTTGAAATCATGTAGGCATCAAAACAGGACTTCATGTTATGTATGTTATTATCATTCATATGACGAGCATTACGTACTTTAATTACTGAATATGAATTTTAAATACAAAAATTGTACCAAAATTTTTTTAAAATCAAATCCATTTACAAGTGCGTCATTAATTCAATCTATCTTCACTCTCATAAATGTTCAATTTTTACACTAATTACACACACAATTACAATTATACAAGAATCTTACTTCAAATTTATCTTCACTCATCAGTGTCAAGCATGAAGACACGTTCTCAATTCTTCCTTAGTGTGCCCTGCTACAGCTTCTCATTTTAAAAATACATTTTTGTACACTGCCAATGCCGGCATTTGGCGTAAGCATTCAAAGGGAAGTAAGTTTAACCAAGTCTTCCTTAATGTTGACTGGATAAAAGCCTGAGGCACCTAAATACGTTATTACTCGAGATTTATTTGGTTCGTAGCTTCAAGAAGGGGTGTTAAAGGCCCGACTAGGTTACTCGTAACTCTAAACATATTGCTAATCGAAAGCCCGAGAATTTACCTAAACCACAGTGATGCAGTGTTTTTCGACTTATACCGGTAAAACTCTTACTAAATATTTATTGTACATTGAATGCATAAAGTTTTTTTGAAACAAAAAAAAATTTTGCTTTGCTCGATGCAGTCATACGTTCTCGCTGGCTTTTGTGCTGCTGAACACTGGTGCAAGAAAAAATTTTTTAGATTTATCGGTACTACAAGGTCTAATGTGTTTTTAATCTCTTTACCATACCTGAAGAGAATATGGCATTTCGTGGTATACAATAAAAAAGCAACTATGTTTTAAGCATACACTATTAATTTATCCCAAGCACCTTATAATAATTCATGAAGGTGATATGGGACACAAATAAATGGTAGGGCAGGATAAGAAACAGCCTCTCCATTAAAGCCCACGAGCTTCAGCAACAGCCCAATGCAGCTGGGGGGTCAATGCATCTCTTCAAGGACAGTGTTACTCTCCGGTTAAAGGCTTGTAGCATCATCACCTCTGGGACTCAGTGCCTTGTAGCATGATTCTTGATAATAATCTGTGCTTTGAGCCATCTGTGACTGAAAGCATGATTGTTGCATAAATTGTGTTCCTTGTATTATAATTTTCATTTTATGGTCAATAATTATGTTGATTGTCATAGCTATTGAGCACATTCTAATGGGTTCATAATATAATGATATGATAGTTTAATCATTATCTTCTGTTCATGATAATGAAAAATAATGTTCATATTATATTATGTTTTGTTCATAATGAAATCATTCATAATGGTTTGGAATCATTGTGATGGAGCTTGTGTGCCGCGCTCACTACCGCTGTGATGATCTGTGGCACGTGGAATTCTGGCTTTGATGAGCTGTTGTTCAAATACTGCCTCTGCATTGTTATGAACGTTGTACTACTCACTGTATTACCATTTGTGTGATGCATCAAGCCAAGCATCATTTGCATTAAGACGCGCTTGACAGCGAAGCATCGTTGCTCTTATACACGTCGCCTCATGGTATCTCTGGCCATAAATGTCGTCTCCTGTGGTTTTTGCTTTTAAAAATCACTGTTGAAAGCACAGAATTCTTCATTCTAAGGTGCATTTTAATATCGAAACAGTTGGATTAATGCCCTATGTATTATTTTTAAAGGTTATTGATGTAATACGTTGTCAATTTGTTAGTTATACCAACAGATTGTGAAAATCTAATACTGTAATACAAAATAAGCTCTTTGAAGAATTTTTTTTAAAGATAACCCCAATAAACATGAAGTAGCTGGTACCTTTAATTTTGCTTTCAATAATATCGCATAATCGGTGTACATATTTCAAAGAACTCCATATACTTTATTTTATCGACATGAGTACATTGCCCAGTTGTGTCTTCTTCAGATGGCAAAGTAAATAAAGGCAGGGTTTTATTACAACTTGTTGATTTACGAGCTACAAGACCTGTTTTATCACGGTGACAACATGAGACGAGTATTTCACTTGAGCACGGGATATAGCACAGATACAGAACACAACACACTCAAGTTTACAGCACCCAAATAGTACATGGAAGACATAGCGAGCAGCATACAAATATCCTAATATTTTCGTATTTGTTCCTAGATAGCATGAAGTGGTCATAGATAATGACCTTTAAATTCTACCGGAGTAGTTGTCTTACCAAATGATGCACAGGATACTCTTTCGTCTGTTAACAATGTAAGAGCGTGGTACGCGAAGTACCGTATGTACCTTGCAGTGCTGAAGGGTTGAATATATTTTCTAACTCGAGTCAACACGTCTTTCAGAACTCTTGTGAAAAATATGAACTTTATTTATAAAGCCTAAATTCTTTTTTACAGACGAATATCTTGATTACTTGAAACAATCTAAATGATTGCCCATTCATTTGTGCAGTGAAATGGCGTTCCGACTAGACTCCAGCGTGATAAGAGGAAGCACACAAAAGTAACTTCAAACTCAGTGATGAAATGCATGGATTTTAAATCAAGGTTGCTTGTAAACGAGAAGTGTTCAGAAGCAGTAAAGCTTTTCTTGCCATGAGGGTTCATTGTACCCCACTAGAGCCAAGTAGCACAAATTTCTTATGCAAAAACACTATTTTTTTCTTAACTTCACTCAACGTCGTGCAGACATAGTAAAATTTTTTCTCTACCTCAGAGAACAGAAAAATTAGACAAAAAAAATTCCTAATTATATACCATTCATTGAACCTAGGGCAAAAAACTTGTCCAATTTTAGAAACCGTTCGCTGGAATTAGTTCTATGGTGAAAAACGAAGTGTGCAACAGCGTTGGAGAAAAATTTGACGTATATTACTTCAAATTCCAAAAAAACAGCGAGTAAGCACGACATGGATGTGGTACTCTTGACTTCAGCTTTACTATTATACCAACGCTGACAGCAAAATTCCTGTTTTGTCCACAAGACAAAGAAATCTTCATAATTACGCTGGCATAGAGAAACTAAAGCAAATGGCTAGGTTTCCTCAAAGGGTATGTTTTAACAGGCAATATTTTTTGCCGACTATGATTACACAGTCTCCGTTTGATGCTTAGTCTTCTTTTGTTACCTTCGACCTTATCAAGCTTTGCTTTGCAGGCCGCTTTGTAGGTTGGAACGTAGTGATTGTAATGCAACCTTCTCTTCCCAATGTGCTTAAGATTTCTTTTTCTCGAATAGTTATTTTATGTTTCAGCAAAATTCATTTGAATCCGTCAAGTTTAGATTTTTCATTCTTTTAAGAGCAAAGATGAAATCAAGTTCTTCTTGTTCCTTTCCCTTCGTGAAGTAAATTACAAAGAAAATGATTCCATTAGTTTTGAAATTCTGCGTTCAACGCTTTTACGGAGATAAATTTCAAAAGAACTTATCAACTTGTACTTTTTGTTACTTTAACTATGGTAGTTTTACATAATGTTGAAACATGCAACAAACTTTTCAATATTTTTCTTTACATTTGTTCAGTAATTCTTCTACTTACGTTCATTACTACATTAACATACAAACATACTGAATCAGTACGTACAGGTATGACTCTGCCAGGGTTAATCTGAACCTCACCATTTTTATAAGTCCCGCTTGTCTTTCACTTTCAAATCAGGCTTTTGAATGGAGATATGAAAAGAACTATAGCATAATGTTACACATGACAGTTTCAATAGATATATTCAGTGTTAAAAATCGTGTTATTGAAGAAATTGTTTTTATATCAACTCCTTACGTATTACAGGCACTATAATTTAACTTACGCCTCTTTATTCTATTTCTCCGTTTTACTAAGCCATGTAATTTTTAGTAAGTATTATACATCTCAGCAAAATTACTGCAGAGTTTTGGCCTTCAAATGTGGACTCACATTATTTTCTTCTAAGTTATTTTTTATGAAAAGTTTGTCATTTTCCACGCGGCTAGTTTTTAGTTCAGTGAAATCATTTCACAAATCTCAATCTTGCATAAATGTTCTTTTTCTAATTGACGTCCTATTTCAACAGGTTTTCTCTTGTACATAAAATGTCCCTCATTTGTTATGCTGTCATTAAATGTCGTTTAAAACCTGATAGGTCGTTTGTCACCACCATAAAGGTTCTTACGATTAAGTCATACAAAAAGAAAATAGTCTACGTGTCTTTCGTTTCTTCCGATGCACTATGTTTTTATTGGTTGCTTTCTCACTGTTTCAATATAAACTTGTATCGCAATCATTACGATATCTCATTCTTAGTTAAAGTCCTATTGTGTTACGAATTAAGCCTTAAAATTTCGTCAGTGTAATGAAGTTTTCAAAAGTACATTAACTGAATCCACAACTTGGTTTGATTCTTCATTTGCAGCTACTGTGTTTGTTCCATTGTAAGTTTTTCTTCCCCTGCTGTATATATATATAGGCTTCAATATTATATATCAATATATATCCCTAAAAATATCGATAGAAATGTTGGAAAAACAAACGGAAAATTTTGTATATTAAACTTGAGAGCAAATACACGTTTTCCTGTTCTCAATCCGTTCGTTATCAGTTATCCTTTACAGTAGATTCAGAAATAATTTTAAAGCATTTTTTGGCTTTAACATTAAACGATGCAGCCGCGATATTTCTGTAACGTTCTAACACGAACAAATATGTGTGTGAGAAGATTGTTTTCTAATTTCGTTTGGCTAGTCACACACATTTTAAACCTCTTATGTATAACTGCTATGATTTCCTTTTTCTCATGCAAGGTGTGTTAGAAGTTTAAAATACTAATGATTATGTTTTGAGTAAACACTTATTTTAGGTCTATCTTGAGCCTCAAGTATGAGTCACAGGCATACGATACTCGTATTGACTGTAGAATTTTTTGTTGGACTCAACATCATTTCAGAGACCAATGCTTTCAAGTTATTGTCTGTTTTAAAAAGTACTAACGCACCTACTCTGAAATAATTGATCAGAATCAAAAGTTTGCAGTTGCTCTCACACGTCCCACCCTAACATGTGCCTGTGCTGGTCCTGCGATCCCAGTGTGTTTGGTAAGGACGAGGTGTTCACGTAAAAAGGTAAACTCTGCATGCCTACAAACAACGTGACAGTGCAGTGAAGTATTTAATTTCTTTATTTTAATTATTATTATAAATATCATCTGTGACTTCAACTGTAGTCAATGTGTTATTTTTCACCGCAGGTTCAATAGACATTTTAAATTTCAATCTTTAGATATTTAGCATAATATCAAAATTTATTTATTATTGTAACATGACTTTTTCAGCAATATAAATACTTTTCAGGCACTAAATGCCGTTTTTTCTAAACAAGATTTTTGAAAAATCTATACATCTGTAACAATAATTATTACTGATTTCTGGCTTCTTTCGATATGATCACCTTTGCTGATTGATGAGGCCGGTAAAAATACTTGTTTTGAGACCAGCTTTTAAATGACATTTGGACGGCATTAGGCTTTCTCTTGGTGTAACACAAATGGAGGAACACACACGGAAGCTAATCGACGACACCTAATCGATTCTAATTATATTGAACTAATATGCTATCTCCCTATCGTAAACAGTGAGTAATTCAGAGTCAGTCAGTATATTCTTGACGAACCAAGTCTTTTGCGTCGCATTCTGACTTGTCAATCAAGCGAATGATGGCACAGTGAAACAATTATTTCCTTGTACATGCTTTATCTCTCTTTGAGTGGAGAATGCATTTAAAAAAAGAACGTATTCTAATCAATAATTTATTTTATCATATAAAGATGATCCTGGCTTCTTTCGATATCACCTCCATGGGTGCAGCTCTGTTCTGCCAGCAAACTGCATGTTCCACTGCTACACCAACTGCACCAGCGAGCCCCGTGATGCAGTGATTTGTAAACATAAAAATCAGTTAAATATGACAAAAATGATTATTCATCACTTCAACTATCTTTAAACGTTATTTCATAAATTTACGTCATGCATTCTAACATTCCATTGCTAAACTAAAATGTTTGTTAGCTCACTGATCCGAAATACTGTTGTCATTTTCATTTACGTTATTCAAGTTACTCTATCAGTGTTATTGTGTATCATTCATTGTATTGAACAAATGAACAGTTATAACAAAAACACTTTCGATTTATAAGTCCCCAACTTAATAGTGTCAAGATTATAACGCTATCAAGAACTATCAAGATATCAAGATATCAAAAACTTATCCAGAATTTAAAATGATATATTATGACTAGACATTTGTAAAAAAATCCTCAATTTGCCCAAATTGTTCAGAAATCCAGTACTGTAATTTATTTTGATGGAATTTGAATCACTGAAGGAACTAATTGATCAGCCAAATAGCAAACGACTATTCAGAAAGCAAAATTAATGATCTGCTTTTATATACGAGTATTTCTAAGTTGGTTCCTTGGCAAATTTGGCATCTCTTTACAATATCAGTAGCCAAATGTGCATAATGAAGAATAGTATACAGCGATGTGGTGCAGCTGCTACAGCAAGTGTATGCAGGAGGACGCCCGTGAGGTGGGCTGGGTGAGGGATGACAAATGGCTTTGTACTCCAACATTAAGAGTTGTGCATGGCAATAATAACTCGCAGTGTTCAGGCCCACCGTCAATTCCCTGCCCCACATAAATGCTACACTGAGCTGCATTCTCGTGACTTTTTCTGCCGCTGATGGAGTTGACTTGCTGTTCTCTTTGTACGAGTATCTTTAGACTATGCGGTCTCTAGAGCAGACTTTACCCTCATGATGCAAAGCTTTATCTCTTTGAGTGGAGAATGCATTTCAAAAAATAACATATTCTAATCAATAATTTATTTTA
Organism: Trinorchestia longiramus; assembly: GCA_006783055.1. Classification (NCBI taxonomy): domain Eukaryota; kingdom Metazoa; phylum Arthropoda; class Malacostraca; order Amphipoda; family Talitridae; genus Trinorchestia; species Trinorchestia longiramus. The sequence continues at coordinate 341,971 of VCRD01000323.1, forward strand.
TCATACAAAGATGATCTTCAGACGAGCGATTGGTGTACCCAATCTAACATTCATGTTAGATTAATGTGAATTACCGAATACTCATTGTGAATGATTGAAGTTTCTGTATATGACATCACAGTTTGACAGCCTTGGTATACCATAGCCTCTGGTACTGTTGAATTTGAATGTTTAATTTTTAGGGAAACACGAGTGCATTTGTAGTGTTTGATACGGTGAATCAGGTTAGAAGCAGTAACTGCTAATGATTACTAGCAGTAGCTAGTAATCCATTACTTAAAAATCATTACTGTTGCTACTGGCAAACCAGTTACCATCGATACTGGTGCTAATATGGCTGCTAATGGTGCTAGTAGCGCTACTGCTGCTGGTAAATTACAGCAATTGCTGCATGTGAAGATGCTGCCTCTAACGGAGCACTGGTGCCGTGGCTGCTGTGTACCTGATACTCTCCAGAGCACGAAGTCGTGCTGTCCGAAGCTCGCCACACAAGCGTTGACGAATAGCCTCGTTTATTTCCAGCGTCCCTTTGACTTCAACTGACATGCTTTCAACCAGCGGATGGAGCTTAAGTTTGCAAAGTCTTCCATAGGACGTTTAAGAGTGGTAGGCATAATATTTTATCACGTTTGTTCCTACGAAGTAATTACACAGCATCCCACGCTTTCAGAGGTCATGCCTATGCGAGGAAAATTATTCTATTGTGGAACTAAAATGCCCATACCCATCTGCGGGTCATTCTTATGAAAAAATCTAATCAGTCAGAAAATGAATTTGACGTAACGCATATCCATCTTAAACCTAATTCAGATCACATCATATTGTTTAAGCGACATTATCTTTTAATAGTTTTGAACGCATTGATTCTACTGACCTAAGGAAAAATAGAGAGGTATAACCACAGGACACGTTGACTAGCAGCATTGTGCAGCCTGAAATATCTCTGTGGTCAAGCCTCATGTAGTCTCGCCCAGCACGTAGACAGTTATATTTTCATCAGCACTAATCAGAGCGTCCTGTTTATTGACTGAAATTTCAATATCACTACTGTGGTTTCACATTTAAAATCTTATTTAAATTACAATTATTATGGTGGTGATAATATATATATATATATACAGGATGTCCCAAAAAAAAACGATACCCAATTTTCAAGGGCTGTAATTCAGAAACTATTGAACTTACAAAAAGTTGGAAAGTCACATTTTGTTTTCTTATGCTTTGGTATCATTGATACGGCTTCAACTCGTTAGTTGAATTACGTATGAATACGAAAGCGTGATCTTGAACTATTCAAGATTTTTACCGATCGAAGAGCCTCCCCATTATGCAACTCACAAAAGAACAAAGAACATTCATCGTTGAGAAGTATTTTCAAGCGAAAAGTTTCCTACAGGTCATTCAATCATTTCAAAAGCATTTTCTGAAAAACAGTCTCCAACAAAGATGGCTATTTGGAGAAATGTTACTAGGTACCGAACCGAAGAAACAAGCCTGAATCTCAAGAAAGGTCGATCAGGACGGAAAAGAAGAAAATGTTCGAATTGCTCAAAGAGCACTTACAGAAAATCCGCAAATCTCTGCAAGAAAAAGTGGATTAGATGTTACTAAATCTACATTCAACAGAATTATAACTTTGGATTTGAAGCGTCATCCTTACAAGATGCATGTGCGGAAAGCAAAGAATTGAAAATGAGGCCAATTTGCTGCAAGGAGATGCTTTCGTTAGACGAGTGATGGCGGGAATGAGGAGGCGAATGCAACTGTGTATTGAGAGAAACGGAGGACGTATTGAAGGAAACGAACAGTAGGAGGAACATTTCGATTGTTTTTTTTTATTCTAGTGGCATTTAACAAATAGTTTAACAAAAGTGTGCAAGCAGGTTCTAAAAATACTGCATAAAAAAACGGTTATATCATTTCTTCTGAAATTTTGTACAGAGATGTAACAAATGTTAAGAAACAATATGTGACTTTTTAATTTTTTATAAGTTTAATAGTTTCTGAATTACAGCCCTTGAAAATTGGGTATCTTTTTTGGGTATCCTACTCCTATATTTAGCTCTACTTACCTACTCGTATTTAGCTCTACTTACCTACTCCTATTTAGCACTAGTGACTTACTCGTATTTAGCACTACTTACCTACTCCTATTTAGCACTACTGACTAACTCTTCTTTAGCACTAATTACCTACTTGTATTGAACATTACTGATTTACTCTTACCACTACTGACTTACTCCTATTTAACATTGCTGACTTACTTTTAATTCACATGTATGGAAATTACAGTCCGTGGTAGCTTTTTCTTATGGCAGTTATTGCTACTGATCCCCAATGAAGTGAAACATTTCTCTTTTAGTTCCTTAATTTTGTTTAACAAATGAAGCTTGACAATGAATCCAATCTGCTACATCTCCATAACTTAGAGATAATTCGTTGTATAAATTTTCTTCAAGTCCTATTTTGAATACAATTGAACAGTCTTTTATTTCTTCAAGCTCTTCATCCTTTGAACTTAGATTATGAACCTGTAAAAACAGTTAGTGTACATTGGTATAGGGAAAATAATGTATCTAGAGAAATAATTAGGATACTGAGGAGCATTCCCAGCTGCTAAAATAAGGATGGACAAGTAGGATATGAAGCGTTTGATAGGAACAGAGTACTAGGCATTGGAAGAGCTGTGAGGGAACTCTGAAGTGTTGCGTCCTGTCATTAAAGCGAGAAGAAACTTGCACGAGTGTCACTGCAACCGCCTTCTTGTATGGTGTAGAGACTTGGGGTACTCTGAACAGTACGAGAGAATAAACGTGATGGAAATAAGATACTTCAGGAGTGTGATTACAGTGACACAGTTTTACTAGAGTGAGCAATAAAATGGTGTGATGTAAGACAGGTGTGATTACCGAGTTATCGGACTGGGTTAAGAACAGAGAAATAACGAGGTATAGGCTTATCAAAACCACGAATGAGCTGGGCCTGGCTAAGAAATTAATGAAGTCGGAAATACGAAGAAGTTGTGCTAGAGGTAGGTGTGGATAAAAAGGGAAAGGGTGAGAGAGCTACTGTCTACCTAGGTAAATAAATGAGCGCGCAATGAAGACCGTACGAGTTCAACATGCTTCTCGGCTGATTGATATTTGTTGCAGCTCTTATTGGGCATCGTCTCGCAGTTGACCTTCTTTTTCGATAAGCATGAGCGCAGGAAAGGAAACCGTAGTATTTATGGGACAGCTGTACACCAGATAAAGTTACTGGGCCTTGCAGTGATAAATGAGCTGCATATCTGACCATCAGTCGTAAATATACTTGAAGGAGGACCAGTGTTTGGGTCGTTGTGCGAATGACTAATTTTCAGACAATACTCAAATCAAGGTAGGAAGGTACAGAGTTAAGTGGTAATTATTATGCCGGCTTTTATACCCATAGATTTCAATATTCAATAGTGTGAGCGATTCTTTTAAAATCGTGATATCCTAATATTAATTCAATACTAAACATTGACCCTCATTTCTCATATAGAAGGGTTTTAAAGAAAATTCCTCATCGAGAGATGCCCGCTTACCAAAAATCAGAAAAATGCTGACATTTTCTCAATTAGCCATTCCTTCCAATTAGTTGAAACTTTTGCCACATTTCTCCAGTTCTATGAATTTCGAAGATTACCCATTCAATAGGCTATAATAAGTTATTTTAATTTTCATCCTGGTTGTACGAGGCAAAATTTTCTGCCAATGATTGATAACACTACGTAGAAGTGCTTCATACTAGTATTACCGAAACCCTCTCACGACTATAGAATTAATCATGGAGATGTACGCCATTATCAGGGTTCCTGTATTTTCCATATAATAAATCGCTAGCGTATCTGTTGAAAACTTAGACGCGAACATTTCATGCATCAAATAACGATGTAGAATATAATGAAGACCATTCATGTCCTTTCACTATTTCATACACTCAGGAGTCTTATGCACCGGTCAGACGATCTATCAATCGAACGGTACTTGAGTATCCATTGTAATTGCTGTGGTTGTTTGTTTCTTCATAAACAAAAGCAGAAAATTCGTCTTTCGCGATTAAAAATCAGGAAAATCATAATTCCGGAATGAGATTTTTGGCAGAAATTTTCCGATGCTCCACAGAATGCTTAATAGTAGAATAGAATAGAATAAAACAAGGCTATAGAAACGAGCCGTTTGGTCCATTTTTGCATTGCTACCTAAGTGCCATGCCGTATTAGGAGTTAGGACGTTGGATTTATATGTGTTTTACCAATTTGAAGAAAAGGAACATTAAACGATTCCTATCTAAATGACTTAGAAGTGATCTACAAGTTCTAAAACATATGCAGTTGGTTTGATCAGCAAAAAAATATAATAATTACTAATAACAACGTGAACGACAATTAGAATTGTGAAGCAGATTCACTGTCTAAAAAATGTATAACTATATATGTACATAATTCTTTATCAAAACAAAACAAACAAAAACGTATATTTCCAATAAAGTTGGTACATAAGATATGTAACATCATTGGTTTTTAAAAATGCCTTATCATAAAATCCTTAAGTGGTAGGTATTCTATGCATAGTATCATAGATGATAGAACAGCAGTAACTACGGGTATACATAAACATTCACATCACGTTATACATGAACGTTAAATAATATACATGGGGAAACAAGTGAAACTTCGCTATTT